>OZ024833.1:80845674-81295192 GCA_964016985.1 Anodontia alba | reverse complement strand
AATGAAAAATTTCGGATAAGAAATTCTGATATTCTTCATATTTCTGCATTTCTGCTCAAAACATACATTGTGGGTACTCGTTAGAACCGCCTCGGCGAGGCGGTTCTAACGCGTGCCGACAATCTATGTTTTGAGCAGAAATAAGAAAAACTAGAAAAAGTGTCCCCGCCAAAATGCCATTCAGAAAAGAAGGTTACTTATGTAATTCATAAACCAAATAAGCAAGAGTTGTCTTCCATGTTCATTACATATCGCCTAAATGTCATGCATGCATCTGTAAATTTTCATAAATATATTCCATATGGTTTAGGAGATATGACCCACACACGGTTTACTATATGGAACTAAGTCAAGGGCAGATAATTCAAAAACCTTACAAGCAAGAGTTGTCTTCCTTTTTCACGACAAATCGTCTGAATGTCATGCATGCACCTCTAAAGTTTCATAAATATATTCCATACGCTTAAAGAGTTATGGCCCGGACACGGTTTACTATATGGAACTAAGTCAAGGGCAAATAATTCAAAAACCATACAAGCAAGAGATGTCTTCCTTTTTCACGACACATCGTCTCAATGTCATGCATGTACCTGTAAAGTTTCATTAATATATTCCATACGGTTAAGGAGTTATGGCCCAGACACGGTTTACTATATGGAACTAAGTCAAGGGCAGATAATTTAAAAAACAAACAAGCAAGAGGTGTCTTCCTTTTCAACGACACATCGTCTCAATGTCATACATGCACTTGTAAAGTTTCATAAATATATTCCATATGGTTTAGGAGTTATGGCCCGGACACGGTTTACTATATGGAACTAAGTCAAGGGCAGATAATTAAAAAACAAACAAGCAAGAGTTGTCTTCCTTTTTCACGACACATTGTCACAATGTCATGCATGCACCTGTAAAATTTCATAAATATATTCCATACGGTTTAGGAGTTATGGCCCGGACACGAAATGGGACGGACGTACGTATACGGGACGGACGGACAGGGGTAACACTTATTGCCTTCCGCTATTCTTCGAATAGGCGGGGACATAATAATGTATACCCCTGTAAACCACAGTTTAACTACATAAAAGTGGGGTTTAAGGGGTCAAAATTATACAGGCACGTTTTCGTGATGCCTGAGAGAAGTGAACACGCACACAAAACTGCAAAAAAGTGTCAAGTTCGTTTTCTTGGTCAGACTAACTGGGCTCGGCCAACTAGGCCTCACTGATGACCCTCATATAGATTATCAAAAATTCCAGAATGGGCTCAACGATCACGAAGACAAGAAAATATAAACTATACAATATATTGCAGTTACGGCCACTACGCGGCACTAACACCAGGGCCCAGTTGTTCGAAACTAACGATGTCGTTAGTTAAAGTATCGTTAAAACTTTGATCATTAAATATGGCATATACGCTAATATTTTTGCTGAATAAATGTGAGTAGCTTTTGCATTTGCAAAAGCTACTCACATTTTTTCAGCAAAAATACCTGTGAATTAGATATCGTACTTACTAGAGCAGTTAACAATTTGACCACTAATGAGCTCGTTAAGCTAACGATGCTTTGAACAACTAGGCCCACATGTATTGAAGATAAATAGACTTATACTGGATTTATGAAAATATGCTTCTGACGAAAGTGTTCCAGGAGAAGCACTGCTGACTTGTAAAAAAAAAACTCCGCTTTGTTAATGCGTTCAAATGTGCATGTTTTGCACTGGGTCCATGCTTCTGTTGGCATTCGTCATTAAGTACAGACTACAGGCCAAATATTCGCATTACGGAAACATGCCTGTTCAAATATACTGAAAATTTTACCACCATAAAATGAAAATTTTCAGATAAAAAATTCTAATATTTGTCATATTTCTGCTCAAAACCGCCTCGATGAGGCGGTTCTAACGACTATCCACAATCTATGTTTTTGAGCAGAATTAAGAAAAATAATGTATACCCCTGTAAACTCTTGTTTTACTATAGAAAAGTGGGGTTTAAAGGGGTCAAAGTTATATAGGCATGTTTTCTTGATGGGAATCACTTTGCCCTTCTAAACGCAGCCCAGGTTTCAGAAAATTCCAGTTTGCCTGTATAGAATGTACCCATCACAAATCGCACATTGACATATTATGGCGATAGTTTGTCGTCTGCTGACGCATGCTTAAAGGTATATATGGATTTAAATATATTCCGTTAAACGTTTTCGTAGAGAAGACATTAGAGCCGGACACAGCATTTCCTACAAGATTGCCTGTGCGCCCCAGCAACGACTCAGATCAGCCTGCGCATCCGAACACTCTAATCAGAGTCTTAGCTGTCCGCCTGATTACGCTATTAATCCTCTGTTACCCAGAGTGCCGTGCGTGGATGCGCAGGCTGACCTGAGTCTTCGCTTGACGTCATTACGAAAACACGCCTACTCATATATATAAAATATTTCACCACCAAAGAAATGAAAGTTTTCTGATAAAAATTCTGATATTATTCATATATCTGCTTAAAACATAGATTGTGGGTACTCGTTAGAACCGCCTCGCCAGGAGTACCCAAAACCTATGTTTTGAGCAGAAATAAGAAAAATAATGTATGCCTCTGTAAAAACCCAGTTTTACGATATAAAAGTGGGGTTTAAGGGGGTCAAAATTATATAGGTATATTTTCGTGATGTACATGCAGTCTTATAGGAAATGCTGTGTCCCGGCTCCTTTGTCTGTTAATATTTATGTTTTGCCTGCTTTGATACCAGCATTTGATCAAAATGTATAATTCAGGCAACTCTGCATTTAGATATTTGCAAAAATATATATGTTAGCTGGTTTACATATTTTAATATGTAAAGTAGAAAATCATCTCGGGTACAATTTACGCTTACACCTGCCGTGACCCCCTACAAGACCTGTGTCAGTGTAGGCTGGTTACATGACACATAACACACCATTACATTCTTTTGCGCATTGCACTAGAGCCACGGTTGACTGGCTATGGAAACATTGCCAGATAACTGGAGATGTGAATGGCTATACAGAACATTCCAAATGGTGCGATTTCTGTTTGTCACTGTGAGCCTTGCAATCAAGTAAATGAAATGTAGACGTTTCGGTTTGTTTAGGCCGGCGGCTGAGAAAAAGGCCCTTGTACATATGCGAACAGTTAACATCCAGACCAATCTTCGCATCTGCGCAGTCTAGTCAGGATCTTTGCTGTTCGCCTACACAGGGATCTTATTCATTACGAAAACATGCCTATTCAAATATACTGAAATTTTTACCACCAAAAAATGAAAATTTTCAGATAAAAAAACTGATATTTTTCATAATTCTGCTCAAAACATAGATTGTGGATACTCGTTAAAACCGCCTCGGCGAGGCGGTTCTAACGAGTCCCCACAATCTATGTTTTTGAGCAGAAATAAGAAAAATAATGTATACCCCTGTAAACCCCAGTTTTACTATATAAAAGCGTGGTTTAAGGGTTTTCGTGATGTTGAAAGACTAATAGCAAAGATCTTGATCCGACACGTGGCTGTGCAAACTGGTCTAGGGCTTCGCCATTAGTATAATATGCCTTAAAGCCTTTTTTGTCACCCGGTAACCTGTAGAAGGAAAATCAGTGGTAGACAGTAGCCTACAGGCTTACTTACCGAGTAAATTCAGAAGATTGAGGTCGTTAAAAAAAGTTCTCTTCGTATGGACAGGTACTTGGTCTTGCGTCAAGTGCAGTTTGTTAATCAGGGTTTGAAAACTGTTAATAACAAAGAATGTGTTATTGTCTACGGCTTAGAGTTTGGCATTACTCCAAAAGTACTTTATGAAAGGGTATGGACTGGTCCAATGCTATTTTACCATGAACCGCTTAACATTATAAATAAAGTATTAGTTTTCACAAAAAGCTTGGTTTACGCATAGCACACAATGTGTAGACCAAGCCATTTTTGTGAAAGCTAATACTTGGTGAAACAACAACGTTGCATACAGATAGAGTTGTGTGGTCATATACAGGAATAACCGGTAATTTCCCATTTTGTCTTCTCCTATTTCGTCTACTCAATTTCCGAGAATAGCTGCCATTTTGTCAAGTTTTTAGTTTTCTCTATGATGACCAAAATTTGGACCAAAACTGCTCAGATATACTTTATATGATTAATAATGATTGTAATATGATCATAAAATACCGATTAATGATAAGGATAAAAAATATTGGTAATCATTGATCAGAAACCAAGCTGTTATAAATGTTTGGTATTATATGGATTTATGAACTCAAATAAAATTTTGCATTAAATATCACATTACGAAATCATGCCTATTCAAATATATTGAAAATTTTACCACCAATAAAAAAAGAAAAAAAATAAAATAAAAAATTGTGATATTCTTCATATTACTGCTCAAAACAGATTGTGGATACTCGTTAGAACCGCCTCGCCGAGGCGGTTCTAACGCATACCCACAATCTATGTTTTTGAGCAGTAATAAGAAAAATAATGTATACCCCTGTAAACCCCAGTTATACTATATAAAAGTGAGGTTTAAGGAGGTCAAAATTTTATAGGTATGAATGATTCTGGTTTATGCACTTTTAGCGTTTTTTTTTCAAATGACGTCAGTTTGGCGACTTTATGTCATCTACACTCACTCGTCGCACGGCGTGACAGCGTTCTAAAGGAAATATTTCTTAGCTCTGGGAGGAAATATTTCCTCAAAGGAACTAAAAATTATATTTCCTGCAGAAAGTACTAAAACTAGCGGCTTCAGACATGTAATATGGGTCTCGTTATGCGAAAACATTTCTTCGGGCATATGCGGGCGATTGCCCAGATCAGCCTGCGCATCCGCACAATCTTATCAGAGCCTTCGTTGTCCACTTATAGAAACACTGGATACCATAGAATATATCAATGGAGAAATTTTGCGCATTAGTGTGATGAATCTGTGCGAAGACACATTTTTGCATGGCGCTGCCCATATAATAGTAAATATACTCACGTAAAAAAAAAAAAAAAAATGAAAAGAAATCATAACTATAAAGGCTGTCCACTAGCCTTTATAGTCATTATATTATTTTGGTCTTATTTCAGTGGATTATTAAGCAGATTATAAGAACAAAAAAAAAAAAAAAGCCCAGTTAGTCACTGGAGACTGGAGCCAGTCTAATACTCACGTTGCACAGATCAATGGACATGCAGACCCGAGTAAATCGGGAGCATGTAAATTCTGGAACACACCAGGACACGTTTGCTCACACAGCTGTTCCGTCGCGTCGGCGCCAATGATATCTAACAGTTGCTGCAGTTCAGCTTTCATGGCATTGACATCCAGTACTGAAACAATCGCATTTGTTCGGTACGACTAAAAATACTGGCAATATTGATCAAATTCACGGAGAACAATAGATTGAAATGCAGCAGAGATAGCCATGTACGTGTAATGTCTGTCCGAAAATGGGTCATCGGCTATTTTTAGCATATAACCACATCGGTTTGTGATGTAGCATATTTCGAATATCGTACAAACGCTGCATAGATTAAGAAAACCACAAGCGAGCACTCTTATGCCTTAGATGTACAATGTAATAGCAAACAAATAAAAAAAAAAATAAAAAATAAAACAAAGCATGAAGAAGGTGAAAATTGTTAGGTTTGCAGTTAAAAGAGTGGACTACTTTATTGCTTATCAGCAGAAAGTGGTGCTACTGTGGTACCAACAACAAAAACAGTAGCACTCCGACCGAAAAGCCTCGGTTCAAGACAGGTACAGTGTATACCAAAAGGCGATAAACATTTTCCGGTTTCACACGAGATTGTCCGTAATCTCTCGGTACAGGTCGGATAACTCAGTGAAGGTGTTAGGTACGATAACTTCTGAGGTTACCTAGACAAAATGTCAATACGAGTTTGTTTTCTTGAATTATCCAGGAATAAGCTATGACACCCATTTCTTTGCATTTACTGTGCATCTGCAGTCTGATCAGGATCTACGGTGTTCACTAGTAGAATGTTTAGAATTCATGCATTAATCTAGTTAGAATATTTCAGTGAACTAAATACACTTGGTAAATTTTCCGCCAGTTAGAAGGTAGACAACTTTGTAACTTCCTGTTTGCTTTCCTGCACACCAAGTCCCTTTGTTGATTTTCAACAAAGAATGCAAAAATAAGGAGCAATATAAGGCCCTTTGCCTGCAAGGCCTGTAACTCTTAAACCATAAGACTAAGAAACTCAATTTTGTGTTCCCTAGTAAGTGGTTTTCAACAAAGAATGCAAACATAAGGAGAAATATAAGGCCCTTTGCCTGCAAGGCCTATAACTCTTAAACCATAAGACTAAGAAACTCAATTTTGTGTTCCCTAGTAAGTGATTTTCAACAAAGAATGCGAAATTAATGAAAAAAATAAGACGTGCATCCAGAGTATAAGTAAGGGAGATAACTCCAGACGGCCAGATGGCCGGACAGACGGACGCTCAGGCACCATAGCCTGCAAAGCCTGGAACTCTAAAACCGTATTTCTGAGAAACTCAATTTTGTGTTCTCTGGAAGCGATTTTAGATTTTAATGCAGCAGCGCCAGTTGCGCGTGGAGTTACGCAGTTGTAATAACATGTACGGGGACTGACTAATATAGAATAAACATATCTTATTGTTTTTTCTTCAAATAATAGTACAAACAATGGGGTCCCGGAACAAATGCTAAGGAAATTTAACATCTTGTGTATTTCAAAGTAGACGTAGGTTGCAGTGCGTCATATTTGATATGTTAAATAAGTATTTCATAGTCCAGATAGCTGGAAATACCTTCATTTTGCATAACCAGCGGCTACCCCTTACGAGATTACCAGGTGTGGAATTGCAAACGAAGAATCAACTTGAAATATCATGTCGAAATTTCGAGATAATAAGTCGAAATTTCAAGATATTAAGTCGAAATTTCGAGTTATTAAGTCGAAATTTCGAGATCTTATGTCGAAATTTCGAGATAATAAGTCGAAATTTCAAGATATTAAGTCGAAATTTCGAGTTAATAAGTCGAAATTTCGCGTTATTAAGTCGAAATTTCGACTTATTATGTCGAAATTTCGAGATAGTAAGTCGAAATTTCAAGATAACTATCAATAGAAATAAAAGTGTATGTGGCCCTAATGCTCCTTCGTACATATTCGTTTCACATAGATGTGTTGCTCCATTTATGCCGGGTGGACCCTTCAACCTGGACTTTTTGGACCGGTCCATTTTCAATACAAGGGGTGTCTTGTTAATATTTATTAGTACTGTCTTTTGTAGATATTCCTGTATTCAATGCAAACATTGTAGACCCTGATCAGACGCCGCGGCGTCTGATCTGGGTCTACACTATTTGCTTATGTCCCTTGTATGGGACGATAGCCAGAAGTGGGTTAATGCAACAAGGGTAGTGGGTATGAAAGGGAATCCTACTCACAGTCATCCAGTAGCATTCTTCTGTCTGGCATCGCCAGTGCCATGGGCAGGCAAACAAGTACAAATGCAAGTAGTTTCATTTTGATCTGAAATATACAAGACATGGAATCAGACTACAGTTAGCTCCCTTGATTCGTTGTCCGGACTAAGGCAATCTATTCGCACAAATAGTCCCTTCGTTAACTGCATAGTTTGGTGACTGTATGACTAAGGAGACTGCTTATCAGAGTATCACAAGATGAGCTACGTATGAAGGCCTCGGAAATTGTTTTATTTGTTCCAGTGTCAATAGCTGAACCTAAGCAGACATCCTAAAGTGCCTCTACAAGGGCCATAACTGGAATTAACTGACAGGTGCATGGTTTGACAGCTGACAGCAGAAGAAGGAGCTGATCAACTCCTTGTTAGAAGAGGATAAATTGGAAGGTGAAACATATCAACATAAGAAGCACAAATAAGTGTGTAATGTTTAATATGCTTTGAGCCGAGTTGTTCCAAGACATGCTTGTATGGAAAGATATAGAAAATCAATTGTGTTCCGGAGATATACACCATATCAATCTACCTATAATGTACGTGAATAGGAGCGGAATCAGGATTATTTCTGACAGTGTGTGTGTGTGTGTGTGGGGGGGGGGGGGGGGGGGGGGGGGGGGGGGCGTGGTGATTTGATCAAATTACCGTACTTACGCTACGTAATCGAATAGACAGGTCTGAGCTAACAATGTAAACCCATATCAGACGGCGCAGAACGCGGCGTCTGATCAGGGCCTGCACTGGATGCCTCTTACCAAACAATTTTACACACATTCACAGGTAGTAAAATGGACTTGTTGAAGAGAAAAATAAGGTAAAGAGTAAGGAGTGTGAATATTTAGGGTATCCCAAATTTATCAAAATACAAACTTTTCCCTGAAAATGAAATTTTGAGTCAAAAGGGGTTCGACTTCAACCCCGACCCCTCTGAATCCGCCCCTGAACACATACAATATCAATCGATCCTCAAGGGAAGCAAAATAATATTGGTAGAATTGCCTCCCTTGAAAGTGCATCCATTACCCTTCAGGACTCAGGAAAATACGGTAAATACAGAGTGCAAGAACTGTATTATAGTCAAAACTGTAATATCCCATATATGACTAGTGGTCTCTCCTACCTTAATTTTTTGTAACAGTCCATTTCCACTAGAAGGGTGATTGGTTAATTTCATTACGACCATTGTATATGAAAATTTGTATTTATGAAAACAGTGTAGACCCTAATCAGATGCCGCGTTCTGTGGCGCCTGATCTTGGTTTACAGTGTTAACCAATATCCCTTTAATGGGACGCAAGTCAAAATAAATCAATTAATCACCTAAGGGAAGGCCAGAAAGTGGCTGCTTAAGACAAGAAGTTTGCGTAATACCCAGCTAGCATTTTTTTTAAATATATAGCGGGCCGTTATCGGCCCGTCAGCTACACTGACGGGTCGATAACGGCCCGCTATAGATTTATATAAAAAAAAATGCTAACTGGGTAGAGGTAACTCTACATTTATTTGGGATCCTGAATTATGGGCTTCTTAACAGAGATGTTTGCTTTAAACAGGTGATATGTAAGACAGGTTCGACTGTATAAATCTTGAGAAGAAATTACACTATATAACAAAGACTATACTGTTACAGAAAAGTTAATGTATGTACAACACTATGTATCCGGAAAAGATTTTCCAACCATACTTATGTCAGCCCACTGGCCATGTAGATGTTTCACAATTAACATTAAGCAAATGTAAAATTGAACAGTCTCTAAATTAACTCAAGAAACGAAAAATTCAGTAGAATCCCACAATTGAACAAACATAGAATTAAACAGAATCCAAAAATTAACTAAAGCGTGAAATTGAATAGAATCTCACAACTGGCTTCAGCAAACGTGAAAATTTAGAAGAATCATCCAATTAACTTAAAGCAAATGTGAAAGTTAAAAGGTACTGACATATAATACTGATATAATCAAACGTGAAATTGAACAGAATCTTAGACATTACGAAAACATGTTTATTCAAATATACTGAAAATTTTACCACCAAAAAAAAAAAAAAAAAAAAAAAATCAGATAAAAAGTTCTGATATTTTCATAATTCTGCTCAAAACATAGATTGTGAGTACTCGTTAGAACCGCCTCGCCGAGGCGGTTCTAACGAGTACCCACAATCTATGTTTTGAGCAGAAATAAGAAAAATAATGTATACCCCTGTAAACCCTAGTTATACTATATAAAAGTGGGGTTTAAGGGGATCAAAATTGTATAGGCATCTTTTCGTGATGATTAACTTAAGCAAAGGTGAAAATTGAAATAGAACCTCACAGTTAACAAAACAGCACAGGCGAAATTGAATAGAATCTCAAAATTAACTGACTGTAAATGTGAAATAAAACAGAAGCTCACAATTAACTTAAAGGAAGCTTGAAGTAACATAGAAACCTGAAATTTAGAATTTTGTTTCATTTTCACGGCGATTGTTTATCAAAGCTTTGTTAGTAAAGAAAATGAGAAAGGAACTCGGGAAGGGTAATCTTGACAAATCATGCGTTTTGAGGCATCATCGCCGACCCTGATAATTTTCAAAAATCCCGGAATGGGCTCAGAGAAAAAAAAATCGATCAGAAAACTTATACAATCGAACCTCGATGGCTCGAACACCGATGGCTCGTTTACCATGGCTAATTCGAACTCGTTTTTGAGTCCCTACGAAATTCTTCCCATAGCCCAAGAAAACAAATATTAAAGGAATTTTCTTATTTTATCGTGAAATTGTATGTTGTGTGTACTCGTTAGAATCGCCTCATCGAGGCGATTCTAATGAGTACACTCAACATACAATCACTATGTAGAAAATCAGAAAAGATTTCCCTAAATTATCGTTATTTGCTTCTTGAACTGGTGCCATGATTAACCCTCAGTGGCTCGAACTACCCGTGTCTCGAACGAATTTCCATGGTCCCAAAGATGTTCAAGCCACTGAGGTTCGACTGTACTTCATTATAGTGAAGTACGGAGAGATGTTTTATAACCACCACACGACAAAAGCACAAGCTGTAGTCAAGGTAAACAGATCCAACAAGGAATAATACTTGAGATCAATGAACACACCGACAAAACTGAAAACAGTTGTATTGTCAAATTACCTCGGCCAGACGCCGGCCTCCGTGGCTCAGTTGGATGCGCCGTCCGACTGGAGACCAGGAGGTCGTGGGTTCAACCCGCACCGAGGTCGACAAAATTCTTTCGTGGAGATTGATCATGAAATATTTTCTACGGTCATTCTCTCCCTTCCACTGATTCAAGAAGGGCAGTTGTCAGTTTCTGGCGAAAGAATGTGCACAATACTGGTTAACCGCTTAGAGGACTAAGCCTGCCCAGTAAACGTGTGGTTAGGTAAACTGACCGCGCTCGACATGATCCCATTGGGTTGACTGGGCCGTAAAACCTCAACACAAACAAACCTCGGCCAGACTAGCTAGTTTCGGCTAATTAGGGCTCGACGATGACCCTCATATAAAACGTTTTATAAATAAATTCCCGGAATGAGTTCAGTGATCATAAAGGACAAGAAAACGTTAATTACACTATAGGAGATACCGGTAACTCCTTCGATGACGTCATTGATAAAGGTTGGTGGGCAAGAACATGGTTGGCGTGTATAGAAAACATAGGCGATGTGTATTTTTTGCACTGATTTGGAAGTTGAAAATGATAGGCTTAACTCGAGGGTTGAGCGCAAGACTATAGTAACTCAAACATATTTTTGAAACCCTTGTTTAGGGGCAACTTGGACCCCTTTGTAAACAATGCAAATTTAGGTGCCATTGCTCATATGAGCAATGGCACCTACATTTTCATTGTTTACAGAAAGAAATGTTGTAATCTTTATAACGCCTTCATGGTGAGGAGATTAGGTTTGGGGAAAAACAACCATCTGACTTACACCAGTCTTGCGCTCAACCCTCGAACTGTAGATTATTAACTGATCTGTTGTATATTAGTGATGTCTCTCAATGGCAGTCAGATTTATTACGTACGGTCAGTCTTGCAACTATTGTAAATGTAGGACGCGTTTGAAGAGACGGACAGACAGTGCATTCCAAGATAATAAACGCATAATATTTAGAATTACCATCAATCGATTCCGTGGTCATTTGAATGATTGGCAACAGGGTATATGTTTACTGTATGTCTGTCTTTTTGTTGTTGTTGTTTTTTTAGTTTAATTTTAGACTTCTTTTTCTTTCTAATCGATCATTTGTTGATATATTAACTTGTGATCTCTTTTAAATATATATATATTCGGGAGTCACATGTTTTTAAAATCACGTATTAGTATCTATTTCTTTAATCAATTTAACCAGCAGATTCCTGTACATACTGTCCGGAAGAAACGAACCCAACTGACATTTCAAATAAAATGAAACGGGAAAATAAATAAATAAATAAATAAATAAATAAAGTGCTTGCGAAAGGTTGTTGAAAACTTAAATGCGATATACATGACACGCAGGCATACATGAACAGAATACACGCCTTTTGAATTTATACAACTTTAGAAGAGAATGAGAGAATGTTATATTAAAACATTCGCTCATTCTCTTCTAAAGTTTAAATCCAAATGGATCTGTTTATTTATATTTTTTTTAAAGATGGGATTCTCAGTGTATTTCGTTCATTAATTTTAACATCAAACCAATTTTATCGTGTCGAAAAATATAAACATCACAAACGATAGAAAATATTTATTTTCTTAGCAAACAAAACGGATAAGAGCACTTTTTTATCATTAACATTGTGTATTTCAATAACATTTATCAAGAATTTTGCAGCCCACCATTCCTTATCAGTGAAGTTATGCCGGTATCTCCTTTTCTTCGTTTTTTCCCCACTTAATCTTTGCTTTCCTGTACACCAAACCCCTCCTTTTCAGATAAGAGACAAAACAATTTTGATAAAAATGCATCCCCTTAGAGTGTAAACGTTCCTCTTAATCCAGTTATGCCTACCGCCCCATAAAAGGGATGTTAGCAAAACATTGTAGACCCATAAGAGACGCCGCAGAATGTGGCGTCTGATTAAGATCTACAATATTTGACAATCATACAGCAATGTCATGAACAGATGATAAAATGAACATTTTCAAATTTTAAGATTAGTCAGACATAAAGGTATCCGAATACATTCGACCGTCAATGACTCAAACATCTTTTGGACCATATCAAATTAAAATAGATATGGGTAGTTCTAGGCTCTGGTGGTTAATCATTGCGCCAGATCAGAACCAAGTAAGCATTCTACATAAATCTATAGAGGGCCGTTATCGGCCCGTCAGGGTAGCTGACGGGCCGATAACGGCCCGCTATAGATTTATGTAGAATGCTAGCTGGGAAGGCTAACGGTGATAATTTAGGGATGTCTTTTTGATTTTCCATGAAATAATGTATGTTGAGTTTACATATGAAAATCACTTCGATAAGGCGATTCTAATGAGTACACGCAACATACAACTTCATGATAAAGTAAGAAATAGAGTCTCTAAAATGTCCCTTAAATATTTGTTTTCTTGAGTTATGGAAATAATTTCCTAGAGACACAGAAACGATTCAGCCACGGTAAACGATCAATCTGTGTTCGAGTCATGGAGGTTTTACTGAACTTAAGATAAATAACGTAAAAATATTAATTACCTGATCCTACCAGTTAGTTGTCCAACAAGTGCGGACGATGGAGTTGGTAGGACCCAATTTATAGTCAGGGGAAAGACCAGAGCGTGATTTTCTTATCTTTAAAATTACGCATTTAGAACATGCGTATGTATCCTGAAAAAAGGTACCGAAACTCAAAGTAAAAAATTGTTTTCTTATTCTGCTTTACTTCTCTTAAAATCGCTCACGGCTCACCATTTACTAAGGATCGGGCATCGTTGCAGTCGGGCTTCAAGCTGCAGAATCAAGCTGCAGAATCACTCCAATTCTGAGCAGATAGTTGCTACATGTATTACAGAATTATCAAGGATTACTCACCTCGCATCTCTGATAAATGCCTTATTCATTTCACACGTCTTCAAAAGTCAGACAGTTCCATGTAAAGAAAAAACGCCAGACTTTGCAAAATAACGGTGGGAATGTCATAAAGATAAAAAAGGGCCGCGTCAAAAATAAAAGTGTCTTTTAACCATATGTGGACGGCAACTGTCCCGATCAGAAAGAGTGGATACGCAAGTTGCTTTGGGTAACTTGTGTATCCGCTCATTCTGATCAGGGCCTTTGCTTTAGTAACTTGCGTATCCGCGTGTTCTGATCAGGGCCATTGGTTTAGTAACTTGCGTATCCGCGTGTTCTGATCAGGGCCGTTGGTTTAGTAACTTACGTTACCACATGTTCTGATCAGGGCCGTTGCTTAAGTAACTTGCGTATCCGCGTATTTAGATCAGGGCCGTTGTTGTCCGCTGAAGAAATATGGCATACTATAGCTATACCTGGAGGAGAAAAATGCTGTTTTGGGACTGATCGCATTTTGCATATGTTAAACATGATTTCCTTTGATGTGGCCCATATACACATAATTTCATGCCGGGCTGCATAACGCAGTCGGTAGCGTGCCTGACTGCAGATCCAGGGGTGCCGGCCTCGGTGGCTCAGTTGGATGCGCGCCCGACTGGTGATCAGAGCCCAATTGTGCAAAGCATCGTTAGCTAAACGAGCTCGTTAAGGGTCATTTCATTAACTGTGTTTTAGCGGAATCGATATACAATATTCTGATATGTTTTGCTGAAAAATGTGAGTAGCTTTTGCAGTTTAAAAGCTACTCACATTTTTTCAGCAAAAAATTTCAGCATATTTGCATATCGCTCGATGTAAATTTTAACGAATCGTTAACTAACGACATCGTTAGTTTTGAACAACTGGGCCCAGGAGGTTGCGAGTTCGACCCCTGCCAGGTCGGCAACATTTTTTCGTGTAGATTAGATCATGAAATATATTCTACTGTCATTCTCTCCGTTCCGCTGATTCAAGAATAGTGGTTGTCAGTTTCTGGCGAAATAATGTCCACAATACTGGTTAATCGCTGCCCAGTAAAAGTGTGGTTAGGTAAACTGACCGCGCTCGACATGACCCCATTGGGTTGACTGGGCCGTAAAACCTCAACACAAACAAGATTCTGGGGTCGCAAGTTGGAGTACCAGCGCGGCCACATACAGTTCGTGGAGGTTGTTCATTTCCACAAGAAGAAAGTATGTGCATAATTACTGGCTAATTGCTTAGAGGACTAAGCCTCCCCAGGAAAAGTGTGAGTAGGCTAACAGACCGACTCGACAAGCAATTAGCAGTGTTTACCGGGCCGTAAATCTCCAAATCGAATCATACATCGCAGTCATGCGAAAAAGGATTTTTCGGCACGTGCAGACATTGTCTAGATCTGCTAGGGCACCTGTGTCGACTGATCTGAGTCTGCTATCTGGATACTACATTTGTAACCCATCCCGTGCATGCACAAATTATCATCCGGGTCTTTGCTCTCAATTTATACATTTTGTAGTATGAAATGATCATGTCGGACGTATACGGACTTCGGCAGCGAAGACTCAGACCAGCCTGCGAGCATGCGCTTAGTCTGATCAGAGTCTTCCTGTCCACCCGAAGACGCCTTGGATTCTTATCTAGGCACATAAGTCCCTATGAAGATTCTAATCAGACTGCCTGGATGCGCTGGCTGATCTGAGTCTTAACTGGGCGCACGTGCATTTTTTAGGAAATGCTGCGACTCAAATACTATGTTATGAGGGAAAATACTCAGGAAAGGTCACAAACACGGAACTCAGCACTCGAAAGGATCTGAATAACATTAGCGTGGCACGAAATGACGTCACAGAACAGCACGGAAAACAGAAAGGCCAGAATGAAAAGGAACTGCAACTTGCAGAAATACCGCATTGGAACGGTCAAAAGTAAATGTCATTTGGGGGTGGGTCGCTGTAGGTGTGTGGGGAGAGGAGTGCGACGGAAGCGGACGGCTTTAGCCTGGTTTTGCAAGCGCCCATTCTCATTACCCTTTATCACTCTCTGCGCAAATTCAGTACACAAATAACTGATGACAGGTTTCTTATTTTTCCCAGAAAATAGGCTTTGACATTTCAGGCAAACTGCATAAAATGTCAAAGCTTTATTCTCTGGGAAAAGAAGAAAGCTACTTCAAAATGCTGTCTGTTGAATTCCTAGCATGCATGCTTTAAACCGTAAAGACATTCAAACTATATAAAAGATTGATAGCAATATACATATTATAATAATAATGATAAGATTTATAATAATAATAATAATAACATAATAATAATAACATGATAAACAGAAATCAGGCATAAAAAATGGAGAAAAAATCTGAATACCATGTATATCTCTACTATCATTATATATGCCGTGGGATGGGGAGACATCTGTGTTTACATTACATAGGTCTGTTAACGTAATGCTGCGGCCACCATCTGGCTTCAAGAGAATGGAGACACTTTCAGGGGAAGCAATTTGTTAAACGTATTTCACTTCCCTTCTGTAAAGGGGTCTACTCTAAAAGTAAAGACTGTTTTTACTTTTTCCCCCTTTTGAGGAAGAATCCTACGTACCCCTGTTTTTACTACATATTATGAATAAACTGGGAATGCACGTTACATAAATTTGTCAGCGCAATGGTTCCCTCCTTTTAAGAGGTCGTTTCTACAAGGAAAGAATGTGCTCCCATTGGGAGCAAATTCTTTCCTTTTAGAGTAGACCCCTTAAAAGGAGGGGCTTTGCCTGCAAGAAAGCAAACAGGAAATCACAAAGTTGTCTCCCTTCTAATTTACGGAAAATTCACCAAGTGTATCCAGTTCACTCAAAGTTTCTCGCTATAGATAAATTCATGAATTCTAAAATTCTATTAGTGAACACCGTAGATCCTTATCAGATTGACCATATACACAGTAAATGCAATAAAAGCGCTGCAAGCAATGCACCATGCCCCGCCACTGCATTTACATCAAGTGCCATAACTCTGTCAAAAATAAAATATATCCTACATGTTATGTCCCTTTACATTTTTGCAAGGCTTAAAGGAAATCTCTGAAACCGTTTTTAAGTTATGAAAAAGACACACATATATGGCTTGGATCACTATTAAACTCCAAAAGCGGTAAGTCAGAGTTACAGTATTTTTGCAAATTGTATCATGTTGATATACATTTGCATAAAGTTTCAAGAAAATCTCTCAAACAGTTTTCAAGTTACAGAGTGGACACAAATATATTACAGAAATTCCTATTTTCAATGTTCAAAGGGCCATAACTCCTAACGTAGGTTAACCAGCTCTAGTGTTCTTGTGTTCTGGACCTTGTTTAACGATGTTTTACATTTATATGAAGTTTCATCAAAATATCTGGAACGGGTTTCAACTTACAAAGCGGACACGACTACATAGTACAAATGGCTATTTTTTCATATCTGCTATGTTCCAAGGGCCGCAACTCCAAAAACAAAGACAGCTGAGAGACTTCAGTCGCAGAGAGAGAGAGAGAGAGAGAGAGAGAGAGAGAGAGAGAGTTGTGATCTCTTTATTATTAAGAGACCTGAGAGAGAGAGAGAGAGAGAGAGAGAGAGAGAGAGAGATTTCTATTGTTTCTTATTTTGTTTATTGTTGATTCATTTTATTTCTTGTATTTTTGGGCAGACAGACAGAGATTAATTTCTCTTTTTTCTGATTTCTGCTACTGTTCTTGCATTTTGGACCAACGGTATTGGTGAAATGAGAGAGAGAGAGAGAGAGAGAGAGAGAGAGAGAGAGAGAGAGAGAGAGAGAGAGAGAGAGATATTTTGCAGGGTTTTACATTGAGCAAGATTGACATCACGAAAACATACCTATATAATTTTGACCCCCTTAAACCCCACTTTTATATAGTAAAACTGGGGTTTACAGGGGTAGGCATTATTTTTCTTATTTCTGCTCAAAACATAGATTGTGGGTAGTCGTTAGAACCGCCTCGCCGACGAGGCGGTTCTAACGGGTACCCACAATCTATGTTTTGAGCAGAAATAAAAAAAAGAATCTGAATTTTTATCTGAAAATTTTCATTTTTTGGTGGTAAAATTTTCAGTATATTTGAATAGGCATGTTTTCGTAATGATATAATAAACGTACTAGTCACAATAAAGCAGTTCAGTTTTCAAAAGTAAATACGAAGTTAGCACCAAGGGGTGTATTTCTACGCTGTAGAATAGAGTAAGAGTAGAGTAAAGAAGAGATAAAGGAAAGAATCAAGAAATATTCTCGTGATGTTTCTAACGGTGATAGGTGTACCATGAAAAACATGCATTAATATGAGGTAACGGTCATCCCGTTTCAAGTGCAAGTAAACTGTGACAGTTGTGCATCACGAAAACATGTCTATATAATTTTGACCCCCTTAAACCCCATTTTCATATAGTAAAACTGGGGTTTACAGGGGTATACATTATTTTTCTTCCTTGTGCTCAAAACATGGATTGTGGGTACTCGTTAGAACCGCCTCGGCGAGGCGGTTCAAACGAGTACCCACAATCTATTTTTTAACAGAAATATGAAAAAAATCACAGTTTTTTTTATCTAAAAATTTTAAATTTTTGGTGGAGAAATTTTCTATATATTTGAATAGGCCTGTTTTCGTAATGTCTGTGAAGTACTCTCAAGCTGTCATTTGGCACAAGCAAAATGGCGGCCTAAACGAATAAACTTTTTGTATGCTTGTTGGTAACAAAAAACAACTCTATGCTTGTTAATAACAAGAATATACGAAAACCACTCGCGAGTGTGTGCCTTATTGAACCTGGACTAGTAGGGGAGCATATTTTTTCATCTTAGGATAGATCCTTTTTCGGAAAGGGCTTGGTGTACTGGAAAGGAAACAGGAAGCCACAACAGTTGTATCCGCTGTAAAGCAAAACGGAAGTCACAAAGTTGTCTCCCTTGTAAACAATGGCAGAAAATCTACCAGACCCCGAGGTTATAATTTTTTTCATGCTCAACTAAGCTGAGCATGAAATTTTTCCTACTAATAAATCTCAAATAACTAACAATTGCAAAGTTTTCTTGCTAAACACAGCTGAGCATCTAATAAATATGAAAATGCCAATAATAGTTGGTATTTTCATATTTATAAGCAGAGAAAATTTCATGCTCAGCTGAGTTGAGCATGAAAAAAGTTTATAACCCCGGGGCAAGGAGTATGGCCCCGTTAAACTGAATCGAATTTGATAAAAAAAAAAAAAAGAAAAAAAAGACGCCTTCTTAACTCATTTAGAGAAATGCGTCAGGAGCAAACCCTTCATATTGGGGACCAGGGACCTAATTTCTTTCGATTGGCTTCGGTTGTAGCATTTGGCTAAATTATGACCTTCACCCCAGTTTTACTATATAAAAATGGGGTTTAAGGGGGTAAAAATAATATAGGTATGTTTGTTTTATATAGGTATGTTTTCGTGATGAAGCTTATGACTTCTGTACTCTTTTAACATGTTAAGTCGGATGTAATGTATTTTGTATCAGTAAAACCTACAGTTTCTATTGCCACCAGTTAAACTCAACCTTTTCTTTTTACAGTTGATTGATAGGACAATTCTGTCACACAAGTTTTTGCCTCTCTTCTGCAACGAGGTCTACCGTGAATTAGACGTCTTTTCATTAGGGGATGGGTTTACAGAAAAATTAACCAGAAGTCACAAACCAGAAGTCTCTGTGCTCGTGTGAACAAGGCCTAACTACGATCTCTATTACCGTTGTCTGTAATAAAAGTTTACCTCTGCACTCTCTGGCCAGATTCAGCAGACGACAAACTGATGATATGTTATCTTATTTCCCGTAGAAAATAGACATTTACTTTTCATGTTAATGGTCTCTGTCAAATCCGATTTTTCGGGAAAGCTCAGAAGAATATTTTAAAATGTCGTCTGCTGAAGTTTTTACCCTATATGCTAAGCGTTAATAAGTCCACAATGTTTCGTATGCCAGTGACTAATCTTTCATCACGAAAACATACCTATATAATTTTGACCCCCTTAAACCCCACTTTTATACAGTAAAACTGGGGTTTACAGGGGTATACATTAGTTACCTTATTTCTGCTTAAAACATAGATTGTGGGTATTCGTTAGAACCGCCTCGGAGAGGCGGTTCTAACGAGTACCCACAATCTATGTTTTGAGTAGAAATATGAAAAAAAAAAAATCAAATTTTTTATCTAAATACTTTCAATTTTTAGTGGTGAAATTTTCAATATACATGTATTTGAATAGGAGGGTTTTCGTAACGAAAGTGCTAAACAAAACTGTAGCACACGATAGTTATTATATTATATTATATTATATTATATTATATTATATTATATTATATTATATTATATTATATTATATTATATTATATTATATTATATTATATTATATTATATCACATGACCGACAGCCGGCCTCGGTGGCTCAATTGGATGCCCCTTCCGACTGGACACCAGGAGATCGCGGGTTCAACCCCCGCCGAGGTCGGCAACATTCTTTCGTGGAGATTGATAATGAAATATTTTCTACGGTCATTCTCTCCCTTCTGCTGATTCAAGAAGGGCAGTTGTCAGTTTCTGGCGATATAATGTGCACACTATCGGTTTACCGCTTAGAGGACTAAGCCTGCCCAGTAAACGTGTGGTTAGGTAAACTGATCGCGCTCGGCATGAACCCTTTGGGTTGACTGGGCCGTAAAACCTCAACACAAACAAAAAACATGACCGACAAGTTATTCAGTGAAATAACCCATGTCATAAATACCATATAACCACACGTGTTATAACACCTGCAAGGCTTCCCATTGGTTAGCCTAATTACCCTCATTAATATTCGTATTACTCCGCTTATTGATAGCAACCAAGATGGTGTCCGCCTTCGCCGATATAACTTTCACATTTGGAACAGATCCTGCCTTCAATTTTGAGATGATTTTGAGATGAACAACAAATGTCAGACCGATGGAGGGGGAAGACACAACACAATCACAATGTGAATAACACGGCTAACAGAAATATTCATGGTGGTTAAAATCCGATGCTTTCCGGCAACATATTTGGAGGCACTTTCAACCATAGGGGACCGGCACGTATGTGGTTATTTTTGCCCAAGATGACCAAAAAGTTGAGATAGGCCTGATATATACTGTATCTGTTGACAAGGGTTCCAGCTAAGCAAATGTCAGTTTTGCACCTCTTCTGTTTAAGCAAGCACAGAATCAAGCGCAGTTTAGATTATTTTTGTTCCATGCCCACAAATCTATTGGTCTAAGAATCCTTCATCAACAAAAACCAACAATAACTACATTCTTTCATCACTTTCTTCAAATTGACACAATGTTTACTTCAACACAGGCTTTTTTCGCTTACTCGTACGAGATCGCGCAACATCAATTTTTTCACCCGCAAAGCTAGACTTACAGGAGCGTCTTAAAAAACTCAATAGGTTGGACGTATACCACATCTACCATATGATTTTCACCCTCAGTAAAAACTTTTAAAACCCTTAGTTTCTATCCAAGCTAGTCGAATATTCTGTTTAATTCGCTGAGCTGAGCGCAGTTGCCATCTTGGGTTACAGGAGCCAGTTTGAGAGGCGATTTCTGATTGGACAAAAAGATGGTTCTCTGCTTATGCAAAAAATGTAGTGTAAAAGCGGAATACAGTATGTTGTAAACAAGAGCCCTCTTTAGCTCTGGTAAGCATATTGGCCCATGGGCCTCTTTGTTTCTGCTCTAAACATAAATTGTGTGTGCTTGCTAGAACTGCCTAGATGAGACACTTGTAGCAAGTGCCCACATTCTATGTTTAGAGCAGAAATAATAAATATTTACCCTTGGTAACCCACTTTTCTCCATTTAAAGTGGAGTTTTAGTCTAGGGTTTGTTAGAGGGGGAACAATGCAACTTATTTCAGGGAACAGTTATGCCTATATCTCATTCCATTCCTTATGATATTGTAAAGTTCCCAAACTGTCATCCTTGCAAATTTTCATTCAGATGTTTTCAGAATCAGAATTACTACTGGTGACACGTCAAATGACATTCATTCACCAGGTTTTCTGATACAACAGGCTCATCTTAGCAATTCACAATCATTTTGATTTCATCAAGAATCAATAAACTTAATTTCAAATTTAGCGCTTTGTAAACATCATGTACATTCCATTCATGCAGTTTGTTTACGGATGCTTAATTCCTGCATCTGCTACTTTATCAATGAAAGCCGGGTGCAAATCAGATCAAGCAGTTAGCCAATCGGAAGCCCGCGCACAAAATGGTTCAGGTGAAAAGTCATCTGAACCACAATGGATCGAAATGGCTATTCCTCGATGCGGAAAGAAACATTCTTCTAAATAGAGTAAACTCGGACTACCATCTGAATACTTTCGTTAGGTTTAAATCGTTTAAAGGTAGTTAATTAGTTCACGTTGTTCATCTTTCGTTGGGACATCTGTAAGCCTTGCTTTACGGATGAAAAATCGATGTTGCGCGATCTCGTACGAGTAAGCGAAAATTGCCTGTGTTGTAGTCATTTTGAAGAAAGTGATGAAAGAATGTAGTTATTGTTGGGTTTTGTTGATGAAGGATTCTTAGACCAATAGATTTGTGGGCATGAAACAAAAATAATCTAAACTGTGTTGATTCTGTGCTTGTTTAAACAGAAGAAGTGCAAAACTGACATTTGCTTAGCTGGAACCCTTGTCAATAGATATAGTATATATCAGGCCTATCTCAACTTTTTGGTCATTTTGGGCAAAAATAACCCCATATGTGCCGCACCCACCCCCACCCCCCACGTGCTTTCAACATCAATATCGTCAAACCGTCAATGAAAAAACATTTCACCTCCTTCAAAAAAGCATTAGAGGATGACATGAATCAGACAGTCAATAAATGTGTCAAATTAAAATCCAAACTACAGTTAAAATGTTTCATAGTCCTGAAATCTGTCATTTACTTGAATGCGTCAATCACCGTATAAACTGTATTGATCAAGGTCAATGACCTTTAAATACGACAGCTGACTGTGGGGATTCCCCACTGATTCTCAGTGACGTATTTACTCGCTGAATGACGTTGTTAAATGGAATATTTAGTTTTGAATTGATTTATTTAAATGAAATATTTATTAGTTCAAATATAAATCCTCATTATTTCCTTACCGAAGTAATAAATGGTATAGTTATCTTGTTACTAGTTATTTTTGGTACTTATCAAATAATATGCAAACTATTTTTGTTGCGTAGTACTATTGAATCCTTGGTAGTGAGTTGTTCCGCTTAGCTATGGAAAGCCGTTATCTTTGAAAATATATTTAGTGCATATTTTGTCATCGGAAGGGCCGTGTGATAAACAGAATCTTACATTCGTGATCATTAATATGAAATTTATGAAACTCGTTAGGTAATTTCGGTATTTGCTCGCCAAGCCTCGCAAATACCGAAATAACCCAAACTAGGTTAATAAATTTCATATTAAATGACCACTCATGTATGATCCTCTATATTATATTATATTATATTATATTATATTATATTATATTATATTATATTATATTATATTGTATTGTATTGTATTGTTTGTTTTGTATTGTATTGGGTTGTATTATGTTGCGTTGTGTTGTATTGTATTATACTATACTCATAGAGAAAGATTTGGAGGTGCAGAGAGTTTCCGACAGAATCATCTTTAAGTTAGTGAAGCTTATAGTTGGCCAGCGCGTGGTTACCTTTCTCTCTGTGTATGCACCACAGAGTTGTCTAAGTGATGAGGTTAAGGATCTGTTCTTTGATCAGCTGCGTGCTGTGACTGCCAGGATCCCAGCATCAGAATTTCTGATCCCATGTGGAGATTGGAACGGCAATGTAGTCCATGCAGGCACTGGACACAGGGAAGTGCATGATGGGATGGGGTATGGCAGGCCGGAACCAGATGTTGTGGGTGAGAGAATCCTAGAGTACGCCCTGGCATTCGAACTGCTTCTTGGGAACACATGTTTCAAGAAACGTGACAGCCATCTCATCACGTACAAGTCTGGAAACATAGCCACGCAGATAGACTTCGTCCTTTTTCGTAGGACCAAGTGCAAACTTGTCACAGAATAATGTAAAAGTGATCCCTGACGATGAAGTAGCCCTGCAACATCAGCTTCTTGTATGCGACATGAGGATTGATGTGCCACTAAAATCCAAGCGCAAGTTCACCCCTCGCCTCAAAGTTTGGAAGTATAAAGATCCTCAGACGAGCAATCAGTTCCAGGAGGTCTTTAATTTGCATGTGAGCACGTCTACAGGTGTAGCTGATGGGGCCACTGAGGATATCTGGAACAACATCAAGACTGAACTGCTCAAGACAGCTGAGGTGTGTGGCACAACTCGGCCCCACCGTTGGCGTCGTGAAACCTGGTGGTGGAATGAACACGTGGAAAAGGCCATTGCTGCCAAGCGGAAAGCTTTCAAGGCCTTGAAGACTGGTAAAGTCACTAGGGCATCATACGATGCAGCCAAACGCAATGCCAGACATGCAGTGCGCCATGCTCATCACGAAGCCGACATGAAGGTCCAAGAGAATATTGACACCAAGTCTTCAGAAGTCTACCGCCTTGCTAATCAATTTAGAAGAGAGAACGCTGATGCTTTTGGTGATAAACCAGTGAAGAATGATGCAGGAGAGATGTCAATGAGCGAAGACTCAAAGCAGAAGGCCTGGTTAGAGCACTACTAAAGGCTTCAACGTTGAGCTTGACTGGGACCCCGTCTTATCAGCCAACAATGGAGGGCCCGCCCATCCCAATCACCATTGATATGGTTAAGAAGGCTATCCCACAGATGAAGGCAATAGTTAAAATATATAAAATTATCAATCATATGTTCGCTATCATTGATGAATAAACTGGGTATATAGCAAGAATCAGATTAGTCCATTTATTATTGTTATTCCTGTTTAACTTCAAATGCAAAGGGAATAATTTCAAAGATTTACAATTGTTCAAGAATTATGAACTGGTTATTGGCAACAATTAAATCGGTCTAATTAACCAGATTCCAATTAGTTCATATTAATAAATAGCTTAGACTATTTACTAATTAGATAATCATTACCTTTCTAGGATTTATAATTAAATCTCCAGATATGTAAGTTATCTGTAGAAAACTCATCCGATGAGACATTTCCTTATTAAATATTTAACTCTCAAAGATAGACAGCTATCTTTCTGGGCATCTTTCCGTCTCAATGGCTCATTAGTTCTTTTTTTTGGGACTATCTGTTGTTAACCCCCCCCCCCAAAAAAAAAAAAGAAGGGGTGGAGGGGTGGGGGTGGGGGCAGGAATTCAGGCCTCTGAGACTTGAGAAACTGGTAGCCTCCAGAGTCTACCATTAACAGATAAGGTATTAACTCCTTAAAGATATGTTATTTGTGAATGTAGATCGATCTAACTTTTTCATATAGAATTAGAATGTATCTAATTCCTTAGAGTTTCCCGAGTCTTAATCTAGAAGTTACGGATTTATATATTTTGGTGTTAGAATAGGGAGCTCCTTCCCACCTATTTGGCAAATTCTAGCACATTATCTATTGGTTAATATATTGTGCTGTTAAAATGAAGTTTTTAAAAGTAAACCATATTTTAACTCGCAATACTTAACCTATAGTAAGATAATTCCCCCTCTCTATCCCCGCTTAGCTCAGTCTTATGGTTTGACCCTTAAAAGAAACTGATACGTGATTAAAAGAGCGGGAAGAGTAACGTCACACAGGTAACTGCCTAAAAGACCTTCTGGATTAAGACTCTTTAAGACGACTGATTTGTATTTTTTTTCTTTTTTTCTATGGAAGGTGTGAAATGCAGAATAGAATAGCACATTATCTATAGGTTAAGTATTACTAGTTAAAATATGTTTTACTTTTAAAAACTTCATTTTAAAGGGGTCAAAATTATATAAGCATGTTTTCGTGATGGATTACACACCTTTCAGAAGTTTGTAGTTTGTTAACCTTTTCACGTCTAGCAATATGTGGTCCTGCAAAATCCGTCTCAACCCTTGCCATGCTAAATAAATTAAGATGCCACGCCTGCTTCAAAATTTTAGCCAATCAGATTATTTGATCCTGATTGTTGATACAAATTCACGTACTTAATGGCAAACAGTGCAGATCCAGATAAGCTGACTTCTTCAGAAGGGCGTATCCGGGTTCAGCTGGACTTGGGTTGATTCCAAATTTTTCATTTTTCTTTCCATATTTTATACGACAGCTTCCTAGATTCATACACATATGTTGTGGGCACTCATTGCCTGGAAGAGTCTCATAGAGGCGCTTTTGATGAATCCTACAACATTTTTTTTTTTTTTTTTTTTTTTTTTTTTTTTTTTGCGAAGAAAACGGAAAATATTGATCTTGATACCACTCATGTTTGGAAGGTCCGGATGGCCCTCCCCACTTCGGATCATGAGGTCCCAGATTCGAACATCACGAAAACATAACTATATAATTCTGACCCCCTTAAACCCCACTTTTATATAGTAAAACTAGGGTTTACTGGGGTATACATTATTTTTCTTATTTTGGCTCAAAAACATAGATTGTGGGTACTCGTTAGAACCGCCTCGGCGAGGCGGTTCTAACGAGTACCCACAATGTATATTCTGAGCAGAAGTATGAAAAATATTGAAATTTTTTAACTGAAATTTTCAGTTTTGGAGGTGAAATTTTCTATATATTTGAATAGGCGTGTTTTGGTAATGAGACCAATATAGAGAGGCGGACTTCAGCTTATGCCTGTACGGCGCTTCATTTCACAGTCTATCATTATCAGCCTTCTATCATCTCGATATGACTTAAAAATGTTGAAAGAGACATCATCATCATCATCATCATCATCATCATCATCACTAATCTGCCATAACATCACGAAAACATGCCTTTATAATTTTGACCCCCTTAAACCCACTATTATACAGTGAAACTGGGGTTTACAGGGATATACAATATTTTTCTTATTGCTGCTTAAAAACTTAGATTGTGGGTACTCGTTAGAACCGCCTCGCCGAGGCGGTTCTAACGAGTACCCACAATCTATTTTTTAGCAGAAATATGAAAAAATATCAGTTTTTTTTTTTTTTTTATCTGCAAATTTTCAGTTTTTGGAGTTGAAAGTTTCTGTATATTTGAATAGGCGTGTTTTCGTAATGGTTTTACCCGTAACTGCCTGCTTTACCTTGACCCTGGACTAGCCCAATATTAAAAGGACACGACAGTAAACGAGCTTTGTTTAATAGCAAATCTATACCATTGTTTTACAAAAATGTCCTGTTTTTAACGCAAACAGTGTAGACCCTGATCAGACGACGCGTTCTGTGGCGTCTGATCTGGGTCTACACTATATACCAATATCCATTTTAAAGGTCACAGGCAGAGACGGGTTAAACTATAATATTGATATGTAATTTTTTTCTCAAAATAAACACGTTTTAGGGTACTCATTAAAAGTGCCTCGAAGATACGCTTCTAATGAGTACTCACAATATATATTTTTGCTGAGATAGACAAATGTTTAGTTCCGTACCCTTTCACCTATAACTATGTCAGCCGAGGCATTTTCGCTATATAATATGTGAAATGAGGAATATTTCAGTTATTTAACTCATTCCCAGTCAGCATTCTACGTAAATCTATATCGGGCCGTCATCGGCCCTTCAGGGTAGCTGACGGGCCGATGACGGCCCGATGTAGATTTACGTAGAATGCTAGCTGGGTTAAGACTGATTTATGCTGTAGGTTGCAAGAAATCATAAATAAACTGCTAAGCGGGTTTAGGAAGCTACACATTCTAAAAATTCGCCTAATAATCTAGACCTCTAAATGCCCTTGTTTTCATTTTGATATACAATAATGAGCCAGATCACGACAAAGCCTATAAAAAGACACGTGCGACCAGCGAAGACTCAGATCAGCCTGCGCATCTGCATGTGCTTTCTACAGCCTCCAGGCTATCCATTACGAAAACACGCCTATTCAAATATACTGAAAATTTTACCCCCCAAAAAATGAAAATTTTCAGATAAAAAATTCTAATATTTTTCATATTACTGCTCAAAACATAGATTGTGTGTACTCGTTAGAACCGCCTCGGCGAGGCGGTTCTAACGAGTACCCACAATCTATGTTTCTGAGCAGAAATAAGAATAATAATGTATACCCCTGTAAACCCCAGTTTTCCTATATAAAAGTGGGGTTTAAAGGGGGTCAACATTATATAGGCATGTTTTCGTGATGTAAAAAGGGATGGACCAGAACCCTTGCCATACTTGGTGGCTGTACAGAATGATCTGAGTCTTTGCTGGTCATACAGGTTTTATTGTGGGTTATGTCATGCACTGGTTCAATTATCATATTATGAACACATTTCGAAACACAATTTATGGACTCAGTAACACTATAAGCCCTCCCGTAATCATCAATGCTTTCACCCAGATCCGAGATTATAAAATGCTCAACTCAGCTGAGCATGAAATTTGTCCTGCTAATAAATCTCAAATTATTTACAATTGGTAAATATAGCTGAGCATGAAATTTCCATTACTAATAAATATGAAAATGCCAGCTACTGGCATTTTCATATTTATTAACAGAGAAAAATTCATGCTCAGCTGAGTTGAGCATGAAAAAAGATTTATAACCTCGGGGCCAGGTAAGATTAAACGGAACAGACGCACTTTCAGGGATGAGGGTAACATTGGCAGTCTTTTTGTGTCCCATCTGAAAAGTACGTTCGTCTGTCATTACTGACAATGACCAATCCTAATCAACTGTGTGATGTGTTATTATTTGTGTGTTCTGAAAAGACAAGTACTCTAAAAGGAAAGAATTTGCTCCCGGTGGGAGCAAATTCTTTCATTTTAGCGTGTTTAGAGTAGTCCACTTTTCAGAAGGGGTGGTGTGAAGGAAAGGAATCAGGAAGTCATAAAAGCTGTGTCCCTTTTAAAAAGGTGAACAATCAAGCAAGTTATCAAGACACGTTACCTTAAATAATGGGCCGCGAAAACGTGTCTTTGGGCATATACGGGCAGCGAATGCCCAGATAAGCCTGCGCATCTGCGCAGTCCACTCAGTGCCTTCACTGTCCGCTAACACAATCATTGCATATTTCAGAATGTATGAATCTGAAGCAGAGGCTCGGATGATACTTTGCGCATGCGCAGGATGATCTGAATATGCACATTCTGCGCATGTTCGAAGGTACGTTTTCGCTTGAAATACTCTCTCACTCTCACTGTTTAGTAACGCATGGGCAAGAAAAGATAGAAACAAAACGAAACAAAAGTAATAAGCATTTAATATTTATGTCTCTTCTGAAACCAAGGGATTCTGTCAATTTGGTTCAATCCAAAATCTGTTTAACCGACTACAACTGGGTCTTGATGCAGATGCAGTAATTGGAGAAGCTGCGGGTACCTGAAGAAAAATAATAATAAACATATTGCAGATAGCATGCTGATATACTCAGACAACTTAACTCTGGTTCTGTTGGTCCCGGATATGACCTGCCTTTGCAAACAGTGTCGATCCAGATCAGTAACTGATCTGGATCTGCACTGTTTGTCAATCAGTATGTGAATTTGTATCAACAATCTTGATCAGGTAATCTGATTGGCTTATAATTTGAAGTGGGCGTGGCATCTTAATATATTCACATGGGAAGGGTTGACACTTTTATCAAATGTATCTTTAAATGTGTACAAATGTCTAAAAAATATTTTACTTCATAATGAAGATCAAGTCAACGCATTTACCAATATAAATGGAAATATTTGTGTACATTTTGGCATAGATAACACTTTTTCAGAATAAAGTATGTGAACTATATTTTCTCAAGAATTGAGGATGGCATGTTCACCGTTACCACTCTCTGTGCTAATCAGCAGACGACAATTTTGATGATAATTTACTTACCAAGTAAACAGGTTTTGATATGCAAATTGTCAAAATAAAAAAAAAATAAAAAAGAAAAGAAAAAAATCATAAATTTGTCGTCTGTTAAATACTGAAAGAGTGGTAAAAGTTTAACGCCAGTAGTTTTATTGATAAAAAAAAACAAAAAGTCATGTTCACCAAAACAAAAAGCTAAAACACAACAACAAACAACAACAACAAAACGCACGCACGCACGCACGCACACACACACACACACACACACACACAAGTTTGCAAAGGGTGTAACAAACAAACAAAGAAATATACAACCAAAATTCTCAAACTCACGCGGCGGCGAGAAGATCACAGGCCTTATCAGCTAGGCCCGAGGCGATGCTGTGACAATATAATCGTACAGCATCCTGTGCTGGTTGGCTGCCCACAGTGTCCAATATCTGTTGGAGGTCCGTCTTGAGTTGTATTTCGTCAAGGTGAAGTGCGTGCGCTGTAAAATATATAAACCGGAACGTGAGTAAATTTACGTATCACGTGCACGGTAAAGGTTAGTGTTTATTTTTTGGTCGATTGTTTATCAGCCTGGGCCTTCGCTGTCCACATTTGCCCGAAGACATGTTTTCGCATGATATGGCCCAAATAATTTCTGATCCGTTTGCTACGTTATAGGAATAAATGTCATTTATTTTTGTGGATTTTATCGATGTGTGAATGCCGGTGAATAACCCACAAACTTAAATATTGTATCACAGTTTTCCAAAATGAAAGTTTGTGAATAATTCGCCGGCGTAAAATGCATCTCTTATAATTCCAGCCTGGTCACCTTGGCATTGAAAATATGGTAGAATAACTCATTTTAGAAATTTGGTTGTGGCGGACCCAGGATGCTTTATTAAGAAGTTCGAAATTTCTAAGGGAGGTTCGATTTGATCAACATCCGTACTTACCCTAGGTGTTTTGAAAGAATGGTCTAAGCAAACAACGTAGACCTAGATCAGACGCCGCAGAATGCGGCGTCTGATATTCTGCGGCGTCTGATCAGGTTTTACGCTGTTTGCCACCGATCAAGCAATTTTAGACGCATTCTCAGATAATAACATGGGCTTGTGAACTTTATTGGCAGTACGAGGTAAAGAGGTAGATGTATTAATATTTTTGGTAAATACAGTTTACAAAATTCATCATCCAAACATCAAATTTTAGTTAAAGGGGGTTCAAATAAACCCCACGAACCCCTCTGGATCCGCCCTTGTTTGTGCAAAGAAAAAATAGTTCCAAGATCCCTGCGCAATGGATTTATCGAAGTGCAAAAGTCGTATTGGCGAATGAAATGGCGCTAAATAGGCGTAAGGTTTTCGGGTTGGAATTAACCTATTGTATTCTGGAGACCCCTAAAAGGGTAATTGGCAAACAGTGCAGACCCAGATCAGACGCCGCAAAACGCAGTGTCTCCACTGTTTGCAAATAGTTCAGCCAATTTTCTTTAAGAATATCTAAATCACATAGCCCGACATACTTAAAATCGAAATTAGAATTTTCCCATATGTAGTGTGGGTGAGTTTATTCAGTCTACAATGGGTCAAAGTGTGGCAGAAAGGGATAGGAATGGCTGAATTATGAATAAATGAAGTTTTTGTTTTTGTTTTCATAAAACTGTGTTTATAACTTAAGACATAATTAGGATTTGTTTTAATTATCAAATGGTCCATTTAAGAGAGGCGGCGACTAAAGCTTAAACTTTCACCTCTTGACTACAAGTACAAGCAGACAACATTTAAAAAACAGTTGGCCCTCGCTATCTCGAACTCGCTTATCTCGAATAACCGCTTATCTCGAAGTCAAAATCTGTTCCCTGCCTAAACATGAAAATCTAACAACATCTAAAATGGTATTGTGGAAAAGAGGAGAAATTGCTCTTCTTTCCCCTAATATTTTCAATATATCTCTAACTTAAAGGGTCCAATTACACATATATTTGTTAAATGTAGTTAATCGAATTAGTTTTTACTCAATTCTGCAGATTTGATATGTCGAAGTACGGATATCTCGAAGTATTTCAGAGAGTCCCTTGGAATTCGAGATAACGAGAGTCGATTGTATATCTTCTGATATTTAATAGAAAATCAGAGTTGGCATTTCCAAAGGTGAGAGTTTGAACGAAATGCCATGGAGACGGTTCTAACGAGTACGCTAAACGTAGCTTTATTTTTACAGAAGATCGAAAAGGGATCCCTAAATTATCCCTATTTGCTGCCAGACCTAGCACATTATCCCTCAATGGTTCGAACTACCCAGTCAAGAACGAATTTCCATAGTCCATCACGAAAACACGCCAATTTAGTTGTGACCCCCTTAAACCCCACTTTTATATAGTAAAATTGGGTTTACAGGGTTTACAGGGGTATACATTTTTTTTATTTCTGCCCAAATTATTGATTGTGAGTACTCGTTAGAACCGCCTCGCCGAGGCGGTTCTAAAGGGTACCCACAATCTATGTTTTGAGCAGAAATATGAAAAATATCAGAATTTTTATCTGAAAACTTTCAATTCTTGGTGGTGAAATTTTCAATATATTTGAACAGGCGTGTTTTCGTATTGCAAAGTTCTAAGATTGAGGATTTATTTTTCAGTCTTCATTTCTACGCATTGCAATGTGATGATCTCCTATAGAGTGTCTTGCAGTGAAACTTGGACTTACTGCGGAGGTATTCTTCTCAACTCAACTGAACTCAATTTTATTTTCAAATCACAAAATAGATACATGGAATACGCGTATAAAATACAGAAAAAGATCATGGAAAACAATTAAAACAAACATGTTGTTTAATCAATTCAGGGCATTCCACTGTGTCAACTGACATGGACGGCGGAATAGCCAACCTGGCATATTCAGAAGTCCACGACAAATGTCGGTAAATTACGGGACTTGTCGGAGAGCTCCGGCATAGCGTGTCACGCTTACGACTTTTCTGGTTACTTCTGTATCGAAACCGCTTGAAGTTGAAGGTCAGAAGCAGAGAACTTCTTGAGCTGGTCCGTAGCAAGGATTAACCTTTACCACTCTCTGGGCGAATTCCGCAGGCGACAAACCGATGATTATGTTGATTTAATACATTAATACATAATACATATACACTTACAATGCATATACACGAATGAGCTGTTACAACCGGGATTCAGAAGAAAGTCAAAGACTCTTTATACCCCGAAAAGGATGATACTTTTCTTATTTTTTTTTCCAAAACAATAAGCTGACATTTCATGCAAATTGTAGGAGACAACTGCATGAAATGCCAGAGCCTGTTTTCTGGGAGAAAAAAATAAATATGTTTGAAAGTGTCGTCTGGTGAATGCTTTACCCAGCATGCACCGCGTTAACGACTGACGAAGAAGGAGTTAACGTTTATAGTTGAAGTTTTACTGCCGAGTCAACACTGTTAAGGACATGTCGAGCCAATGAAAAGAAGGACTGAATTACATGTACTTACCGATTGCTGCCACGAGGTCGGTCCGTCTTTTGCTGTTGATCATAGCCCCAGGGGTACCTTGATCTGGTGTTATTTGGAATTTGTGCAGCAAAGCCTGAAACCTAATACATACAGAAACCAAATTAATAAAATGACGGAAATATAACATCCTAACACATACAGAAACCAAATTAATAAAAAGACGGAATATAACGTTCTTTCCGGAATCATCCGGCTAAAATGTTTTGCACACATTCACAAAGCACTAAAGATCAGGGCCCAGTTGTTCAAAGCTAACGACGTCGTTAGTTAACGATTCGTTAAAATTTACATCGAGTGATACGCAAATATGCTGAAATTTTTTGCTGAAAAAATGTGAGTAGCTTTTGCAGTGCAAAAGCTACTCACATTTTTTCAGCAAAAAATATCAGAAAATTGTATATTGAATCCGCTAAAACAGTTAACGAAATGACCCTTAACGAGCTCGTTAAGCTAACGACGCTTTGAACAACTGGGCCCTGAACCTGGTAAATGATCTTATTTTACAGTCGACTTTCGTTATCTTGAGTTCGCTTATCTCGAATAACCGCTTATCTCGACGTAAAAATCTGGTCCCTGTTATAGCATGGAAATCTAACAAGAGGTGACAAAATATTGTAGAATAGAGAAGAAATTGCTCCAAGTAGTAATTTCTCCTCTTTTCCACAATATTTGCTTAATATATATTTAACTTCAGGAGTCAAATTACATATTCATTTGTGAAATGTGTTTGTTCGATTTAGTTTTTCCTCAAATCTGCAAATCTGATATGTTGAGGTACGAATATCTCGAAGTATTTCTGAGGGTCTTTTGGACTTCGACACAACGAGAGTCGACTGTACTTATTTTTTCTGAAACCCTCTCTCTCTCTCAAAAAAAAAAAAAAAAAAAAAAATGACTGGACAACGTACAATTTTTTTACCGATTCACACATGACTGAGCCCAGCTGGCCAATGATCTGAACAGCGAAAAAGAATCTAAAAGGAATTGATGCACTCTGAAGGAGACAACTCTGTCAAAATTTTTCTTGCTCCCTTCTTATAAATCTTCTCTAAAAGGAAAGAACGTGGTCCTTTTGGGAGTTAATGCTTCCCTTTTTTAGTAGACCCCCTTTTAAGAAGGGATTTATGAACAGGATGGGAAACATGAAATCACAAAAGTTGTCTCCCTTGAAAAAATGGTGGAAAATTTATCATGTACAAAAATGGATATCCATGACCTTCAAGCTTTAAGAATATAGGATTATTGCACTGTTATTGGTGAATATTATCCCGAGTTGGGATATCCATCACGAAAACATGCCTATATAATTTTGATCCCCTTAAACCCCATTTTTATATAGTAAAACTGGGGTTTACAGGGGTATACATTATTTTTCTTATTTCTGCTCAAAACATAGATTGTGGGTACTCGTTAGAACCGCCTCGCCGAGGCGGTTCTAACGAGTACCCACAATCTATGTTTTGAGCAGAAATATGAAAACTATTAAGATTTTTTTAACTGAAAATTTTCATTTTTTGTTGGTTAAATTTTCAGTATATTTGTATAGGCGTGTTTTCGTAATGAAAGGACGCGGTCTTACGAGCGTCCTGAGATACCCCTACGAGGGACAATATTCACCAATATCAGTGCAATAACCCTATTATTATACAGCTATAAATATTGTTCTCTCATTTTGCTTCTTATTCTGTATTTTTGTTTAATTTGACGCTGCAAATAGCGTATTTTGTATCAGTGCAAAACTGATATCAGAAAGTGATATCATTTTTGAACTAGTGCAATATCAACATGATATTATTTTTGCAGCGTTGCTGTTTTGCAGCGAATCTATTTGTAAAAAAACTAATTATTTGAACAAAAATTAGTTTCTTCCTACCTTCAAACGTTAAGAGTAATTTATATATGTGTTTTGGTCCAACGTGAAGTCATATTTTACGATGTCAAGTAAAATGACGTCATCAATTGCGTTCTGGTATTGAGAAATATCGGCATTATTGTTCCTCGGATTTCATCATTCATTTCTAATTATTTAATTGCTATAGCTATATAATAAAAACGTTTTGACACTTCTGTGTCTAAACTTCTGTCCAATTCGGCATCACTTCCCAACAGGCACATGACGTTATACAACATCGCCTCAACGTCTTTGCAACGTTGCATCGACGTTGAGGCGACGTTGTATTAACGTCATGTGCCTGCTGGGTTTGAAAGACATTGTTTGCTTGGCTTTTTATTTTAAATTAAAATACAATTGACGCCCGTTATCTCAAACACTTATCACTGAAACTACTGCTTAAGTCAAATAGAGTTTTGTATACTGTTGGTTCAGTTTTGTTTCGTGTTCTTTACATTACATCTCCACTCATTTCGAACTTCTGTTATCTCAAAGAGAAAATTCTGGTCCCCTTGGAGTTTGAGATAACGAGAGACCCTGTATTTTGTTCTGATAGACAATATCTTATCAGAAACCTTGTGTCTTTTCTGTTTCTGAGTTTTGTTCTTAAATATTTAACCTGAATTTAGATTTACGACCAAACAGTGGTCTGTCTTTTGCGATCTACGTGTATAATAAAGCAGTCTTTGGAATTCTTATCTAAGAAAATATTTCTTTTAAATTCCTTTCCTGATTTTGAATGACTTATGTTTCGCGACAATATTGTGAAAATTTCAGAAAATTTACCTTAGGATTACCTATCGATTTCTTCATAAATTGCAGCCAGTTTTACTATGAGGAAAAAAGAAAACATTTGAGTTTTTTTGAAAACCAATGAATAGAGTGAAACTTTTTATGCATAGATAGTTACGCATTATGTTTTGAATCAAATCATGACAAAAGTATGCAGCTTTACTGCTTCTGTGTGGAGTGCAAGACCAAAAAAAAAAAAAAAAAAAAAAAAAAAAAAGGTTCTGAAAGATGTCGAAAGCATAGTAGTCTCATCAGTCAGGAAAACATACCTTTATAATTTTGACCCCCTTTAAAACCCACCTAAATGGAGTAAAACTTAAGTTTACAGGGGTATACATTATTTTTTGCTTATTTCTGGTCATAATGAGCCATCTCATCAGGATCTATGCTGTTTGACAGTCAGTCTTGTAGCATTACATATAAACTTATTTCCAACTGATAGTTTGTTGAAAAACAAAGCAGACGATAAATGTCGTCTGAGTCTTTTTGATATTAGGAGACAATTTATATAAAATTTCAAAACCTACCCAGCAGGCACATAATGTTAAAACAACGTCGATTCAACGACGTTGAATCGACGTTGTTTCATCATTGTGTGCTTGCTGGGTAATTTCTTGTGAGGGGTGGGGGTGCAAGAGTGGGAATAATCGCCAGTGTGTCTTCTACTGAGTTTGCCCAGAGAGAGAGAGAGTAAAGGTTATGACACTTACGAGTGGCCGAGAAGGGCGCAGCCGTGCCCCAGTACTCCACCATCCAAGTATCTATGACATGCCGCTTCAAATTGTTGTTCTTTTGGATCAGAGCCTAAGTCGTCGACCAGTATCTGAAGATCCGCTTTCAGTTGCGTTATGTTAAGCCCTTGTAAAAAATGAAAGGAACGTAATTATGGGCCGAGCCCAGAGAAATAATTTCTTCGAACATGAGAAAATTGCGCAGATTCAGATCATCCTGCGCGCGGGCATAGTATCGTTTGAATTTTTGCCCTCCTTTTTTATTATCTGTAGTATCCAAAGATTCTGTTAGTGGACAGTGAAGGCCCTTATCAGACTGCGCCAATGCAAAAGTTAAATACTCCGGTCACGCATCACAACAGTGTTTAGAATTCGGGAAGGACCTATACCAGATAAATGAACCTGTGAGTGGCCATTCATAATGTTTGAATGTATCAATAGATGGAAATTTGCAAGATGAAGAAATAACCAATATGGCATACTTCTAGCAAGAACAATTCCTTAGAAAGCTAAAACAAAAATAAATTTGTGAGACAAAAAATCTTGAAACATGAATTGGTCGATATGATACTCTAAAACTTCTTCCAAACGCCATTCTTGTAATTATTTATGGTGCTTGGTTATCACCTTAGATTTCATTCTGAGTGTTTATGGAAGAAAAGTGTTTACGTCTGGGTGGCTTGTTCAGAGATTTAAAACATTATGTATGTCTATATCCCCTATCATAACATAGTTACCCCTACCGCTAAAACGAGACCACAAAAATTGCAACTGTGACGTGATCCATTTCATCGCATATCTTGAAACAGAAAAATCCACGTATATCCACTACCAGAGGCCATAATCAGTTTCTGTGCTTGTTTTGATAAGGTTGTACGTCCCCGTCAAGATATTTTAGAGCAAAAATCAAACTGTTACAGCACAGAATTGATGTCCAAAGATCAGAAGAGACAAACTTTGTTGCAAGGCTTCAATACTCGCAACTGGACAGAGGCTGTCTTTTATAATAATAGTTCTGCAAACATTAGCCCTCAGCTATCAGAGCCGACCGATATATATATTCAGAGCCGCCCAACACCATCGGAGCCATTGTTTATTTGCCCTCCTTTCCATTAGTTTGTTGTCAATTTTTATTTTCCGTAAGTGAGGCAGGTCAAACAATCATTTCACACATAAAAATGCCAAAAAGTCCAGGCGCATATGCATTTTATGAAAAAATAACCGGGAATAGCGTCGTTGAACCTTCGACGATCAGTTTATTCAGCATCGATCAGCCCACGCCACAAGTAATTCAGACTAGATCGTACACATTTACAAACTATCTATTAGGTGAGAAAACTGTTAAAAGATTTGAGAGCAGCATGTAATTCTCCTTTTTGAGAAAAACTACCCCACAAAACCAGATTCTTTCGACGAGTGACTGACCTACCTCTTCTGTTTACTTTTTTCAGCCCCTATATTCAGAGCCGCATGTGCTCGGAAGACGCACACAACATTTGCTTATCAGAGCCACTGGCTCCGATTATGAAGTTGTCTACCCGTGTATAAGGAAAATCACTGGTAGTCTATAGCTTATAGGCAGGTGGCCTATATAAGGAAAATCAGTGGTAGTCTATAACTTATAGGCAGGTGGCCTATATAAGGAAAATCAGTGGTATGGTAGTCTATAACTTATAGACTTACTTACCGAGTAAATTCAGAAGATTGAGGTCGTTGATAAAATATCTCTTCGTATGGACAGGGGCGTGGTCTTGCGTCAAGTGCAGTTTGTTAACCAGGGTTTGAAAACTGTTAATAAAAAAGAAAAGGAAATTGCGTAGACAATCTTAGAGTTTATCATTGCCCCAAAAGCACTTTATGAAAGACCATGGACTGGTCCAGAGCTATTTTACCACGAACTGCTTAACATTAGAACTAGCTATTAATAAATTTCACAAAAGAGCCTGGTCTAAGCTTAGCACACAATGTGTGCTAAGCGTAGACCAAGCTTTTTTGTGATAACTAGCTATCAATAAATTTCACAAAAGAGCCTGGTCTACGCTTAGCACACAATGTGTGCTAAGCGTAGACCAAGTTTTTTTGTGAACACTTATACTTGTTGAAACAAGAGTTGCATACAAATAGAGTTTTTTGGGCCATATGGAGGAATGACCGGTTACTTCCCATTTTGTCTTCCAATTTCGCCTACTGTTTTTAATCCCATTTCGTCTACTATATTTCCGATAATTGTTGCCATTTTCTCTACTTTTTTAATTTTCTCTATGATGAACAAAATTTCGACCAACACTGTTCAGATATACTTTATATGATTAATAATGATTATAATATGATCATAAAATACCGATTAATGATAAAGATAAAAAATGGTGATTAAACTGTTATTAAGGTTTGTTATAAATGAATTTATGAATTTCGATTAACCCGAAGAAAACAACCGACCATGGATATATACGGTAGACTCTCGTTACCTCAAACTCCACGGGCCCAGAATTTTAAGTTTGAGATAACAGCAGTTTGAGATAACAGGAGTTGAAAAGTAAAGACAGTAAAAGGGCAGTTGTCAGTTTCTGGCGAAAGAATGTGCACAATACTGGTTAACCGCTTAGAGGACTAAGCCTGCCCAGTAAACGTGTGGTTAGGTAAACTGACCGCGCTCGACATGACCCCATTGGGTTGACTGGGCCGTAAAACCTCAACACAAACAAAAGACAGTAAAGCAAAACTAAACCAACATTATCAAAATTATCTTGACTTAAACAGTAGTTTGTGTTACCAGTGTTTGAAATAATGAGAGTAAACTGTAGTTTCGATTATGATCTGGGTTTTCGTTATGTTGCACAAGGCATGGGGCCTTCGTTGGTGGCATAAGGGATATTTTCCCACAGCGAGCATTATTATAAGGAGGCGTTAATTACGCATCTGCGTAGCATGCTAAACTATGGGCTACTCTTAAAGGAAAGAATTTGCTCCCTCTGGGAGCTAATTCTTTCCTTTAAGAGAAGCCGCTTTTTTGAAGGGGTTTCAAGATTTTTCCTAGGTCTGCGTAAAATAATTCTGTTTCCGCTACACCACTGCATATTGAGTTTAAAATACAGGAAATATTTTCCGAGAGATTTGCAAATCCGATAAACGTACGAGCGCATTTGCATTGTGTTTGTTTATAAGATATCCAAGTCTCGAGGGAAATAGTTCCTGTATTTCAAACTCAATGTGCATTATCTTGTATATTAAATAGCATAAATATGGTTTGTTTCTTCAGTTTCTATTTTATACAATTTTGACGTTTTCAAATAACTTCAGTTTAGTGACGTTATATCACCTACACTCGCACGTCGCACGACGTGGTGGCGTTCTAAAAGAAATATTTCTTTGCTCTATATAGGAATAATTCCTCAAAGGAATTATAAATCATTTTTCCCGTAGAAATTACTAAAAAAAGCGGCTTCAGAAATGTGATATGTGCCTCGCCATGCGCAAACGTTTCTGCGAGCATATGCGGGCATCGAAAGCCCCGATCAGCCTGCGCATCCGCGCAGTCTGATCAGAGCCTTCGCTGTCCGCTTACTGAATTCTTGGATACTATTGAATGTATCAATGGAGAGCAAATGCCCGGATGAGACTTTGCGCATGCGTGCGATGAATCTGAATCTGTGCATTTTGCACATGTCCGAAGACACATTATTGCATGGCGCTGCCCATATGATAGTGATTATACTCACGTTGCACAGACCAGTGGACATGCAGACTGTAGGAGTGGGGGAGCATGATAATGCTGGAACACACCGGGACACTGTTGCTCACACATCTGTTCCGTCGCGTCGGCGCCAATGACATCTAACAGTTGCTGCAGTTCAGCTTTCATGGCATGGACATCCAGTACTGAAACAATCGTATTTATTCGGTACGACTGAAGCCAGTTAGCATTCTACTTAAAAATATATCGGACTGTTATCGACACCCGTTTTCGTATTTACTGAGTATCTGCGCAGTATGATCAGGGTCCACGGTGTTCACTAACAGATCTTTAAAATTCATATTCAAATATACATTAACTTCACGAAAACATTCTTATATAATTTTGACCACCTTAAACCCATTTTTTATTTAGTAAAACTAGGGTTGACTTGGGTATACATTATTTTTCTTATTTTTCCTCAAAAACACAGATTGTGGGTACTCGTTAGAACCGCCTCGGCAAGGCTTCTCCTTGTTCTGTTATTATTATCGCATGCATATTTCTATCAGTCTTTTATATTAGTATCGATTAGTCTTCAAATTTTATAGATTGCAGGGTAAAACACTCAGCAGACAACATTTTGAAGTAGCTTTCTCTTTTTCCCAGAAAATAAAGATTTGGAATTTCATGCAAATTGTCTCCACGGGACAAGATTAATAAGGATGGGCGCTCGTAAAACGTGGTCAAAGCCCCTTTCCTGCCAGTCGCCCAGCCCACCAACAGATTTACTGTTGATCTTTCCAATGCGGTTTTTCTGCACGTTGCAGTTCCTCTTCAATTTTCGTTGAGTGCTGTTCTGTGACGTCATTTCGTGTCATTCTTATGTTATTCAGCTCCTTTGGAGGTCTGTGTTCCGTGTTTGTGACTTTTTCTGAGTATTTCCCGCATTATATAGCATATGAGCCGGGGCCCACACGCCTATTCAAATATATAGAAAATTTCACCTCCAAAAACCGAAAATTTTCAGGTAAAAACTCTGATATTTTTCATATTTCTGCTCAAAACAGAAATGAGAAAAATAATATATACCCCTGTAAACCCCAGTTTTACTATATAAAAGTGGGGTTTAAGGGGGTCAAAATTATATAGGCATGTTTTCGTGAGGGCAGAGCATTTCCTAAAGAATAAATGTGCGCCCAGCGAAACGCCAGATCAGCCTGTGCATACGCGCAGTCTAATTAGATTCTTCACAAGGCACTCTAAAGGTAGCCAAGAAGCCAAGGCGCTTTCATCCGGAGAGAAAGACTGATCAGGCTGCGAGCATGCGTGTTGGCTGATTTGAGTCTTCTCTGCGCGCGCACAAACTTGTAGGAATTCCTTTGCCTCGACTCAAGTGCTGCAGTTAATAACCGTAGTATCTGCTTTGTTATATAATCGAAATGTTGTGGATTATATATCTCTAGGAATGATGCTCAGATCAATAAAAAAAGAAATAATTTGTCTTCTTATTTTCCTCGAAAACATAAGTTACATGTCTCTGCGAGGTCTAAAAATATGTGTAGTAGCAATATCCGCCCAGTGGGCACACAACATTAAAATGACGTCGTATCAACGTCGATGCGACGTGATCACGTCGCATCGACGTTGATACGACGTCATTTTGATGTTATGTGCCTGCTGGGCGTCTTGCTGTAGAATGAACCTTTATCCTGCAAATCGCATCTATATACGATTTCACGTGGTAGACATATTTGAGAGCACCTGAGGACCTCCAGAAACAAGGCACATCCTTTAGTTTTAGGTTGTCCGACAGGTCAGGGAATTTACTTTATCACAAACCTTCGTTTATCCGCATCAAGGCCAATCAGTGAAATAATTCTCCAAAATCACAATCGAATTTCATTTTCCTCTTTTTTTTCCATTTTTTCGGTCTCAACCCTATCCGATCAAATAGGCACCTGTGCCAACCATGCGGACTTTCCTTAAACAACTTCCGGTGGGTGATGCACATGAGCCGGGGAACAGCATTTCCAACAAGATTGCTTGTGCGCCCGGCGAAGATTTAAATCAGTCTGTGCATTCACACATTCTAAGCAGTACCTCTAGTTTGTCCGTCTGAAGAAATCCTAATGTTCGGATTCTAACAGAGCACGAAGCATTGACTTTTGTCAGCCAGCGAAACTGCTTGGCGGACATGCTGTCTTGTAGAAAATGCTGTGCCCTTGCTCATATTCGTTTAACATAAGTGTGTTACCCCATTTATGCCGAGTGGACCCATCAACCTGGACACTTTAGACCGGTCCATTTTTAATAGAAGGTGTGTCTTATTTGTTGAAATTAGTACTATGTTTAGTAGCTATTCCTGTATCCAATACAAACATTGTAGACCTTGATCAGACGCCGCGTTCTGCGGCGTCTGATCTTGGGCTACACTGTTTGCTAATGTCCCTTTTATGGGAATGGTTAATGTAATAGGGGGAGTGGGATGGGGTGGTATGAAAGAGAATTCTACTCACAATCCTCCAGTACAATTCTTCTGTCTGGTATTGCCAGGGCCATGGGCAGGCATACGAGTACAAATGCAAGTAGTTTCATTTTGATCTGAAATATACAAGACATGGAACCAGACTACAGTTAGCTCCCTTGATTCGTTGCCCAGAATAAAGAAAGAGTCCCTTGGTTAACTGCATAGTTTGGTGATTGTGTGACTAAGGAGACTCCTTATCAGAGTATCACATGATGGGCTTCATAGGAAGGTCTCGAAAACATGTTGTTTGTTCCAGTTTCTTCTGATTTCAGGAAAAAAAAGGTGAACCAAAGCAAACACCCTAAAGTGCCTCTACAAGGACCATAACTGAATTAACTGACAGGTGCTTGGTTTGACAGCTGACAGCAGAAGAAGGAGCTGATCAACCCCTAAATTAAAAGGTAAGACATGTCTAAAGAAGAACAAGAAAGCTATGGAAAATTAATTGTGGTCAGGAGCCATATACCATATCAGTCGACTTAAAATTCACAACAGGGACGCAGTCAGAATGATTTCTGAATGGGGTTCGAATCAAATTACCGTTCTTACATTAGGTAATTGAACAGACATGCCTGAACAAACAGTGTAGATCGAGATCAGACACCGCAGAACGCGGCGTCTGATTAGGGTCTGCACTGCTTGCACCCCCAGCAATAATACATACATTCACAGGTAGTAAAGGGCGTAAATGTTTAGGGTAAATGCGGTATCCCCAATTTATCAAAATCCAAAATTTCCTCTGAAAACGAAGGGTGGAGGTTGACTGAAACCCACAACCCCTTTGAATCTGCCTTAGAACAAACACCGTATCAATCGATTCTTAAGGGAAGCAAAATAATTTTGATAGGGTTACCTCCCTTGACAGGGCATCCATTACCCTTCAGGACTCAGGATAAATACGGTAAGTACAAAATGCAAGAAATGTATTATAGTCAAACCGGAATAACCCCCATAATGGACTCTTCTACCATAAATCTTTGTACCAGTCCATTTCCAATAGAAGGGATGTCTGGTTATTTTTTTATTATTGCCATGTTTTATAGAAATAACTGTATTCAATGCAAACAGTGTAGATCCTGATTAGACGTCGCGTTCCGCGACGTCTAATCTGGGTCTACAATGTTTGCCAATGTCCATTTAAAGGTACACTAGTTATAAATGAATTAATTAAGCATCTTAGGGAAGGTAAAGAAGTGGCTGCTTAAGACACTGCTTGTTTAATAGAGGTAGATTTACATTCATTTGACCTTTAAGGGGTCCGAAATTATGGCTTTTTAATAGATGTGTTTACTTAATGCAGGTGGCCTCAAAGACAGGTTCAACTGTATAAATATTGATCAAAAATTGTCACTATATAATAAAGACTATACTGATAAAGCCAAGTAAATGTATGCACAGCACTACGTATCCTGAAAAGGCGTTAGCAGTGTTGCAAACTTCATTACTGCTTATGAAGTGTCTCAATAAAACCCAGACTCCCATTTTCAGATCTATAGTGTGTTCTTTGTTTCCAAGGCAATCTTTTTGACGTTTATTTCCAACCATACCAAAGTCAGTCCACTGGTCATGTAGTTGTTTAACTTAAAGCAAATGTGAAATTGAACAGAATCTCAGAATTAACTCAATAAACGTGATGTTCAATAGAATCTCACAATTAGCATGAAGCAAATATGAAAGTAAATATGTCATAATTAACTTAAAGCAAATGTGAGAACAAACAGAATCTAACAATTACACACGCGTGAAAGTGAATAAAATCAAAATAAAGTTAAAACATGAAATTGAATAGAATCTCACAATTAATTCAAGCAAATGTATAAAGGTTAATAGAATCTCACAATTATTAGTAACTTAAAGCAAATGTGAAAATAAACAGAATCTCACAATCAACTTAAAGCAAATGTTAAATTGAACAGAATCTCACAACTGGCTTCAGCAAACGTGAAATTGAATAGGAACACCCACTTAAAGCAAATGTAAAAATAAATAGAATCTAACAATCAAACAAACGTGAAATTGAATAGAATCTTGAAATGTTAAATTGAACAGAATCTCACAACTGGCTTCAGTAAACGTGAAATTGAATAGAATCACCCACTTAAAGCAAATGTGAAAATAAATAGAATCTAACAATCAATCAAACGTGAAATTGAACAGAATCTTGAAATAAACTGAAGCAAAGGTGAAAATTGAAATAGAACCTCACAATTAATATAAAAGCAAAGGCGAAATTGAATAGACTCTCAAAAATATTCGAACGTAAATGTGAAATAAAATAGAATCTTACAATTAACTAAAAGGAAGCTAGCGATTAATAGAAACCTGCGATCAATTATTTTGTTTAATTTTCATGGCGACAGTTTTCTTTATCAAAGGTTTTTTTAGAAAAGAAAATGAGAAATCATCACGAAAACATACCTATATAATTTTGATTGCCTTAAACCCCACTTTTATATAGTAAAATTGGGGTTTACAGGGGTATACATTATGATTCTGACTTCTGCTCAAAAACTGTTATACAGTAAAACTGGGGTTTATATGGGTATAAATTATTTTCTTACTTTTGCTCAAAAACATAGATTGTACTCGTTAGAACCGCCTCGCTTCAAATTGTGATAAATTAGGAATGTCTTTCGACCGTCTATAAAGTAATGGTATATTGAGTGTACCCATTAGAATCGCCTCAATCAGGCAATTCTTATAAGTACATCTAACATACATTTTCATGAAAAAAAAAGAAAAAAAAAATCTAGCATGTCCCTATATATTTGTTTTTATGAGTTATCATAAGATTTTCCTACGGACTCAAAAAACCAGTTCGAATCGGCTACAGTAAACGGGCCATAGGAAATCGAGCAAAGTAAAGTTTTCCTCTACTTAAGGTAAATAACATTAAAATATTAATTACCTGATTCTACCAGTGAGTTAGTAGCCCAACAATTGAGGACGATAAAGTTGGCATGGCTCAATTTATAGTCAGGAGAAAGACCAGAGCGTGATCTTCTTATCTTTTAGAACATGCGGATGTATCCCAGGGTGAGTGCAAAGGTACTGAAACTCATGATATAAAAAAAAAATAAACGTTTCTTCTTTTCATTTTTTTCTTCTTTTACTTCTTTTTTTTTTAAGATTACTCACTTTGGATATTTTTTCAAGCGGACTTCAAGCTGCAGAATCACACCAGTTCTGAGCAAATAGTTTCAATTACAGAATCATCAGAGACTACTAGCCTCCAATCTCTAATAAGGGCCTTATTCACTTTACATGTCTTCAAAGTCGGACAGTTCTCTTGAAACAAGGTCATTGTTTAAAAAACGTCAGTTTGCTAAATAAAGGGGGAAATGTCATAGAGATAAAAACGGACCGTGTCAACAGAATGTGTGTCTTCTAAGCATGTGAGGATAGCAACGCCCCCGTTCAGAACGTAGGATACGCAAGTTGCCCAAAGCTTTGGGCAACTTGCGTATCCTACGTTCTGAACGAGCTTTGGGCAACTTGCGTATCCTACGTTCTGAACGGGGGCGTTGCTTTAGCAACTTTCGTATCCGCGCGTTCTGATCAGGGTCATTGCGTCAGAAACTTTCGTATCCGCGCATTCTGATCAGGGCCGTTGCTTCAGCTACTTGCGTATCCGCGCGTCAGTCTAATACGGGTCGTTGTCTTAGCAACTTGCATATCCGCGCGTTTTGATCAGGGCTGTCGCGTTAGCAATTTGCATATCCACATGTTCTGGTCAGGACCGTTGCGTTAGCAACCTGCTTATCAACGGATTCTGATCAAGGCCATTGCTGACTGCTAAAGAAATATGAAGTATTTATTGTAGCCGGAGCCGTAAGCAGATTAATCCTGTATTAAGACTGATCGCATTTTGCAAATTTCAAGGACATTTGTGTGTGTGTGTGTGTGTGTGTGTGTGTTTTATATGTCTGCAGACACAACGTGGAAACAACGTCGATTCAATGTTGTTTTAACGTCAAAATGTTGAATCAACGTTGGATCGACGTTGTTTCAACGCTGTGTGCCCGCTGGGTAGCTCTTGTAGTGTTATTCCGGGTTCCATAGCGCAGTCCACAGTACGTCCGATTACAGATCCGGGGTTCGCAGGTCCGAATCCCAGCGTAACTTCCGTGGAGATTAATTAAACATTTCTTAGGTCATTCTCCCTCTTCCGCTGATTCAAGACGGGCAGTTGTCATTTAATGTGCGCACAAAGGTGCTTAAAGCCAAACTTTCCTCATGTTCACTGTATTTTATGAGCCAGCGCACGATAGGTCTTGTGGGACTAGCGAAGACTCAGATCAGACTGCGCATCCGCGCAGTCTGATCAGAGTCTTCGCTGGTCGCATGTGCCTTTTGCAGCCTCCGGGTTATCGAAAGAGGAATAAAATGGTAACCCTTGCTGCACTGGGTGAATGTACAGGCTGAAATAAGCATTTACTGGTTACACAGGTCTTATTGTAGTTGGCTCATAGGATGATAAAGTCCTCGCTTATCATTACGAAAACACGCCTATACAAATATATACAAAATTTCATCTCCAAAAACTGAAAATTTTCAGGTAAAAAAGTCTGATATTTTTCATATTTCTGCTCAAAACATAGATTGTGGGTACTCGTTAGAACCGCCTCGGCGAGGCGGTTCTAACGAGTACCCACAATCTATGTTTTGAGCAGAAATATGAATAATAGTATATACCCCTGTGAACCCCAGTTTTACTGTATAAAAGTGGGGTTTAAGGGGGTCAATATTATATAGGCACGTTTTCGTGATGATGTAGCTCGAGATAAAAGCGGTATCCGGATAAATATTGTTTTTCTTATGTCTCCATAAAACATATATTGTGGGTACTCATTTTAGTCTCCTCACTTTCTTATATATTCGAATTTCGTTATCCCGAAGTCCGAGGGACTCTTTGAAATACTTCGAGATATCCGTACCTCGATATACCAGATTTGCAGAATTGAGGAAAAAAATAAATCGAACAACCATATTCCACAAATAAATATGTAATTTGACTCCTGAAATTAGAGGTACATTGAAATATTGTGGAAAAGAGGAGAAATTGCTCCTTAGGAGCAATTTTCTCCTCGAAGTCCTAGGGACTCTTTCAAATACTTCGAGATATCCGTACCTCGATATACCAGATTTGCAGAATTGAGGAAATAAATAAATAAATCAAACAACCTTATTCCACAAATAAATATGTAATTTGACTCCTGAAATTAGAGGTATATTGAAATATTGTGGAAAAGAGGAGAAATTGCTCCGTAGGAGCAATTTCTCCTCTTTTCCACAATATTTTAATATCTCTACTTTTTTCCAAAATATTTTGTTTCCTGCTGTTATACTTACATGTTAAAACAGGGACCAGATTTTCATTTCGAGATAAGTGCTAATTCGAGATAGGTGAAGTCGAGATAACGAGAGTCGACTGTTTATCTGTAAAAGCGTAAGTTGTTGGTTCTCATAATAAGCTCCTCACTTTCTTATATATCCCATAAAACATATGTTGTGGGTACACATTAGAGGCGCCTCACTTTCTTACTTCTCCTCAAAACATATGTTGTGGGTACTCATTGGAGGCGACTCAGTTTCTTCTCCACAAAACATATGTTGTGGGTACTCATTAGAGGCGCCTCACTTTCTTATATATCCATAAAAAACATATGTTGTGGGTACTCATTAGAGGCGCCTCACTTTCTTATATATCCACAAAAACATATGTTGAGGGTCATCATTAGAGGCGCATCAGAGAGGCGCATCTAATGAATACCCACAGCATATGTTTTTATTGAAAAAAATAGGGGACACATAAAAAAAATTTTTGGTTTGAATAGGTACCTTATCTACATGGCTAAAATGTACACACTTTATAAGGGCCTCCAGCTGACAAAAGGGCCCTGAGGGTACATACAAATGGCGAAGCCTAAAACCAGTTTGCACAGCAATGCGTGGGTAAAGATCATCGCTATTAGTTCTATATAGTCGACTCTCGTTATCTCGTAGTCCAAGGGATTTTTTGAAATAGTTCGAGATATCTGTTCCTCGACATATCAGATTTGCAGAATTGAAGAAATAATAAATCGAACAACCATATTTCACAAAAAATGAATATGTAAGTTGACTCCTACAATAGAGATGTATTGAAAATATTGTGGAAAAGAGAAGAAGTTGCTCCTTAGGAGCAATTTCTCCTCTTTCCCACAATATTTTGTCACCTCTTGTTTGAATTCCATGTTAAAACAGGCACCAGGTTTTCAGTTCAAGATAAGCGATTATTCGAGATGAGCAAAGTCGAGATAACGAGAGTCGACTGTATCTTCAATAAAGTCCCTATATCCTATACAAAATAGATTCCTTTTCAAAAGAATGCCGGATATTCTTAAAAGGGAGACAAATTTTACTTTTCTACACATCGAGCCCCTTCTGAAAGTGTGTCTACTTTAAAAGGAAAGAGTTTACTTTCTTTGGGAGCCATTTTAAAAGGGACACGCTTGTAAATTTCTGTTTGCTTTCCTGCACAACAAGCCAAGTTCTTTTGAAAGTCTCTTAAATGAAAGAATTTTCTCCTAAGGGGAGTCCTTGTGAAAAAAAGTCTACTCTTAAAGGAAAGAATTTGCTCCCAAGTAGAGCAAATTCTTTCCTCTTAGAGTAGACCCCTTTTCAAAAGCGAGTAAAATAAACTTTGACAGAGTTACCCCCCACCCCCCCTGAAAGTGTATCCAGTTCCCTTATATACACAGTCAACTCTGACAATGCTAGAACTGACATTTATAAGAACAGTTTCTTTCCAGACGCCATTAGGGATTGGAATGCACTCCCTGCAGCTATAATCTCCTCTGCTGAAAGTTCTGAGGACCCTGTCGCTAGATTCACATCACTTGTGAGATCTAGAGACTAGTCTTTGCAATCGTGAATGAATGTCTATTGATGTGTCACCAGTAAAATATTCTGATTCTGATTCTGAACTCTCCTTGTCTCCAAGAGACTGAATTATTGGTTTGAGATAGCAGTAGTTTGATATAAAAGGAGATAAAATCGAACGAACATAAAACAAAACTAAAACATCATTACAACTGAATTGAATTCACTCTTTTGATTTTATTTATTTATTTATTTATTTATTTTATATATTTATTTTATTTATTTTATTTTATTAACTAATTAATTAATTTATTTTTTTTTGACAATGAATAAAAAGTCCGCTAGAAGGAAGCGAATATAAAATTAAATTCATTCTGTTCACCATCGCCTCAGATTTAGTTTGACTTAAGCAGTAGTTTGAGTTTTCAGTGTTTGAGGTAATGAGAGTTAACTGTATTTGATATTGCTTTTGTTAGCAATATTTACTCTGTATTCTGGCAGAGGTTGGGTACATAGTGTAGACCCAAATCAAACTGCTTCGAAGGATCAGTTTGAGTAGGATCCATACGTTTTTGACATTCCTTCACAACAGGCCTTGACACATCATCAGGGTAGTCAGTGGACTTCTTTAATCAAAGCACAGACATCACTGGTGGGTCGATCGTCTCCGAGGGTAGGCTGGGAAAATAGTCCTGAACTTAAGGCTATTTCATTTTAACATTAATTTCTTGTAATTTAAGCAAACAGTGCCGACCCTGATCAGACGCCACAGAATGTGATCTGATCTGATCTGGGTCTACATTGTTTGCCATTGTCCAAGTCCAGGTTTTACAAATGATCCTTTTTACAGGGCACTCTGACGTCACAGCGACAAAAAATAACCGTTACCTAGATTCCTTACAAATGCGCGGTTTAATTTCATTGGTTGGTTTAATTTCATTGATTAATGATAAGCACGTGGAAAACAACCTTAAGGAAACTTTGGTTATGTATACTTTGGCTCGATTGCAAACAATCTACTCAAAATTTGCGAAGGGTATGATAAGTAAATACCTGCAAAGTGTCCGATTATTTAACCCATTAATGCCGAATGGACTTTTCTATCTCAGCTGTTTTGGACATGGGACATGCCCATTCCCAAAAGAAAAGGGGTCTGGTTAGCTTTTATTCTTACCTCAGCTCTTTGAGACATACCCATTTCCTACAGAAGCGGCGTCGGGCTAGTCTTAGCTATTACCACCCGTAGTAGAAAGTTCTGCATTCGTTAGAAACAGTGTACCTTGATCAGATGCCCTGTGCAGCGCATCTGATCTAACCTTAACACTGTTTTCCATCTCATTTATAGAAATTCCTGCGTTTGATGGAAGCGGTGTAGACCCTGATCAGTCGCTGTGTTTTGTGGCGTCTGCTATGGATCTACACTGTAGGCAGATGTCCCCTTTATGGTGCATATACAATAGACATAAATGGGAAAGGGAAAATGCTGTTTCTGGTGTTCTTTCAGTATGTGCTGTCGATATTTTTGTATTTTGTGTTTTATGTTTGGGGCTGCTTCAGGGTATACGCCTGAAGGATAGAGGTTCCTTGATGGGCTGAGTGTTGTCATTTCATATCAAGAAACCCTTATCCCTTATCCCGTGCCGTGAGGGCTGTGTTAGGGGCGGATTCAGAGGGTGGGGGACGGGGGGAGGGGTCATGGGGATTCAGTCGAACCTCGCCGTACTTTGACGCTAAATTGCATTTTCATGGGAAAGATTGAATAAATTTGATAAATTTGGAACACCATATTGCTGGCTTCGTCTGATAAATCAAAATTTATACACATGCGTCGCACATTGGAAGACTGAATGAGTTTTAAGGGCGTATTTTGGTAATTTTAATAAGTCATATATAAACTGGTGTTCTAATTGTGAGGATTAAGTAAATGTAAATTTCCATACACGTTTTCTTGGAAAACTCCTCAGAAATCACTTTGGATCCCCCTAAAGGATTGTGATCTTTCGTTTGTGTCTCCTTATATCCTTTTCTTAACCCATAAAAGGGACATTGGCAAACAGAGTAGGCCCAGATCAGATAAGGGTCTGCACTTATAAAACATCGTAATGAATAACTGATCCGATACCTCTTAAATTAGAAATGGACCGGTCCAAAGAGTTAACGTAGGAGTATAAATGGATGTATTTTCAGAGGAAGCCTTTCTCTCAAAATTGTTTTTCGCATTTGCATTCTTATAAGAAAAACTTCGTTGGAGGGGGTGGGGGGCAGGGTGTGGGCAGGAACGGGGTTAATTGTGGTACAGGTGTGCGAGCCAGTATTTCGAAACCTACCGCATTCATATACCTGGCCTTTGAAAAATCGGACCCATTCATCTACTGGATCGTCTAAAATGTTTACCTCATATACTGCCCTTTGATTTTTATACCCATTTTTGCTGGTAGTCAGACAAATATAGTAGTCTACTCATTGAATACCAAGACAACAAGCAGCCTGTAAAAATCTCTGAGCCGAAACTGTACGCATATACCGGGATGTCAGAAAAGTGGGGACTTCCACATACGAATCAAGAAAAATCGGTTCAGTTTGAAAAAAGGGGTTACTCATATACCTGACAGCGCTGAAAAAGGGGGCTATTCGGCACGCACAACCGTACTATGCCATATATAGGAAGTCATCACCCCACCCCACCACTCACTCCCTCGCGAGTAGCTGTGGCTCGGTGCATATTCATTTTTGTCTTATCATTATCAGTTTCTTTTGGCAATTCTAAAACTGTATTTCTGTGCCAACAAACAGAACATCTTTACGTAGACACGATTTTACAAAGAAACGTTAAAAAAACTTGAACAAAAACGTGAAGCTAGTCATTCAGTCACAGATAAAGCACTAACATGATTTCCAACACGTTAAGATGGCCCTTATGCACCAGTTGAGAATGAAAAGTACTGACCCAGCTAGCATTCTACGTAAATCTACATCGGGCCGTCATCGGCCCGTCAGCTACCCTGACGGGCCGATGACGGTCCGATATAGATTTACGTAGAATGCTGACTGGGAAAGTACTGATAAGCCTGCTCATGCGCGAATGATAAGAACCTTGACTGTCCGTTTGCAGACGCGGAGAATGCTATGGAATATGTCGACGAGCACAAAAGACCCCGATCAGACACAGACTGACCAGTGTCTTCGCTGCTAGCATTATGTTTATAAATCCATTTCGCACGCTGTACGTCAAATGAGCCGCAAAGCAGAGCAAAAATACAATTAGGACATGTCCCTTAAGCTAAGATTTAGATCAAGCTGCTCTTTTCGCGCAGTCTGTTTAAATCTGCACTAGTTTCTTAGTTCGTGCGGAAGAGGAATACTGATCAGACTGTGCGGATGTGCAAGTTGATCTGAGTCTTCATTGGGCGCACATTTCAGACGGTACGTTTTCTTACGTTGCGGCCCAAATGTGGTACATTACTGTCAGAAATGTCAAGCTTATCTTGGTTTTTTGACACAAAAATTGTTGATATTCGCATATATTCAAGAATATAGAGAAACCTTTCTGACTTGTTTTGATCTCACTGTTAGAACGTTGGTACGAATATTTGAAATAAATACAATCTGTCTGTCTGTCTCTCTCTCTCTCTCTCTCTCTCTTTCTCTCTCTCTCTCTCATATAAGCACTGAAATATTAGAAATCAACAGAAACTGAGACCTTTCGACTGCTATCGACCTTCTTCAACTTTAGCAAAACCTATATATTATTAAGCATTGCGAGAAAATTGAATTAGAATTGTTTTAAGTGTACGTAAACGAGAGAATGATACAAAATAGCTAATTAAGGGCTGTATAACAGTAAACATAGAGATGTTCTAAATAGAAACAACGAAAAGTTGCAATGATCGACACACAAACATAGCACTGAAACAGACAGACTGGCTCCAGTCTCCAGTGACTTATTAGTTATTCTTATAATCCTGTTTCACAATCCACTAAAATAAAACCAAAATAATATCATGACTATAATCGCTGGTCACTAGTGACCAGCCTTTATAGTCGTGATATTATTTTGGTTTTATTTTTAGTGGATCATCAAACAGGATTATTAGAAAAAAATATTAGCCACTGGAGACTGGAGCCAGTCTATGCAACACAGAGGAAACGTCTTGGAACGACCAGCAGAAAAACTAGTAGAGCCTAAACTAGCCTAACCCTTATCTCCTGAGATAGCTCTTGACATTATCACAACAGTACTCAACAAATTAACATACAAACAGGAAGAAAAAAAGCAAAATGGAAATTCAGAGATGACAGGGTTAATACTTGAATTGTTTCACTAGATAAATTGGGATGAAATCTTGTCAAACCTGAGGTTGTGAAATGGACTCTTCCTTCTCCAAATTTATCCAGAACCATTGTTGCAAATAGAGTTCTCAGTCAAAAATCAATAGAGAATTGCAAATAGTAGATCCTGATGAGACGGCTCATTATGAGCCGTAATCAGTATCTACACTATTTGCAAAAACATTTTTTTAGCTAAAAGGCTGTGCCTCCCACCCCACCACCATCCTACGTATGTTCTGATGGTTGTTCCAAAGCGTTTTCTATGTTGTGGTTCTCTTTTTTACGTATAGTTATTGTAAAGTATCGGTTTTGCCATGTAATTGTCCTCATAAGATACTTAAGAACGCTGTTAACTGAATCTGTGTAACATTATCGGCAATCCATCTAGGGATTGGCAACTCTGAACAAAACCAGCATATTTGGATTTGTCTGTACCCGATATGTAAAGTGCTTCGGCAGCCGGGGTGGAAGAAATTATAAACTATGATTTAACAACCCAAACGGCGATGCAGCAGCATATTGTGGAGCAAAGAGAGCATGACAAGGCATAATGTAAGTCATGGTCATCCACTGCATCCGGGCTTACTCCAGATATCCTGTCTTGCCTGGAACTAGGTAGGTCAGAACGAGAGACTGAGGTTGACTCTGCGCGCCTCTCCTTCACTATAATCCAATTTACACCGCATGTCATTTTAATCAGCGACACGCAGTCACAGCAAGCACACATATGCAAGTCATACAAAAATCCCTGCGGCGATGGGCGAGTGGCGATGGGCAAGTGGCGAAGCAGCAGGTGAGGAAACACTGAAAGCTGTAGATGTGGACCTGCACATAGGCGGCTTGGTTCTATATGTTTGCGTTCCTTAAGAACGAAGCAGTACAGGGAATCCGGCAGCCGAACTGAGCGACTGAGCAGGTCTTTTTAGGATCGCACTGCTCACTCCCATAGCGTAGGGAAGGGGCTAGGAAGGGTGCCCTAAACAATTTCCTGCTTCAAAATTTCTGCCTGGTTAACCGCGATCTGCGGGGATCCCACTAAGCGGTCGGAAAAAAAAAAGGACAAAGGTGATACCTTTAACCATCGGCTCACGGAATGTGTGCAATTTAACGGACAGTGCTGGTTCTGGCAGACCTCAGCGAAGAACAGCTCTAGTTGTTAGAGAACTTGACAGATACAGAGTCGATAGTGAAACTCTGACTGAGACTCGCCTTGCAGAAGAAGGGCTTTAAAATTAATTATTGCATAGAAAAGCAGTGTCGCACGTTATTAACAGCCGTGCATTAACCGGCGAAAAGCCGTGTATTAAGAAGGCAATTCACGCGCTGTTAATGCACGGCTACACAACTTTCAATATGCCTGTATCAGGGCCACAAAATTGCTGCCGTCACGAGATGTATACTGCCCGGCCCTAGAAAGAGCATAGTCTGTGGAAATTACGTTCGCAAGACATCAGTGAAAGGCGAAACAAAATAGTGCAAGAAATAATGCAAAATGTAGCAAATGTTTTCACTTTTTATGCAATAATAGAGATCGAACATGGTTTTTCAATGCATTAACATTCACCAGGTCCCTTGGGAGGTGTTGAAAACAGCGGCCTTCGGCCTCGGTTTTCAACACCTCCCACGGGACCTGGCGAATGTTAATGCATGAAAAACCATGTTTGATCCCTATATTGGTGCTGGGCACACTTTCTTTTGGAGTGGACACAAGAAAGAAAATCGGTGTGAAGCAGGAGAAGGATTCGCCTATAAGTCACACCTTGTCAGCAAGCTCTCAAGACTTCCAAAACGCATAAATGACCGCCTGATGACGCTGAGACTTCCCTTATCTGGCAAGAGGCGCGCACAATAACCAACCGAAATGAGGTTAAAGACATGTTCTATGATGAAATGGATTCTGTAATTTCTGCAACACCCCGGACAGACAAATTCATCCTCCTGGAGGACTTCCGTGCTAGAGCGGGCACAGACCACCAAGCGTGGAAAGGAACGAATGGAACTGAAGGAGTAGGGAAATGCAACAGCAATGGCCTCCTCCTTTTAAGGAAGTCTGCAGAGCATGAACTACTGAACGCCAACACAGTCTTCCGTCTACCAACTCGCAACAAGTCATCATTGATGCATCCCAGCTCAAAACACTGGCATTGACTATGTCATAGTGCGAAGGAAGAACAGACAGGATGTCAGAGTGACAAAGACTATGCGTGATGCAGACTACTGAACAGATCACAGGCTTGTTGTCAGCAAACTCAACCTGCGCATTCAGCTACGACGACCACAAGGCAAGAAAGTGTGAAAGAAATTGAATGTCTCCAAGCTGAAACAAGACAGCAAGAGGTAAGCATTCATCAATGATATTTGCAGCCGCTTAGATGCACTGGAACACAGTTCAGAGGATGTAGATGAGAGCTGGACAGTCTTCAGTGACCCCCTCACTCTGCAGCAGTGGATTTCCAAGGACAAGAATCTCGCAAACACCAAGGCAGATTTGATGAGAATGAAAACGAAACCCAGGGACTCTTTGAAAAGAGACACCAAAAACACAAGGCATACCTCAGAGATACCAGCTCTTTACCTAGTAAGACTGCCTATTCAAACACATGTAAGACAGTTCAGACTAGACTCAGAGACATACAATACTCCTGGCTGAGCAAAAAGGCTGTTGAAATCCAGTCCTGTGGAGACAGAAAAGATATTAAGTTCTTTGATGCACTTAAGACAGCATATGATATTCAGCTCAGGAACCACCACACTCCCTAGTGCAGATGAAAAAAGTCTTCTGACTGAAAAAAGAAGCTATCTTGAAAAGATGGGCTGAACACTTTCATGGTGTCCTTAATCGGCCATAATCTACCAGTGATGACGCTATCAACTGACTACCACAGGTGGATGTGATTCGCTGCTTGATGATTTCCAAGCCGCCTCTGTAACAGTAAAAACAATAAAACCCCTGTCATCTGGCAAGACTCAAGGATCAGATGCAATACCTGCAGAGATCTACAAAGCAGGAGGTCCTTCAGTTGCAGAGAAACTGAGTTATTTCTCATTATATGGAGATAAGGGTTATCTAGCCTTGCCCAAGGCTTAGAAATATACATATATATATTTTGGCTTATTGAGCTCTGTGGCTAGTCTATAGATAATATGGTCTGGATTTCTAAGCCTTGTATAAAGCGAAATGAAGACCCTCAGATATCTGAGGGGACCATAAATTAATGCCAGCCTCCTAACAGTGCAGCAGTGATTGGTATTTAAAGGTTTATGAGCTACTCTTTAAACAGGCAATTGATACCATCTAATTGATGTTACAATTACTTCCTGAATTCTTGAAGAGATTTTACAGCACTTTGTGCCAGTTTGACCAGGTCAGTTAGACAGTGAATCTTGGATCTTGAAGAAGCAATACAATATGGATATACTAAGCTTATGCATTGTTATAGAACAGTATATGAAAGGCAAAGCTGTACTCTTTTGTTCCCAAACTGGAAGTGGCAAGAGTTTACTTTTTGAAATGGGACCATTCCTCTTTCAATATTTAGAGAAAAGGCAACAGTGTACATGCATTGTAATATGGCCATTGGCAGCTTTGATGGAATTGCAAGTTGGTGGATTTTTGTTAGAACTACATCAATGAGGTGGTTCTAATGAGTACTCACAATTTATATTTTGTGCTTTAATAAAACAAAGATTACAAATTTCACATAAAATAGACATTTTACAGCTGAACAAATTATTTGTTACATAGGCATGTCAACGAATGGCTGATCTAACGAGTCTGACAACCCTTTTTGCGCAGAAATTAGAACAAAAGGTCACAAATTTTCATCTTTACATTTTCATTTTTTACACCTATAAAATTTTGTTTAGGTTGATTGCAGAGCAACAGATGAAGAGATTATTTGAAATAAAAGATAACCTTCTTCACTTTCGTAAGCTGATTCTAATGAATACACACGCTATATGTTGATTTTTTCATCATGATAACACGCCTATGCTATTTTGACACCCTCAAACCCCACTTTTTTATAGTACAATTCGGGTTTTCAGGGAAATACATTATTTCTTCTTATTTCTGCTCTAAAGCATAGATTGTGAGTACTCATTAGAACTGCCTCCATCCCACTAGCTATGTTTTGGGCAGAAATAAGACTTTTATTAACTAAAATATCTGAACATTTTCATTTTTGCGGTCATTAAAAATTCCATTATATTGAATTGACCTGTTTTTGTAAGGTTTTATAGAAAACATTATTCTCTTATTTCTGCTATAAAACATACTATGATAGGTGGTTGATTCTTGTAAGAACTGCCTCAATGAGGTGGTTCTAATGAGTACCCACAATTTATATTACACAGATTAGAAATTTACCTAAAATAGACATTTTTACAGCTGTACAAATTATTTCTTGCATAGGCATGTCAATGAATGGCTGATCTAACAAGTTCCACAATCCATTTCGTGTGCAGAAATAAGAAAAAAAATTTATCTTTATATAAAATTTTCATTTTTACACCAGTAACAATTTCTTTGATTGCATACGAGTGTCAACATAATGAAATGGCTTCATAATGCCTTAAATTGTTACCATTTATTCTGTACCAGATACATGTGCGCCCACCGAAGATTCAAATTGGCATGTGCATCCACGCAGTCTGATCGGGGTCTTTGCTGTGTGTTCTGTGGATGGCTGGGGACCCATTGGTTCTTTTTTAAACTGGTGAAGACTCTGATTAGACTGTGCAATGGCACATGCTGATCAGAGTCTTCCCCTTGTGGAGATTGCTATAATGCTTAGAGAAATTTACCTTAAAGATGTTTGAATAATTCGACTTTATACGGACTGAGGCCAGGGAATTCCTGTATGCTTGTTGGCGAAAACTCGGATCAAGCTACCGTCAGATCAGTGTATTTGTGGTATGCAGCAGAGATTACTGAGGACCTGGACTGAAGTCTCTAATTAGGCTGCGGATGTACACGCTGATCAAATTGTTTTGAAATTGCATGGTCCGAGGAGTCAGCGTCTGGCGATATGATATATATCATCCATGTAAGATATTGCACATGTATCTAATATGTAATCTTTTTAACATAGTCAACAATGAAGCCTATTTCTTAATTATGCTCATTAAACAAACTGATATTCTTTCACTTACAGTGGCAAAACAGCCGAAAAGACCAGTACACCTGCTTAAATGAAAAACTGTAATATTTTACTCATTTCTGCCAAAAACATAGATTGTTGGATCGAGGCGATTCTAACGAGTACCCACAATCTATGTTTTAAAGCAGAAATAATGTTTACCCCAGAAAACCAAAGTGCACTTTATAAAAGTTGGGTTTCAGGGCGTCAAAATAACATAGGCGTGTTATCAAGATAAAACAATAATGTGTCTATTTATTCAAATTGCTTCTTGAGGCGATTCTTATGGTACCCACAACATATGTTTTTTTATGGGAAAGTAAAGAAAATTATCTGTTATTATCAAATACACACCTTATCTGTTGCTCTGCAATCAAAGCAAACCCTAAATGGTCTAGCACATATCTCCTCTCAAGTACTTGCACCACACAAAGTTGAAAAGTACATTTGTTGATTAAAGATGAAACAACTATTTTCTTATATTGAGCCAGAAAAAAAAACAAAAAAAAAAAAAAAAAAACAACATACTAGATTCAAGAACACAAAATGAATACACACATTGCTTTCACTCTGCTGTTAAAATATCTGACCAAATGTTACATATCTCCAATTTATCAATGGGTTCTTGTTATCTTGGAGTACATGGTTTTTAAACCATTAATGTGCAGTTATACAAACAAACTGATGCCGAGGCTTGTAATCTGGCCATCTTTAAATTAGCCACAGACAATTACCACCCAATAAAAGCTACAGGAGCAATTTCGCTTTTGACTAGGCCAATATATTTCAGAGACAACCACAGAAGAAAAGTTCACCCATAGACTAGCTAAACATTGAATCAAAAAGTAGAATATAAATGAAAAAAAAAAGTAAAAAAAAAAGTGACAAACATACTTATATATTGGCCTAGTAGCTAGGCTAAGGGTTATCCCTCAAGAATTTAAGGATGCATAAATTATCCACCTTTTCAAAAGAAAAGGGAATCAAGTCTCTGACAGTCATTAAGGCATCTCTTTATAGTCAATTTCTGGGAAGACCCTTGCTGGAAGCCTACTGAATCGTGCGAATAAACACCTTGAACAGTCAGGGCTTCTACAAGAAAGTCAGTGTGGTTTCAGGAACGACAGAGGAACAAAAGACATTATCTTCGCAGCCCGACAACTTTAAGAGACATGCCAGGAACAGAAAGTGGGCCTCTGCATGACCTTTGACGACCTTACTGAATATTCGATACAATAAGACGTGAGGAAATCTGGTAAATAATGGCAAAGTTTGGCTGTCGTGCCAGATTAATAGCAAAGGTGTGACAGTTCCACGGTGGTATGTTTACAAGCGTCCAAAATGATGGCGAGTTGTTTTTTTCTGATTCATTCCCTGCGAAAAATGGAAAGCTGTGTACTAGCTTCAACACTATTCAATATGATGTTTTCTGCCATGCTTACAGATACTTTCCAGGATGGTAGCAATGGTTTACTTATTAGGTATCGCTTTAATGGGAAGATTTTCAACCTAAGAAGGTTGTAAGCAGAATCCAAGGTGCAGATAGAGGTGTTAGATGAGTTCCTCTTCGCTGATGACATAGCAAAGGATTCTCTAACAGAAGAGACTATGCAAAAAAGCGTGGAGAAAGTATCTGATTCACGTGACAGCTGTGATCTCACAATCACCATGAAAAAGATGTGGCATATCAGCCAGCACCTGGAAAGCCTTATAAGGAATCTACTATTACAAAGATTGCAAGTGGTAGACAAGTTCACCTACCTTGGAAGTACATTGTCTAGTGTTGTGCATAGTCATCACGAAAGCATGCCTATATAATTTTGACCCCCTTAAACCCCACTTTTATATAGTAAAACTGGGGTTTACAGGGGTATACATTATTTTTCTTATTTCTGCTCAAAAACATACATTGTGGGTACTCGTTAGAACCACCTCGCCGAGGCGGTTCTAACGAGTACTCACAATCTATGTTTTGAGCAGAAATATGAAAAAATATCAGAGATTTTTAACGGAAAATTTTCAGTTTTTGAAGGTGAAATTTTCTATATATTTGAATAGGCATGTTTTCGTAATGGATGATGAAGTCAATGCCTTGATTGCCTAAGCTAGTGCAGCTTTGGCCGACCCAAAAACCTGAACCACTTCCATACAAGTTGTCTAAGAAAACTTCTAAAGGTCGGGTGGCAAGAAAGGATTCCAGACAAAGAAGTCCTGAAAAGAGCAGAGATGCAGAGTGTACATACTCGTCTGAAATCGGCACAGATAAGACGAACAGGACATGTTACCAGAATGCCTGATAAACATTTGCCAAAGAAAATCCTCTATGGAGAACTACAAAAAAGGTACAAGTCGGAAAACGCCCCGATGGTGGTCAGAAGAAGCAATACAAGTGATCTTCAAAGCCTCCCTTAAGACTAACATACCAAGACTAACATACCAAGAGAATCGTGGGTACAAATTGTACAGGATCGAGCAAAGTGGCGAGGCCTCATAAGTAGGTATGCTGGTGAATACGAAGCAAAAGCAATCAGCGAAACTGAACAAAAACGCGCAAAGCGGAAAGCCAGAACTAAGGCATCACCAACAGAACTTTCTTTCTTGTTCTACCTGCAACATGCAATTTAGAGCTAAGACTGGTCTCATCAGCCACACAAGAGGACACAAACAATAATACTTCACGTATTTGATTAGGATTGGTCATTGGCAGTAATGACAGACGAATGACAATTGTCCCCATCTCTCTTTCTTTTTTGGTGCATCGGGACGGCTATGCTTCGTGATATCGGCCATTTCCGAGTATATATAAATAAATAAATAAGTACTATCCTGGAATGGTGCGAAGTTCCACGATGATATGCTTCCAAGGGTAAAAATGATGGCATTTTTTCTGATCCATTCCCTTTGACAAATGGAGTTAAAAAAGGCTGTGTATTAGCTTCAACACTGTTCATAATGATGTTTTCTGCCATGCTTACAGATGCTTTCCAGGATGGTGACAATGGCTTTTCTATTAGGTATCGCTCTGATGTATAATTCTTTTTCTAGGGTCCATGTCTGTTGGTCTGAACATTCTGATTCGTCATTCGTTTATGGATTGATGATTTTGGATTACGGCTTTGGTACCATGACCGCAACTACTTTCTATGTATAATCCACTTAGCACAATTCGCTGTGGAACGAATGACTCTTGAATAGACAATATCGACTAAATCACTGTCTAAAATACTCAAATGACAATACTGATTGTTAAATCCCATTATCAGAAACATGACTGAAGATCAGATACCATGTCACCAAGGGGTTGAAAAGATGGCAAGCTTTTTTGAAAAGCTTAAAGTTGCATTATAGAGTTATTGCACTCATATTGGTGAATATTGTTCCTAGCTGGAGTATCAAAAGGTCGCGTCCTTTGACATCCCAACGCGGGGCAGTATTCACCAACCACCAATATCAGTGCAATAACTTTTTATTATGTTTAATAGCTATTAATTTGTGATTTTGTGTAATTTTCAAAAGTTTGTATCCTCAAAGTTATTTTTTAAAATTCAGAACCTGTGCAAATACGTGCAAAAACTCGACACGGCGTCATTGCCTTAAGACGTCATCAGAAGGCACCCGAATAAGCGTGCGATGTCAAGCACGCATCCCGATATCGAGTGATATCTGCACGGATTGCATAGAATTTCATTGCACATTTTTAATCTTTCAATATTTTAGCTATATAATTCTTCTTGATATTGTATGTGAACTTTCATGAATATTTTAGATCTGCTGATGGATTTCAGGCCAAGGTTACTGCTCTCAATTCTTTCTGTCTCGTTTAAATAAAGAAATAAAGGTAAACGTTTTGCGCCCCAATGTTGTGCATACTCAATGAACGTTGAATAAATAGCCTATATTACTTATATTCATTAATTTCCATCCATTATTTGACGAAAAGATCTGGTTCGCGGGTTAAAATTGAAACATGAAAATATATGCAAACAGTTCTTTCTATTAATATCGTTACTGGTATCAGTACCGATAACTCTTGCAAGACAACATCACATTTTGCCTTATAATCGAGTACCTATTACCCTATTTATCAGAAACTTGCACGTATACATTCTTGACACTTGAAATGCTACTATAATAAGATAAAAATGTTTTCGTTTTAACATGGGTTATTGCCCATGATAACAATTCTACAATTATGCTATATGGAAAAAACTGTACTTAAATTAGTAATAATGCATTATGTTAACAATCTATTTCTAAAAAAAGAAGACGAAACTTATTAGAAAACCTTGTTATGACAGACTGTACACCATAGATGCTTCTGATATATAGCACATTTATTTTTGCAGTAATTATTGCCCCTGAATTATTGCATTTATGCGAAAAAATGGGTAAAATTCATATTTGAATTTAATAAGTTTCATTCTGGAGATAGGTCACAAAAAAAAGTGTATGGTAGTATATCTTTAATTGATCCTCACAACTAGAACATCGGTTTACATGAATCACTGTGTATGGCATGAGTTATTACCCTTGCTTTAACAATGTTAGGTATTAAAATTAACAAAATACGCCCTTAAAACACATTCAGTCTTTCAAATGTGCAACGCATACATATAATTCAGTATAAATTTTATAAATCAGACAAATCCGGCAATATGATGTATTTATTACAAATTGGAATTCTATTTTTATGGCTTTTGGAACCACTGTAATCACATTTTATCATGTTGAGCGTATGTTCCCAGATAAAAGGGGGTAGTGTAACAATTCATAATTATTTGTTAGGACAAATTATCATTTTCGTGAGCATTATTATTCAGATTGTCTCTGAATGTCTAGAATATTACACTTTATCGTTTAAAATCAATACTGATTATTTATAATGAATTTATCGAAACTGTTCAATAATTTAGAAAAATAGAATTTTGCTACTTCGGGGTTAGGGTTAATTATCAAGCATTATCTCGTTTCACAGGTGGTGAAAAATTATGTCATTTCAGAACAATTCTACATAATAAATAGTGATCATGATTTGAAAGTTTAATGATAGTTTCTTTTTGGGAAGTGTCCTTAATATTTGAATACTTATCAATTTTCGCAAAAGTTACAATAAATTTCACCATTTCGGTGGACAGAAAAGTTGATTATTAAGTATATCAAAGTTTGCTTTACATCCTTAAGGCTTTCCAGTACTTTGCATATTCTGATGTTATTTATTCTGTTGCAATAATTGAATGTATCTTAGAGGTCTTAGTTAATAATTTAGAATGATTTTCTAAGTACTACTGGGACCTATGACAGTTTTGAAGAAAAATGCTTAAGGGCTACAGCTTTGAAACACCAGAACTCTGACACCAGGTAACGTCAGCTTTTTATTATTATATAACTTTTACAATGAAATAGGAAAGCAAAATGCACAAATTAAAAAAAAATGAATAAAAAAATAAATATATAGTTGGGACAAGCCGTTGCATCATGTGTCAGAAGTGACCTTAACAGCGGAAAAGTGACGTTGAAGTATGGCGTTGCCATCGTCCAGTCATATTGGAGAAAGCTATGGTTTATTTTGACGTTACTAAATGATCACATGACGTCGCAAGATTAAAGAATGAACAGCATTACATCTCAAATAGTTAACTATAGTATTTTTTTTCTGTAAATGCACTGAGAACGTAAATATTGAAGTGTGAAAAACATTACGTCTAAATACTTAACTATATTATTTTTTTTCTGTCAATGCTCTGAGAACGTAAATATTGAAGTATGAACAACTTTACGCCCTTATATTATACTATAGTATTTCTTTCTGTAAGTGCACTGAGAATGTAAATATTGAAGTATGAGCAACATTACGTCTCATAAGTTATTTATAGTTTTTTTTCCTATAATGTACTGAGAACGTAAATATTGAAGTACAGTCGACTCTCGTTATCTCGAACTCGCTTATCTCGAATAACCGCTTATCTCGAAGTAAAAATCTGGTCCCTGTTTTAACACAGAGATCTACCAACAGGCAACAAAATTTGTGGGAAAGAGGAGAAATTGCTCCTTATTTTCAATATATCTATTTCAATATATCTCTAACTTAGGAATCAAATTACATATTCATTCTGTTAAAGATGGTTGTTCGATTAATTGTTTTCCTCAGTTCCGCAAATCTGATATGTCGAAGTACGGATATCTCAAAGTGTTTCATAGAGTCTCTTGGATTTCGAGATAACGAGAGTCGACTGTATAAACAACATTACGACTCAGTAGTTAAATGTAGTATAATTTTCTTTTCTGTTACTGCATTGAGAGCGTAAATATTGAATATGAACAACATTACGTCTCAAAAGTTAACTATAGTATTTTTTTTTTTTGTAAATACACTGAAAACGTAAATATTGAAGTATGAATAACATTGCGTCTGAACGGTTAACTATAGTATTTGTTTTCCTGTAAATGCACTGAGAACGTAAATATTGTAGTATGGACAACACTACGCCCATGTAGTTAACTAAAATATTCATTTCTGTCAGTGCACTGAAAATGCAAATATTAAAGTATGAACATTATTACGTCTCAAAAGTTAACTTAAGTTTTTTTTTTCTGTAAATGCACTGAGAACGTAAATATTGAAGTATGAACAATATAACGACTCAATAGTTAATCATAGTATTTTTTTCTTCTGTAAATGCACAGAGAACGTAAATATTGAAGTATGAACAATATAATGACTCAATAGTTAATCATAGTATTTTTTCTCCTGTAAATGCACTGAGAACGTAAATATTGAAGTATGAACAACATTATACTCTAATAGTAAACTGGGCCTAAACATTAAGCAAAATATCAAGATACCAACTCAAACGGTTCTCTGGATATCGTATTGACAAGGTATAAAATAGCGAATTCCGAAAAGGGGCATAACTCTGTCAATATTCTATCGTATTCACTAAAACGTTAATCAGGTCGTCTACACACTAATCATAAACAGTATGCCAAATATAGGAATCACAGCTGAAGCGGTTCTCTAGATATCGGGTTGACAAGGTTTTGCCTTTGTTATAATGGCAATATTTAGAGAAGGGATAGATGTGAAAAAAAAAAAAAAAAAAAAAAAAAAAAAACGGGCATAAAAACCTTTGTTATAATGGTGGCAATATTTAGAGAAGGGATAGATGCGAAAAAGAGAGAGAGAGAGAGAAAAAAAAAAAAAAAAAAAAAAAAAAACGGGCATAATCTGGCATACTAGGTCCGACGGAAAAAAAAATACGGGCTCAGTTATTTGTTGTGCTTATGCCATGTATAAAGTTCCTAGCATAAGCCATTCTCTACTTTCACATTACGAAAACACGCCTATGCAAATATATGGAAAATTACACCCTCAAAAACTGAAAATATTCAGATAAAAAACTCTGATATTTTTTCTATTTCTGCTCAAAACATAGATTGTGTGTACTCGTTAGAACCGCCTCGACGAGGCGGTTCTAACGGGTACCACAATCTATGTTTTTGAGCAGAAATAAGAAAAATAATGTATACCCCTGTAAACCCCAGTTTTACTATATAAAAGTGGGGTTTAAGGGGGTCAATATTATATAGGCATGTTTTCGTGATGCAAGCACCTAAAAGTGGTAACGCGCAGACGGACAGACGGACAAGGCCAAACCGATATGCCCCCAACTTTTCAAATTTCAAATTTTGGGGCATAATAAAAACAAACAATATTTATCTAGGTAAAATATTTATTAAATGTGTGAAAGAATACAATGTCTCACGTCCATATCGTTGTGCAAAAATGGTCAGTGGTCCATATTTCAGTTGCAGCTGTGGTGACACTAGCTTATGTACTAGGTGGTGTAGATGCCCGAACAAATGATGGTGTAGTGTCGGGTTTGATGCGGAAAAAATGGAGCAATTCCTGAAACCTGAAATTAAAGGAAAATAATCATACAGTCGAACCTCAATGGCTCGAACATCTTGGGACCATGGAATTGTATTCTATATATGGGTAGTTCGAGTCAACGAGGATTAATCAGAAGGCAATAAGATATTTTATTATATACAAAGTAATGAAATATAGAGAATTATTAATGAAATAAAATGCATATTTTCACTAGTGAAATATAAGTTTTATATTTTCACTAGTGAAAATATAAAACTTATATTTTCACTCCTCTGAGCAGTGAAAAATATAAGATCTGGATCTACTTTTTTCTTATTTACATTAATGTTTTCATTACACGAGATGAAAATTTTTATGGTATTCACTGAAAAAGAGTAAATTTTCTTTTTATTTTATTTTTACACGCCAGTGCGCGTTTCTGACGTCATATCTAACGTCACCAAACAAAACAAAACATGAACGTCATGGCGCCAAGGGACAAAACTGCGTGTCAGACTTTCCCTTGCAAATGCAAGACTTGCATCTTTTCTGTCGAAAGTGATGTATATAATAAAAAGAAAATTCAAATGTTTGTGGTGAATATGACTTTTATTTCACCTCGTGAAGTGAAAAAATGCATATTTCATTCGTGCCTTCGGCACTCATGAAATATACATTTTTTCACTTCACTCGATGAAATAAAAGTCATATTCACTCCAAACATTTGAATATCCTCTATTTATTTATTTATTCATTTATTTAAACAATGTTTCAAGAGGATGACACAATTAGCTATAAATAACTATTCTACCTTGTGGTCCTCTAACTAAAATTTATATACATATATACAACAAGACTTAACTAACAGCTAAGAAATTCATGGGATAAAAGTAGCTTGTAGCGAAGTGAATGCTTGTATAAAGTTTTTATCAAATAAAAGTGCTAACAGGTATGTGCAAGTGATTTAAAACCAAACATGGCACTGAATTATATCAAAGACAAATCTGTATGTTATCACAGTTTTTGTAAGTGCTTTAAGATTTGACGAGCGCATAAAACCAATATCTAAAACAATTATGCTAGGTCATAAAAGCTCTCAATTCAGTTACAATAACGGTTTCAGCGATAATTTTACACATGGTATATCATTTAAAATCATAGTTAAAGACATTTTATAAGGGTTAAAATGTTGCTTTAAGACATTTTGGCATTTCGGGGATGCCTTATAAATTTTCAATCATTTCCATTTCCGCAGTAAAATACGAAAACTGTTTCAAAATGTCTTTCTGCTGAAATTTTTTTACCCAGAGTGCTAAGTGTTTAGTACATGTAGTTTTCAAACACATCAACAGACACAAAAATGGAGTTGTTGAAATTTGAGGACAAGCATGGAAAGGAGAGACGGTGCCCGAACATTTTGGTAATACTCCTACTGATGCGCAAAGCACGAAATAGGGTCTTATACAACTTGCGGACAACCTAGATCCAGATCAGCAAGCGCACCCGAACAGTCTGATCTGACCATTCTCTGTTTGTAGACATATACTATAGTATCCATTGATTCTGTAAGCGGACAACGAAGGCCCTGACCAGCCTGCGCTTATGCGCAGGCTGATCTGGGCCTGCGTTGTCCGCAAATTGCATAAGGGCCCTTTTCGTGCGTTAAATGCCATATGAATTTGTATCCCATTGTCCGTTTGACATCCTTCGGAAAGACGTTTTTATTCACCGTTTTATTCCAAATGAAAAAAAAAAAAAAAAAAAGATCTGTGAGTGGCAATATCTGATAGAAACCATTAGTCGTTTCTGTTCTTTTTCTTTTTTTTTTTTTTTTTTCTTTTCTTTTTTTTTTTTTTTTTTTTTTTTTTTTAAATATTTACCGCACAATTAAAGGCTCCATATTCCTCTACAATAGAGATTTTATTAAGCTCGTATCTTTGAAAGGTTTAATAAATCGATACATGGTATTAATACAATCATAAAATGTGGCACCCTGCAGCCAGTTATATTCCAGTTCTCGTAGTGTCTCGTTCTTGAAATGAAATGATTTTTTATCGTATATCTGAATTAATGCTGCCAATATTAATTCAGACTTAAAAAATCATTTCATTTTTGATCCCGTTTAAAAACGAGAGACTAACTAAAATTTTACAGGCTGTCAGATGCCACATTTTAGGATAGTATTAATACTATATATCAATTTATTAAGCCTTTATTGGAAAGATACGAGCTCGTAATGTCTATTTCTTTGAGGAATATGGAGCTTTCAATTTTATGGCCAAAAAAAGGATCTGTCCTATGCAATTTTTATATAGTTAACTGTTTTTGTTATATAAATAAATAAATAAATAAATATATATATATATATATATATATATATATATATATATATATATATATATATATATATATATATATATATATATATATATATATATATATATATATATATATTCTTGCTTTTCTTCACTGGTTTTAAGTTAGCGATGTTCAGTAACAATTTTGTGAAAGCTCAGAAATTCTGAACACGTGAACTTGTTGAAAACCTGCATCCAAACTACCTATATACCCTGTCGATTTTGCTTTTCTTCACTGGTTTTAAGTTAGTGATGTTCAGTAACAATTTTGTGAAATTTCAGAAATTCTGAACACGTGAACTTTTTTAAAACCTGCATCCAAACTACCTATATAGCCTGTCGATTTTTGCATAATTTGCCGCCATTTTACTATGATAAAATGAAAACATTCGATTTGTTATTTTAAACCAATGACTAGAATGAATCATGTTGTGCATAGATAGTTTTGAGAAACGGTTTTGCATTAAATCATGCTAAAATTTTGTGAATTTACTTCTGTGTAAAGTGTCAAGCCAAAAACGACTTTCTGAAAAATGCCGAAATGAGAATTGACCAATCCATCACGAAAACATGCCTATATAATATAGACCCCACTAAACCCCACTTTTATATAGTAAAACTGGGGTTTACAGAGGTATACATTATTTTTCTTATTTCTGCTCAAAAATATAGATTGTTGGTACTCGTTAGAACCGCCTCGACGAGGCGGTTCTAACGAGTGCCCACAATCTGTTTTTGAGCAGAAATATGAAAAATATCAGAATTTTTTACCTAAAAGTTTTCATTTTTGGTGGGAAAATTTTCAGTATATTTGAATAGGCGTGTTTTCGTAATGCCAAAGAAACATCTGTATTTTATGTACATACTGTAGGTCCTGATCAAGTGTTTAAGGTCCTTTTTTTCAGAACCTGTCCCAGAACTCGGACCGTCGATTCCGAGTAAGACATTAGAATTATCACGTGCACAAACAACCTAGCGGACGCATGACGTTTATACAACGTCGGCTCAATGTCGATGCAACGTGCCTGCTGGGAAAATACAAAACATCACGAAAGCATGCCTATATAATTTTGATCCCCTTAAACCCCACTTTTATATAGTAAAACTGGGGTTTACAGGGGTATACATTATTTTTCATATTTCTGCTCAAAACATAGATTGTCGGTACTCGTTAGAACCGCCTCGCCAAGGCGGTACTAACGAATACCCACAATCTATATTTTGAGCAGAAATATGAAAAATATCAGAGTTTTTTACCTGAAAATTTTCGGTTTTTTGGAGGTGAAATTTTCTATATATATTTGAATAGGCGTGTTTTCATAATGAGACAGATTAAATAAAAGAAAGAAATGCTTGCAAGAAACTCCAAGTGCGTGTTTGTTGTACGTTAACCATGCAAGAAAGTATGCGATAAGCTCCATAAGACTCTCAGGTTTTACACAATTTCAAGGAGTGGTTGTTCAGTGAGAAAATAATTATTATGAAAACACGCCTATTTAAATAAATAGAAAATTTCACCTCCAAAAACTGAAAATATTCAGATAAAAAACTCTGATATTTTTCATATTTCTGCTCAAAACATAGATTGTGGGTACTCGTTAGAACCGCCTTTGAAAAGATCCATTTCTGTAGAGACTTTAAGCATTATTGCAGGTGGAGGGGGGAAGAGGTTGTGTGTAAATATTGAGTTAAAAAGTTGGTTTGTTTCACAGAAATTTGATTTAACGCTTAGCATTCGGGTACAAATTTTCAAAAGACGACAGTTTGAAAAAGTTTTCGTATTTTTCCAAAAAAAAAAAAAAAAAACAAACAAAAAAACAAAAACAAAAAAAAAAAAAACAACAGATTTTGATATTCCATGCATATTATCTCCAATCGTAAGAATTTGCATGAAATGTCTAGTCCTGTTTTCTCGATAAAATCTATGTTTTGAGCAGAAATATGAAAAACAATGTATACCCCTGTAAACCCCAGTTTTACTATATAAAAGTGGGGTTTAAGGGGGTCAAAATTATATAGGCATGTTTTCGTGATGTATAACCTAAATACCGATTTTGAAAATGAATGCATCCAGGGGAGGTGCGTAACTTAACAGCCCGTGGTAATTAAGGAACACATTGAGTATACGATCTCATTATTTTAGTTAGATTTTTTTTTCCAAAATAAATCTCGTAAACGTGTACTTACAAGTGGCAAACCAAAGGACACCCGTGTTGGAGAACGTGTCCCTGTTGAAGCAACGTGTGACATTCGTTTTCACACATCACTTCGGTTGGATCAGAACCGAGAACATCCACCATGACCTGAAGATCAGCCTTCAAGGTGTTTAAGTCAACTGAAAGTTAAAGACATACGAGTAGTTTAAACAATATTAAAAGTAGTGCCACTCGCTAATGAGTTTATTGCCTCTACCTAGGCGCTGTGACTGACCGCGCGCGAATCGCGCCGGTCTCTTAATATAGCTTTGGGTTTTTACACATGGTAGCCTATTCGATTAGCTCATTAAGGACGTTTTATATTTGCCGGGACATCGGTTTTTGACGATTCCGGCAAATATAAAAAAATCTTGAAACTGTGTTATAAGCAGGTTAATGATTATTTTCATTTCAATCAAGAAATTTCATAAAGCTTAATAAAGGCAAACATTAACACTTTCGGTGCCAAATTTGAGATAGCATTTATCGTCTGCTTTTATTTTTTAACAAACTATCGCTTGAAAAGAAGTTTATACATAAAGCTGTCTCATCTGGATCTATGCTATTTGCAAAAGCCTATTATTATCGCCCGTGGCTGTGAAAGTTTAAGAATCACATTGTTGTTCGATTTTTCCTGATACATTGAATTTTTTTTAAACTTTAGTATACTCTTGTCCCATATCTCTATGTGAACATGAACAAAATTTGCGCCGGTACTTAGACGTTTACGTCTAAATATTTTGTCTTGTAGAGAGTTCAAAGTCATAAGGAAGTGGGTATGAGATCCCAGTAGAGCTGGTAAAAGGAATGAATGAATTGGAGGGGATATTACCCATAGGTCAAGATAAGGGGCTTTTGCAAACCAAAGAGTACTCATATTGTTCCTTTGGATGAAAACTTCTGTTGTGGGTACTCATTAGAAGCGACTAGCCGAGGCGCTTCCAATGAGTATCACAACGTACGGTTTCATCTAGAAATAAGAAAAATACCATGCGAATACCCTCTCATATCTAAGCTGTGATATTACCTATGCATCAAATTATTACGCCAGCAATAAGGAGTTCGAACATCTTTGGGACCAATGAAATTTGTTCCTGATATGGGTAGTTCGAGACTGAGGGTTAAACGGGATCAGAGATAAGGACTAACAGGGGACCAGTAGCCCCCTAAATTTTGGGCTGGGCCCCTGAGTTTGGGAGAAAATGCCTATTAACTCAATGTAAAAGTTTCATTTGGCGCAGTCTGGGTCCCTAAACAAAATGTTTAGTCTGTATCCCTGGGGATATGGACAATTACCCACCCGAACATTTACCCTCCCGGACATTTACCCACCTGGATATTTACCCTCCATGACATTTACCCTCCCGGACATTTACCCAACGGACATTTACTCACCTGGATATTTACTCTCCCGGACATTTACCCTCTCGGATATTTACCCTCCCGGACATTTACCCACCTGGATATTTACCCTCCCGGACATTTACCTTCCCGGACATTTACCAAACGGACATTTACCCACATGGATATTAATCCTCCCGGACATTTACCCTCCCGGACATTTACCCAACGGACATTTGCTCACCTGGATATTTACCCTCCCGGACATTTACCCTCCCGGACATTTACCCAACGGACATTTACCCACCTGGATATTTACCCTCCCGGACATTTACCCTCCCGGACATTTACCCAGTGGACATTTATCCACCTGGATATTTACCCTCCCGGACATTTACCCAACGGACATTTACTCACCTGGATATTTACTCTCTCGGACATTTACCCTCTCGGGCATTTACCCAAAGGACATTTACCCACCCAAACATTTAACCTCTCGGACATTTACCCAACGGACATTTATCCACCTGGGCATTTACCTATTCCTCTTAGCCTAAAGAGGACGTTCACCCACCAACAAATACTTTTTGGTAACACTGTCCTTAAATGCAAAGAAATGTTTTAGAACTCATTTATTCATTTTTTATTGGTAGAATCACTTTGTATCTATTCGACAAGCTGAAAATGACTTTTTATCAAGGATGAAAGTTGAAAATATCTTTGCGTCAAAGCTGAAAGCTGAAAATGATGACTTTGTATCAAAGATGAAAGGATGAAATTGATATTTTTTTCTTCAATTTTTCAAAATTGACTTTGCAGTTTTTTAATTAAGTTTCCTTTGATATATATATATTTTTTTTTCGTAAATCAAATATAGCAATTAGTGATTTTTTTTTTCTGTATCGCAATACAAAATTTACTGACTAGAAAAGGTTTTATAGAAAAAAAAACCAACAAAAAAAAAAAAAAAAAAAAAAACACAAAAAAAACCCCAAAAAACAAATGACATCCCCCGCCCCCACGCAATTAACTCTTTGGCATTCATGTATGCGACACGTCATCTTGCCCTGTTCTGCATTTTAATCAAGAATCATTGTAAATGGTATTCGAGTTACAAAGCGGACACGAAATAAAATTTAAACACAAGAAAGGGCGTTAACTCCGACAGTAAGAAAGCCAGAGTTATGATTCTTGCACGCGGAACTTAGAAAAAAAAAAGCAAAACGACGTCTGCTGAGATTTTTACCCAACATGTTAAGCATTATAAAATGACTGACAAAATTTGACTTACATAGAGAACTGATGTTCAACGCTCCAAGATTCATAAAGGCTCTTTTCGACGGAGACTGGTTCACTAGCTTTTTCAGTCCATCTTGAAATCTGTGTATAATAATATATTTACCCTAAATAATAAATATTAAAAAAAAAAAAAAAAAAAAAAAAAAAAAAAAAAAAAAAACGGTGTAGACCCCATCTTAACATTGAGCGATTTTATTAGGGTTACACTGTTTGCTAATCCCTCATGGTGCTTTTACACAGCACCAAGTCGAGCCAATTCACATTACGAAAACACGCTTATTAAAATATATAGAAAATTTCACCTCCAAAAACTGAAAATTTTCAGATAAAAAACTCTGATATTTTTCATATTTCTGCTCAAAACATAGATTGTGGGTACTCGTTAGAACCGCCTCACAATCTATGTTTTTGAGCAGAAATAAGAATAATAATGTATACCCCTCTAAACCCCAGTTTTACTATATATAAGTGGGGTTTATGGGGGTCAAAATTATATAGGCATGTTTTCGTGATGAAATGAGCACCAACAACATATACTTTTATTAAGAAAGTTAGAAAAATATTGCATCAGTATCATTAAATACCTTCATGGAGTTCTCTGCTGATCAATCTTTTAAGTATGCCTGTGTTAGGAGGACATTTTGCTACAAGTTTTCCTGATGATTAAAAAAAACAAAAAAACAAAAAAACGCATAGTGCGGTTATTAGGGCAAACAGGTAATAGCATTAACTCTTAGCACGCTTATAGCGAAATTAACAGATGACAAATGAGTAGTTTTCTTCGAAAATAGTACGAAATATCAAGAGCTCTTTTCTGGAAAAGTAATTAAAATATCTCAAAATGGCATTTACTGATATGGCGTTTTAACGGTAAAGTGCACTGTAAAGTGAAATCAAATTCGGCTATTGATGATTTGCTGTGTTTGGATTTAGCCGTCAATGACTGAAAACAAGGATGTTTGTGTTTGTCTGCTCCTTCAAAGGGGAATCGCCACGAATTAAGATAGAATAAATATAGTTTTGTGCTAAATTTATTGTTTTTATTAATAACTCTATAATCGGGAAGAACATATGTTTTAAATATTTATCTTTGAATAGATTGAATAAAATATTAGATAAAGTATTTTATAACTTATGACAGATAGATAGACAGACAAACAGATGCACTCGAGCAAACAACCGAAATACAGCAACAATTAAAAACAAATAATGATAAATGTTAAGCTAAAGAGTAAATGCAAACAGACGAAAACACATACATAAATATGAACTCATAAATCAATTTATGTTTTTGAAAGTAAACAAATTACTTACCCAGCACAGGCAAGTGGACATCCCAAGTTAAGTTCTACTTCATTCGCGGCGAGTTTATGGCATTCGAACTCGCAAGCCTGGCGGGTCAGGTCGCTGTTTGCAAACATATGCATCAACACAGCAAAGTCACTCTTAACTTTGTCATTGTCAACTGGAAGGCAAAGAAAACACTTGAGTACATCGTGGGAAAAGAGCTCTTATCATATGTGGAAAATGAAGGCCCAGATCAGACTGCACCTTCGCGTAGTCTGACCAGGGCTTTCGTTGTCCGCAACAGAATAATTATATATATATATATATATATATATATATATATATATATATATATATATATATATATATATATATATATATATATATATTCGAATTGATGTTTTACGGCCCAGACAACCTATTAGGCTAGTGTCGAGCCGGTCAGTTTATCTAACCACACTTTTCATGGGCAGGCTAAGTCCTCTAAGCAGTTAACCACTATTGTGCACATTCTTTTGCCAGAAACAGACAACCGTCCTTCTTCAAAAAGCCGAAGGAAGAGAATGGCCGTAAAAAAAGATTTCATGATCAATCCCCTCGAAAGAATCACCGAGGCTGGCTCGTTAAATACTGCTGAATATATCGACGATCGGAGAAATAAAAAAAAAATCTATAAATGATTGTATGTTGAGTGTACACATTAGAATCGCCTCATAGAGTTTCATGATAAAATAATAAAAAAAATCTTCAAATACTTTGTTTTTTCTTCAGCTATCAGAAAAATTTCGTAGGGACAAAAAAACAACAACAAAAAAACAAAAAAAAAAAAAAAAAACGAGTTAAAATTAGTGAAAGAGCCATCGTTGTTCGTGCTAGTGAGGTTCGACTAGTTTTCAAGGCTGAATATGTCACCTAGTATCGGCTTAAACGGAACTCGAGTTTTCAAGAATACCATAATGGGGTTTAATGATCCAAAGAAAAATAAAAAAAATAACAACTACATTCTGATGAAATACTGGGGATTTTTACGGCCGCTTGACGGCACTAAATACCAGCTGCAGTGAAGTCAGACACTGAACACATACATCTCGAAAACATGTTTATATAATATCGACCCCCTTAAACCCCACTTTTATATAGTAAAACTGGGGTTTACAGGGGTTATTATTTTTCTTATTTCTGCTCTAAAACATAGATTGTGGGTACTCGTTAGAACCGCCTCGCCGAGGCGGTGCTAACGAGTACCCACAATCTCTGTTATGAGAATCAATATGAAAAAAATTCAAAAAATTTTTATCGGAAAATTTTTCTTTTTTTGGTAGTAAAATTTTCAATATATTTGAATAGGCGTGTTTTCGTAATGCAACAACGAAATCGGTGTCTCAGTTTCATTGAGACTCTTCAAATCGAAGTTATTTAGTTTGCAGGACTGAATACGTCCCCAAGCACCGGCTTAAGTAGAACTCGATTTTTTTAAAATAATATAACTGGTTAAGTTGTCCCAAGGAAAATCCTTGATAATGCTGTGCAGATTAACCCGAGCAATCGCTTTCAAATATGTGACACAAGGGCCACTTTCTCTTGATCCGGTACACAAACACAAACACACACACACACACACACACACACACACACTGAAAATTCCTGAAGTACATAGTTCCTGGACCAGACTGGCTAGTTTGGACCTTTTAGGCCACAACCAGAAAATGGCTCATTGTTCATAAAGGACCAGAATATAACACTATACATTCTATTATATTCCAAAGTGAAGTGCGGGGAGACGTTTTACGGTCAAAACACGGCACTAACAAGATCAATAGATTTTAAAATAAACGAGTAGTGTAAAACAAAAAGAGTAAAAGTAGGAAGTCAACTTCCAAGCTCCATGGCGAGGTCTGGTCAAGGGAGATAACTACCATGGACAGCTTAGTATATTTCTGTTGTAAAATGTCCCCTGTGAAAATTGGCATTTTATGCAAAGTATAACCCCTTTATGCCGTATGGACTCTTCTATCTCCCATCTCTGGATAAGTCTATTTCTAATAGAAGGATGCCTGGGTAGTTTTCAGTATTACCACATTTTTAAAAAATGCAAACAGTGTAGACCCTGATCACGGTCTGTGGCGTCTGATCTGGGTCTACACTGTTTACCAATGTCCCTTTTAAAGGACGCGATGTATAAATGGATTAAATTTAAAAGACAGTTGAAGTTGTAACTTACACAAATCGCTAAAATGGCACATTGCCAGTGGGAGTAAGGCACATAGAATCAACAGCTTCATTCTGACAGTCTGAAAAAGAAATAAAATGTGCCGTGACACGAAAATATGGTTCTTATCGCTGTGCGAACAACGAGGACCCAAATCAGCGTACGACCTTTAGCAGTCGGAGCAGGATATTCGCTGTTCGTTTACATTTTCATTTGTTACTGTAGAAATACCGATAGACAACGACGACATTGAGCCTTGATCTGTGTTATTTCGGACAAGATCCTTCAGGGCTAGTGGACCTTTCTCTTTTAAAATTGTTTTCGGTAGCGGATGATTTTCTCAGGCGGAGTGGGGATGGGGGTGGGGATCGACTTGATCAAACTATCATGCATACTCCATGTATTCGGAAAGACAGAAAATAAAACTTTGAGTCAAAAAGGGGTTCAACTGACCCCCCCTCCCCCACCACCCCCGAACCGCCTCTGAATCCGCCATCTCTGGTTTTGTCTGCCATCTGAAAGAGGGTCTACTCTTAAAGAAAAGAATTCCCTTTTAAAGTTGCCCCCTTTCCTGAAGGGTCTTGATGTGTAGGAAATGACAGAAGATTCAAATCCACAAAACAGGCTGTTTGAGAATATAAAAAATAATTGAGTCAGCACACGACAAAATTGTGCAACCAGCGAAGATTCAGATCAGCCTACGCATCCGCGCAGTCTTCGCTGATCGCATGTGTCTTCTACAGTCTCCAGTCTATCCAAAAAGGGATAAACAAGAAACACTGCCATACTGGATAGATGTACAGCAGATCTGAATCTTTGCTGGTCATACAGGTCTTATTGTAGGTTTTGTCGCGCGCTGGGTCATTTTAATGTGTACATGTACATGAATGTATTCCAGTCACCGGACGGAACTTAACGCTTAGCACTCTGGGGAAAAAAAATCATCAAACGACACTAAAATATTTGCCTTACTTTTTTATGCAAATTGTCTCCGAGGGGACTATTTGCATGAAATGTCAGCCTATTTTTGATAAAAATAAGAAAAAAAAAAAAAAAAAAAAAAAAAAAATATATATATATATCAAGTTCTTGTCTGCTGAATATGCCCAAAGAGTGGTAAATGTTAATACCAGTTATTGTGAATTTAAATATATGAATATTAAAATGTAAAGACATGAATAAACGTACACAGGAAACTACAGAGCCAGGAAGTGCGGCTTTCCGAGCACCGAAAGAATACGTTGGTCAGTGAGCCAGCGCGCGACAAAACCCATCCCGATAACATGCCTATATAATTTTGACCCCCTTAAACCCCACTTTTATATAGTAAAACTGGGGTTTACAGGGGTAGACATTATTTTCCTTATTTCTGCTCAAAAACATAGATTGTGGGTACTCGTTAGAACCGCCTCGCCGAGGCGGTTCTTACGAGTACCCACAATCTATGTTTTGAGAAATATGAAAAATATTAGAATTTTTTATCTGAAAATTTGCCAGTTTTTGGTTGTAAAATTTTCAATATATTTGAATAGGCGTGTTTTCGTAATGCTACAAAATGGCATGTGCGCCTTCAGATCAGCCTTGACATCCGCCCAGTTAGATCAGAGTCTTTTCTGTTCGCATGAAGAAAGCTTGGGTACGTAGCTCCCAATTGAGCGCAGAGCGAAGACTCTGATCAGACTGGGCGGATGCTCGGGCTGATCTGAGTCTTCGCTGGGCGCCCATGCCATTTTGTTGGTTTTGAAATGCACTGGCTCAAGTCATTTTAGCTAAAGTGTTGTTACTTACAGTCGCCAGATATAATGTTAAGCCACTTTTTACTTAATGAACTCTTCCAAACAGTATAGTGGAAGATTCTAATTTGGATTTTAGGTATGTCAGGCTATGTAAATTAGATAATTTTAGAGAAAAGTGGTTGAACTTTTTGCAAAATTTGGAGACCCTGATCCGACGCCGCGTTCTGCGGCAATTGATCTGGGTCTGCAATGTTTGCCAATTACCCTTTTTTGGGTCTCCAGACTACAGTGCTGACATTTGATATTCGCAGTCTTCCAGAGCTTGAAAAAAAAATAATTTAATGATAATTGATATGTTTTCAGTGGAGACAATCCCGTCATATTAATCATTTTACCTCACTTCGGAATAGGGTCTATCCCGTAGAAGCATATTTAAGCCTAGCCTCCCATAAAAGGGATATTGGAAAACAGTGAAGACCCAGATCAGACGCCGCAGAACGAGATCAAGATCTTCATTGTTTGCATGAAATACATGAATTTCTATTAAACATGATAGTAATAGAAAGTAACCAGACATTCTTTTTACTGGAATTGGACCGGTTCAAAGAGTTAAGGTAGAAGAGTCCACTAGGCTTTAATGGGTTAAGGGTATACTCCTTTTTTCAGAAGTGTTTCGGTTGCCATGAAAGCAAACAGAACGTCACGAAAAATACCTGCCCTACACCGGGGCCCAACCCATTTAAAAATCTACCACGTTTATATATCCAGTCAGCTTAAGTCCAACGAAAATAGTCAGCTCTTGCTCAGATGCTACATTTTACGACATCTAAGCAGGGTCTACACTGTTTGAAAAGATCCATTTCTGTAGAGACTTTAAGCATTATTGCAGGTGGAGGGGGGAAGAGGTTGTGTGTAAATATTGAATTAAAAAGTTGGTTTGTTTCACAAAAATTTGATTTAACGCTTAGCATTCGGGTACAAATTTTCAAAAGACGACAGTTTAAAAAAGTTTTCGTATTTTTCCAAAACAACAACAACAAAAAAAAAAAAAAACAAAAAAAAACAAAAAAAAAACAGGTTTTGATATTCCATGCATATTATCTCCAATCGTAAGAATTTGCATGAAATGTCTAGTCCTGTTTTCTCGGTAAAATAAGAAAAAAAAAAAAAAAAAAAAAAAAAAAAAAAAGAAAAGATCATCAATGTCTCGTCAACGAAATAAGCCCGACACAGAATTTTCTATGTTTGCATATGCTAATTAATTAGCCTAATCAGGGTCTTCGCTTTCAGCCTTGAAACACATTACGAAAACACACCTGTTCAAATATATTGAAATTTTTACCAAAAAAGGAAAATTTTCAGATAAAAAAAATCTGATAGTTTTCGTATTCCTGCTCAATACATAGATTGTGGGTACTCGTTAGAACCGCCTCGGCGATGCAGTTCTAACGAGTACCCACAATCTATGTTTTTTAGCAAAAATAAGACAAATAATGTAAACCCCTGTAAACCCCAGTTTTACTATATAAAAGTGGGGTTTAAGGGGGTTAAAATTATATAGGTATGTTTTCATGATGACTTCGGATCATTGGCTACTCACAGAGTGCTCTGCGAAGACTCTGATCAGACTACACGGACGCACAGGATGATCTGAGTCTTCAATGGCCGCACAGGCAATCTTGTAGGAAATGCTGTGCACCGACTCAAATAATATTGACACTCAATTTACAAGTACAATATCAGCAGAGGATATTCTAAAATATACGGAGAGGCAAAAATAAGTATACATGAAACTAGATTTTTTATTTGTAACCGAATTCTTACATACGCACACAAATCGTTAATATCATAGTTAAGAACAAACGTCGTATAATTTGCAATAATTTCCAGGAGATTCTGTCAAAGAGTAAGGAAATTACATTTACGGAAACGAATAGTGGTCTAAATCAATATTTTCGTATAAGTAGCTTCCATTTAAAGGCGCATTTTAGACACAGAAACTTACATTTATGCATTTGTGTTGCATGCAGATGATAGCAGGATAAAAATGCTGTAAGGATATGTTTCAACTTCAAATGCATAACATAGTACACTGTCAAATATCTATACCAAGGACATGACGTTATTGGCATTTCCATTCCTCTTTTGATGGAATGCACTAAATTTCTATTGCACATTGATTGACTTTGTTCTGTTAAATTAACGGATTTTGGAGATTTCACTTGTATATGGTACAAGAAGGCAAAGCCGAGCACCACTTTTCCGAAAAAAAAAAAAAAAAAAAAAAAAAAAAAAATCAAGTGAAAACGACCAACGCCATTTCAGATATAGACTCTTTAAATTCCGATTTTTTTTTTCATTCAAAGAGAGATAATTTGAGATGGGAAGACATTCAAATTCAGCTTGACGTCAGTTGATGGGAATTTCGAATTAAATAATGTTGTGATTATACTCACAGACATTTGTGCAAGATGTTTATGAAAAGTAAAATGACATTTGTTTCATATAAAGCGAGTTATGACTTGAAATGCTGTTTTTAATAAAGGGCACATAACTCCATAATTTATCATCACGAAAACGCTCCTATATAATTTTGACCCCCTTAAACCCCACTTTTATATAGTAAAACTGGGGTTTACAGGGGTATACATTATTTTTCTTATTTCTGCTCATAAACATAGATTGTGGGTACTCGTTAGAACCGCCTCGCCGAGGCGGTTCTAACGAGTACCCACAATCTATGTTTTGAATGAAATACATGGAATCTATGTTTTGAATGAAATACATGGAAAATAAAATATTTGAGAATGTCGTCTGCGTGTGGATCGTCTGCTAGGCAAACGATTTACTTGATGTATCAAGACAGGTTCTCTCAAAGTAGAACTAATTACATGCAAACAAAATATTGCAGGATATCGTCTGTTCTATTTTCACTGGTAATTTAAAAACATCAAAATGTTTTATTTCTAATGCAAAAAAAAACAAAAAAAAAAAAAAAAACTTTACCACTCTCTGGGCTATTTCAGCAAACGACAAACTGATGCTATTTTTCTTATTTTTCCCCAGAAAACAGGGTTTGAATTGTCATGCAAATTGTCTCCAATGGAGACAATTTGCATGAAAGTCCAAATCCTATTTTCTGGGGGGAAAAAATAAAACGAAAAATATTTCAGTATGTCGTCTTCTGAAAATTTGACCCAGAGCGCTTAGCGTTAAATTATAATAGTGCTTAGGAGATTTTGAGTTCCATGTATTACCTCTGCAGTGTTCTAAATCCTGGTTGAAAGTGGAATCAGAAATGACATGGACCTGTTTAAATAGGCTTTCTTCTCAGATTACCTGAGGTTAATTGAGAGAACATCAACCTTACTTCACTGATGACGTATGCCAAATGGTACATTTTCTCGCTATCAGGGTCAACTCGTGGTCCTATAAGAACAAACAACATTATATGGTAGACAAAAAAAAAGTGTCATTGTTCATTTATACAAGGTCATCAGTTGTTTGAAACCGTAAATAGTGAGTATTTGAGTACTCTCTTCAGAGTGTGCGAAACTGCTGGCTACCCTGACATTTTCTTTTTTTTTTTTTTTTTTTTTTTTTTTGTCAAAGACTGGCTAGTCTTTGGCTAGCAGTCCGTATTGATTTTTTTTCTTAGCATAATGCAACGGAACATTTTCATTATATTTTACTGTATCTTTAGTATCCTGTGAGCAGACAGCGAAGACACAGATCAGACTGCGCATATGCGCAGTCTGATCTGTATCTTCGACGTCTGCATATGCGAGAAGTGCCATTTTCTCATGCTACATGCCATCTGAGTCACAATGTCAAAAAACGTACAGTCGGACACGTGCGCCCAGAAATGAGTCACATCAGCTTACGCATTCACGCAGTCTGATCAGACCTTCACTGGGCGCATTTTGATTAGCCAATGGTTCAACGTTTCTTCAATCGAATGAAGACTCTGATCAGACTGCACGGATGTGGAGTCTGATTTTAGCCTTTGTTTGTACGCAAATATGAGAAAGGTGTATTTTCACATATTTCGGCTAAAATGAGTACTACTTATAGTGCTTATCTTTTTGTGAATCCTTCTTTGGGACATGTTCCATATGAATGGAAAAATCATCAGAGGTCAGATGTAGGAAAATTATCCCAGCTACCATTCTTTATAAATCTACAGCAGGCCGTGATCGACCCGTCAGCTATCCTGACGGGCCGATAATGGCCCGCTATAGATTTATGTAGAATGCTCACTGGGCTATTTCCTCAGCCAGACTGGCTTGTGCATCTAGGCAGTTTGATACGGCTTTTCCTTTGAAGCTGCATTTTAATAAGGTCCCTACATCAAATAAATTAAAAGCGAAGATTTCGCGGATGTTTTGTTCTTGATATTGACGAATTATTAGTTTTCCTTAAATCTGTTTTAAATGATATAATAATAATAATAATAATAATAATAATAATAATAATAATAATAATAATACAAGTACGTACATACTAAAAGTGAGTCGCATCATTCTAATCAATCAGTCAGGGCCCAGTTGTTCAAAGCTAACGACATCGTTAGTTAACGAATCGTTAAAATTTACATTTAGTGATACGCAAATATGCTGAAATTTTTTGCTGAAAACATGTGAGTAGCTTTTGCAGTGCAAAAGCTACTCACATTTTTTTCAGCAAAAAAATATCAGAATATTGTGTATTGAACCAGCTAAAACAGTTAACGAAATGGCCCTTAACGAGCTCGTTAAGCTAACGACGCTTTGAACAACTGGGCCCTGGTTTTTAACGTAGCCTGGCAACAGTGTCACATAGGGGCTACGCAACTCCTCGTACTTCACTTTAATGTAGTTTATATGTACTGGTCCATTGTGATCAACGGGCCTATTTCGGCATTTTTGAAAATTAATATTTGTGCTACTTATGAGGGATAACTGGTCGAAACTAGCTACTCTGGCTAAGAAAACGTCACACTTCAGCCGTTTTCAGTTTTGGTAGCGTGTTCATTACTCTCAAAAGTCAATTATTCTAGAATTTATTGTTTGAACTTCAGGAGAAATCCAGTATTTGTTTGCTTGTGTTGACGGTTTACGGCTCAGTCGACCCAACGCGGTCTTGTCGAGCGCGGTCTGTTTACCTAACCACACTTTTACTGGCCAGGTTTAGTCCTCTAAGCGGTTAAGCAGTATTGTGCACATTCTTTAACTAGAAACTGACAATTGCCCTTCTTGAATTAGCGGTAGGGAGAGAGTGGCCTTAGACTATATTTCATGATCAATATCAACTAAAGAATGTTGCCAACCCGGCGGTGGTAGAACCCGCAACCTACTGATCACCAGTCGGACGCGCATCCAACTGCGCAACCGAGGCCGGCAAGAAATGCAGTAAGAAGTTATGGCGTCTGAAAAAATATTGTATAAGCATCCTAGCGGATACACAACGTTGAAACAATGTCAGTTCAATATTGATTCAACATATCGACGTTGAATCAACGTTGAATCGACGTTATTTCAACGTTGTGTGCCTTCTGGGATACTAATCTTGTCGGCATGTTAGCGTTGCAAATAAAATTTATTATTAAAAGTTGTCATTGCCTTTGGAACAAAATCATATAAAATGGAGGAAAATCGGAACTGGAATATAAAAAAAACGATGTAAAATATAAAAAAAAACTTGTATCCTGTACTCATGAAAAAATGGCAAAATGATAGATCTGCAGTGCCGTGATGGACCTAAGGAGGACATCTATAAAACAGCAAAATTATTTACTTGTGTTTTCGAACATGTCAACAATAGGCCTACAAGATGAAACAAAATTATGTATATGAATGTTTCGGCCAATATTGTAAGCTAACGTTCAGTTACCAGGGGCGCAACTCTCGAAACAGTAATATGATTGGTTAACCTTTGATAGCGCTCGACAAAATTGCTATGCTCAAATACCTCAGATAAAGCACGGCTGGAAATGTAAAGACAAATAAGGAACAAGACGCGCAAAGGTGTTAGAACGACTTAATGACAATGGCTTCCATGATCCCAGCAATGATTTTACTTGAAAGTGTTTCGTCTAAAAAGATACGATTAAAATTCAGCCTCAGCAACAGCGTTATACCGTATTTACCCAAGGTATTAGGACAGCCAGATCTGAGCAAACAGTGCATATCTGAATCAGTTTCCCAGAGTATTTGGACAGCGGTCCTGAGCAGAAAGTACAGATCCAGATCAGCGGTCCAAAATAGTGGGACAGGCAGACCTAAGCAAACAGTGTAGACCTAGATCAGTGGTCCAAAGTAGAGGGACAGGCAGGTCTAAGCAAACCGTGTAGACCCGGATCAATGGGCCAAAGTCATCACGAAAACATGCCTATATAATTTTGACCCCCATAAACCCCACTTTTATATAGTAAAACTGGGGTTTACAGGGGTATACATTATTTTTCTTATTTCTGCTCGAAAACATAGATTGCAGGTACTCATTAGAACTGCCTCAGTGAGGCAGTTCTAATGAGTACCTGCAATCTATGTTTTTGAGCAGAACTATGAAAAAATATCAGAATTTTATGGGAAAACTTTCAGTTTTTGGTGGTGAAATTTTCAATATATTTGAATAGGCATGTTTTTTATAATGTAGAGGGACAGACAGAGCAAAAAGTGAAGATCCTGACAAGACGTCACAGAACAGGATCTGCACTGTTTGCCGCTCATACAGCAGGTTCTGTACTGTCCGTCCTATATTTTTTTTTTATCTTGGTGCCATTGGTAGGCTATGCCTGCGAGTGTAGCTATTCTTGGATACACTCATTCTAATCATTCGGGCATTTGCTTCTGAAATTCCTAACGGTCAATAAACTCTTTATCTTTGACGATCCCACAGACAGACCGAAAATAGTTTTCCTATTAGTTTTACCGTAATTTCCCAAACTATAGTTTACCGTAATTTCCTATACTTTTGAATACCGTATCCCCTTCCCTATGTATGTCTTAAAATTTGAACAGGTTCATTCGGCTATTTTGTGATGTGCCAAAAATGTGTCTAAATGGCAGAGTAGACCAAGATCAAACTGCTCCTTTAGGAGACGTTTGATCTTGGTCTACCCAGTTTGCTTTGGCTTACCTGTCTGAATATTTAGAGTAAATATGGTAGTCATAGGGTATTTTGAGACGATAAACAAATACAGTGTAGACACGGAGCAGATTAATCAGACTAATTACCAATCAGCAAGTATTTGTATCATGAATATATTCAGGCCTATAACCAAGTTGTCTAATATATTAATTAAATTTTATGGTAAATACATTATCATGTCAAAAATGTAGGTAACTGAAATACATATCAACAGGTGATAAGAACTGTCTCTTTCAAAACCAATGATTTCGACACTACTCTGTTTTTGATAATCTGTCAGAAAGTAGTTTGTTTGCATCATGCGTGGCGCTTTACTTAGAGGTAAGAAAACTTTAAGGTAAGAGAAAAGTCCAGGGAGTGCAATAATCACAAACCGCAGCCCTTCCCAGATACCAAAAGGAAGAGGAAACAGACAAAACCAAACAAGAGCAAATCGAACAAACGTACGAAAAGCACTAAGATTAGCACTTTCGTCCCCAAGCGAAATGTTAAAAGGACTGAAAAACACAAGAACAAAATAACACAAGGCAAGACTTAAAACAAATCGCCTCGTAGAATAAATTACAAAGCAACAAAGAGTAAGACCAACACCGGGACCACCGCCTTAGAACGGTCAGTAGAATAAACCACCGGTAGCTGGACAGCTTAGTGACAAAATCATGCACTTAGTGAAACAAGCATGAAACTTGGCATGTATGTTTACAATGGCCAACTTTTATATAAAAGCTCGTTGGCCACGCGAAAATTCAAAATGGTGGACAAAATGGCGGCCATTTTCAAAATGGCCGCCGTTTAAGACTTGCAATCACAGTTTACTACCTAAAACTTCACAGAATTGACCGATTTGTATGGTTTTTGTGTCAAACTGTATGTTTATGAAGTCAAGGAATCTAAATTTGCACATATTTTGCTTGTATTTTTTATTCTTGGTTATATTTGTGCCAAATGTGAGAAGAAAACGTCTGCTGTTTGTTACCAACTGGCTTTACTGTAGGTCTTGCTGAGACACATACATGTATATGCTTGCTGGTTCATTTTTTATGCTGAGCATATTTATTGATGTTTATCTTCACATTTGCAATTGCACAGTTCCGTGCATGGAAGGGTGAATTTATAACACTTACATCTTCCACGGCATTCAGTCTGGCAGCCACACTTTGTTAGCTGTTGACAGCTTTCAGCAATTGGTGGTAAGGTTGTCCATAATATTTGCCAAGAGTTATATTGCTGCTGCCAACCCCATTGACTAGGACTTTCAAGCTCCATTTGACGTAGTGTCGACTGACTCCAAATACAGCCTGCCTGGTATGCAGCACGCTTAGTATGTTGAAACAGAGCTGCTCGAGTTGGAGGTATTGTGTCATATGACCTTTGTTTCCTGGCAAACATATCGAGCCTGACGGCATCAATGTCTGTGGCATGACTAGATCTGTCATACATGGTGATGACAAACTTTTCCAGAACTTTTTGTTCTTCGTCATCAATAACGGGAGGATGCATACTAAGCTTTGTGAACACTGGAGATGCTTCAGGGTAAACATTCCATGTTTGCCAAGCAGCTTTTTTCCCTTTTCCACGAAAAGCTGATGCGACATCACAGCCTGTGAAAGCGTGAAAGAAGGGAATGCCTTTGGATTTTTCCAAGCCAATTTCTCGACAAACATCATGTACTGGAATCCACCTATGGTTAGCTCCCTGACCAAATGAAATCCAAAGCTTTTCGATACCAAGTTCACAAAGCATCGGAAACATACTTACAGCTATGACTAAAACATCCGTGTCATTTGCTTTTATTATTACTTGTTTGTGTCCCCCTGCCATAGCATGTCTGACATGCAGAAAGATTCGAGTATCAGCTTCTTCATGATTGCAAGGCATGAGTCCTTCAACGTTGAATTGAAGATTGCACAGAACATCCTCTTTCTGGGTGGCTAAAACAGTATTTTCTGTGCAATTTTCTACAATCTTGTCTGCTAAAAAGTTGAAGAGCTCAGTCTTGTTGTCATCATCTCTGAGAAAGCTATGCCAGTTTGGGGGAATCTTCCCTGTCTCAGTCACCCTTCGTCTACCTACTTGGCCCCGTTTGGTTCGTGTCTCCGCTTTCAGACTTGTAGCCAGGTAGACATCGAACACAATATCAGTCCTGTTAAAAGTAGAACAGAACGATTGTACTTTTGGTAGTACATCTAGCGTTGCATACTCTCCAAATGTCCTTTGTGCTCGAGGTGGTAGTGAGTTCACCAGTGCCGAACCATCAATAACAATGGCAGTAGCGTCGGGTTTATTGTCTGGGCATGTGATCTCTCTCTCAAGGATAGATGCAAGTTGTGACTTCTGACAACTGTGCAGTTTTCCGCCATAACTCAGTGCCGCCGGGAAAGATTGATTCTCGTGCTTGAAGAATTCTAGCAAATCACACTCTCTTGACTGACAGGATATGAAGAGCTTTGAGAAAAGGCGACAGTCATCCCTTAAGACCTTCTGTTTCAAATCTCCAGATACAGGTTCTGGCTTTTGATTAAAGAAATCAAGCTTGTTCCGCTTGATTGGTTCATAAAATGATGACATGTCTTCGCTTTCCAAGCCTTTCATGAATTCTTTGAATCTAATTCTGCCATTCTGATGGTGAGAGATGACCATTTCGGCAGCAGCTGACGTGGCAATTGCTTTTGTGTCAAGGGTCAATAAGTCCTTTGTCTCTTCCTGGAAGGGATTTCCCATTTCTTTCATAGTAGAGTACAACTTGAGTACCTTTTCAAAGAAAGCTCTTTGAGCGTGCTCTGTCTGGTTATGATGCCTTGCCCTTTCATTCGCATCTTTAGCATCTGCCAGTGATTCATACTCTGCAACAAGGCGACACACCTCAGGCCCAGCTACCATCCATCTCCGTAAAGCTGACGCATCTTCTGTTATGCCAATTGCTCCACCATCAGATTTGATTATGCCGTTTGCATGCTCATGAGCTTGGTCAATTGCCATAGCAGAAAATGGTCGCTTGGACTTGAAGACAACAAATTTGCCAGACATGAATTCATGATGCAGAACAGGGTGTCGCTGCTCTAATGTCAACATGTCTCTCAAGTGAATAGGAAGCCAACGTGCATAATTAGTATTGTTGTTGGCAAAGAAATACGGTATAAGTGCTGACAATGCTTGGCAATACAGAACAAAACTGGCTTCTCTGAATGCTCGGACAAGTGATAAGATTGTCAGTTCCATTGATAATACCAAATACCAAAACGCAAACTGAGGACTGTCCTCTTTGCGCTTTTCACACCACCCTTCAAAACTAAGTGCAGCTTGTTGGACTCCATCATCGTTATTGCAGTAATAAGAATAAGCCTCTTTCAAAAGTTTGTAGAGACTGCAGGCTGTAACCTGGTGCATCTGTCGTGTTCTAGTAACACTAGATGCATGTAGATAGGATTCAGCAGTTCCAGAGGTTGCTAAATCAGCTTCTACGAGAGCCCCCGTCCAACCACTGGACTGAAGGAGTGTTCCAATGGACTTGAAAGCAGCCATTCCTATGTGAAGTCCGCCAAACATAATCACATACTTGTCTTCTCCATATTGATCGGGCCACTGCCACTGTATCTGTTTCGCTATTGTATAGATTGGCTGATCAGCGGCGATAAATGGAGTCTGGTCCGGGTTTAGATACGCAACTGTGTCTTTCACTCTATCCATTACATGGCGTATTGTAGCCACCGAGTGTGCTGATTCACGCAACAGGGGTAAAAGCGAAGTTATGTTTTCGTCGAATGCTAGGCCCCTTTGTTTTGATGTGTGATGTGCAGGCCATGTAATGCTTAGATTTACATCCAGTTGTTCTGTACCACTAACCTTATCAAGCCATTCAATTTCATCTGCAAGTTTAAGACAAGCCTGATCGGTTTTAATGTTTGTGGGATGTTCCACCCTCGGAGGCAAAGGATTTTTGCTTGTAAACGCAGTTGGGCGGATGTTTGTAAATGTTTCGGGAAGTTCCGGAACTTTTTTCACACTGAGATCTCTAATTTGAAATGGCTTTCGTTTTTCACCTTCATTAGCTTGCGTGGGGTACTGAAAGAGGGACATACTTATCCCATGAAAAGAAGTGGTGGCTGAAGTAGCTGTTGGGTTATGGTCAATGTTGTCCATAGCTGCTGTAGTGAAAAGTCTGTTTCTTAAAATAGAGGGACAAACCACTCCTTCTTCTATGTATTTTCCTACAGCTGCGTCTCCTAATTGAGCAGAGATTTCTAGTACTCTGTCATACGGGATGGTAAGACCATGGTCATGAAGCAAGTCTATGAGAACTTTCTTACGGGTCTTGGCATAGATAGACATGCCCATAAACACAGGAAACGGGGTCTCGCGTTCTTTTGAATGTCTGAAAGTTTTTGCCCCTTCACGGTATCTAGCATAGCAATTGTACTGCAAGAGTTGTGCCATGGCCAGGTCAGTCTTTGAAGCACCAAATCTTAATTGTGACTGAATATCAACACCATGTTCGATCATACAAATAAACTGTAGCAGTGCTGGCGGCAGTGAATCTTCAACACAACCATCATAGAAACTACCACCAAATGAAAACTCCTGACTTATCATTTGTCTGCGTAATATCTTTGCAGCCTTATTAAGTATTAAGGCTTCAGAATAATCTGTAGCTTGTGAAAGAAATGAGCCCACATCTTTAGCAAAGGCCAAGAGAATATCCCTTCCACTTTTGTGAGCTTCGAGCTCTGGAATTTCTTCCAAAAGCCGTTCCTTAAGCCTTGTTGAATGAACATCGTGTTGTATTCCAAACTGATTAAGGCGCTCCTTGTACATTCTAGTGAGATCTGCAAGCTTGAATACAACAGGACCTTCTGCGTTCGTTTTGGTTTCAGCAATGTATGCAAGAAGCTCTGAAAATACAAGTGGGAAAATTTCATTTTCTCTTGACTGTCCCTGGCTTTGCTTTTTGATTGCTGAAAGATGGGCTCTTTCTTTATTGTAAAGCACTGTCAGACATGACAAATGATATTTAAACTCTTGAGCCACAATATCTCCACCACTCAGTCTCGCAATGAGTTTTCCATCATTGAGATTTCTGGCACATTCTTTTAACCTGTCATTTAATGTCATTGTCATGCCTTCTCTTTTGTCTGGTGCTGAAGCTACATCTTCATCACACAAAAAACACTGCTGAGGTTGAACGCTTGCTCGTCGTACTTTTGATCGACTTTCATCTGAAGTACCCTCAGCACTAGCCGCTCGTTTCCTAGCCCGCTCAAGTTTAGAGTTACTAAACATCAGTCGGCAACTCTCGTGGTATTTAGCATTGTTACTTCTAAGAGTTGCTTCAATACCACCACCCTCATCTAATCGGCTAGGATCCAGTATTATAGGCAGCTGGTTGATGGTTTGAAAAAGGAAGATATTTGTCCCTAACTTTGAATAACCATCTTTTTCTTTACTGCCTGGGGATGGAGATTTTAAACCTTCACCCTTTTTTTCAGACTGACAAAGACAGCATTTGCTCCAATCAGTCTTAGGATTGGTTGATAAACTCATACTAGACATTGTTAACGCTACTGGTTAAAGGCCGAGGGACTATCCTTTTACCACCTTTGACCGCAGAATATGCACATTCAAGTATGGGATTCGACTAGGTTCAAATAAAAACATACTCTACACCTAGCCCGATCGTTCATCCAGTACCATTTAAGTCCCGTGCGATCTGTACACCATCCGGGTAACTACAGCCCCGTTACCCTTGGCTCGGCTCTCCCGCGCTGGCACAACCTGTCAATTCAGGTGCGGCTATCTAACTACTACAACATAGAATACTATATGTATTAGCAGACTACGTGTGTGGGGCTCATTAGATAGCATTTGGGACGCTATGAATTCCTAAGCTATTCATATTATTGGATTCTCTTCAGCCAATACTGGACCCCATGCTGAGTTACACAGCAGCGATGTCACCAGTGTGCCCTGGTTGTGCACTGACAATCACTCTTTTCTTTGAATTTACAGAATTTAACAGAAAATTCATACAAAACTACAGCTTCTGGTTAGAAAGTTCATGAAAACATTTATCTCATTTCTAGCGACCTATGTTACTAGAGATTTTGAGCTGAGAAACGGTGGATATCATGGAAGATAACTTTTATCTTTAAAGTGCATTTGTTTCAAAAGTAGAAGCAGCTTCATTGTAATAGACCCTCTCTCTCTCTCTCCACCCCCCCCCCCCCGCCCCCTCCCCAGCAAGAGTTCACGTGATAAAAATTACTTCACGGATTCAATTAAAAAATATTTCCATTTTTACCCATCAAAAACAGTATACTATCAATTTTAAAGGAAAGCACGCGTAGAAAATGGCGGCCATGTTAAATTCTGTTGTGGATAGCGGCTCAAACATTGAAAAATTTTTGAAAAACATTAAAATAACCATTTGCCATAATCATAGTAACTCCTTTGCAAGAAATTTGCAACTTAAATCATAATTAGTCTTCATTTACATTGAAAAGTGCCGTTAAAAGGATAGCAATGGCGGCCATCTTGGAAAATGGCCGCCATTTTGATTTTTTTCAGTGGCCAACGGGTTTTTTATAAACAGTATACCTATATTGGCATCCTTGCAAAAATTCATGCTTGTTTCACTAAATGCATGATTTTACCTGAATATCGACTTAATCTGCCCAGCTACGGGGGTTTAAAGCACTTTTACAGCCGACTACCTTCTCCCTGGGTCCCGATGCCACTCTTAATCACAACTAGTAAAACAGAAAGCAAAATGGGTAGCTGTTTAAGGTGACCAAAATGCTAGCATCACAACACAGCTAGTAAAACAGAGAGCAAAGTGGGCACCTATTGAAGACGGTGACCACAATGCTAGCATCACAACACATATAGAAAAAAAAAACAAACAAAAAAAAAAACAAAAAAAAAAAAACAAAAAAAACAGAAAACAAGACGAGAACCAGAAAGCTACAAAGAACTACAAATAGTAAGAACAACACCAGGACCACCGCCTTAGAACGGTCAGTAGAATAAATTACCGTGGGGTTTAAAGCACTTTTTCAGCCGGCCAGCTTCACCCTGGGTCCCGATGCAACTCTTAATACAGAAATACATAAAAATTCGGTTCGCACAAAGGCTCCCAACTCAGTCAATGCATCAACGCGAAAACTTAAAAATCAAATTAATCACTATGATAAACTAAGACTAGTACTCATAGCTAACTCTACTGTGTGCCAGAGTAAATGAAAAACAATATTTGAACCACGGCGGGCCAAGCCAAAGACAAATCGTCAAGCCCCAATTAGCAAACCTTGTCTGATTCAATGCAAAACCATTTGTCGTAAGTACTTATGCACCAAAAGTTTCATTATATTATGCGCTTCCCTTTCTATCATCCTAAAATTTGAATGAGTTCATTTGGGTATCTTGCAATGTGGCCGTATCAAATTGCTCCTTTTTGGGTCTACACAGCTTGCTTTGATCTGTTTCCCTGAATGTGGAGTCATCATGTCCAAAACAATAGGATAATTAAGATACACATCAACCCTTGTCCTGCTGAATAAATTAAGATGCCACGGTCACTTCTAATTATCAGCCAATGAGATAACTTGATCCAGGTCTTTGATACGAATCCACATATTGAATGACAAACAGTGCAGATCCAGACCAGTTTGCTTCTGAAGACTGATCTGGATCTACTTTGTTTGCAAAGGCAGGGCATATCCGAGTTCAGCAGGACAAGGGTTAAAATAATAATAACGAACTTAAGCGACCTGCGAAACAGTGACGAAGCTTAAGCTCGTACTATAAGTATCGTGAGTCTCTCACATACTATGCAGAAGAGTTCGCATGCGGCGGGTTACTGGTTTCCCATATCTACAGCGGAGTGTATCGGCTCAATGTTGAACCCGAAAACCAATGCTAATAAGGCCGGAACCATTGGTCTGGTTTCCGAAAAATATGATGATTAGGTACGCTCCGCTGCAAACATGGAAAGCCAGTCAAGCGATCTCATGGGCTGTAAAGAATCGTATAGCCAATGAAATAGAAGAATACATTTTTACGTCATTGACACGGATGACTGCAAGACTGATCTGCGTTTCAGCCGCCAGTTTTAATCTGAGGTTTCTCTCGCATTAAACAACATTTTCGTGTATATAAGGGTAAATACTGAAGTATTGCAGTAAAAAATGGATTGCATTCCTACAGCACATAACAGGAATTATGCACAGGGAAGAAATTATCGCTGACAACATGATAAAGGTAGGATATGAAGTGATTTCAGCCTCGGACCCATCAATACGATGGGTCCGAGTTTTAGCTGACCGGCGATCAGCTGATCGTTCGTACTTAAGCGACTTTCGTCTGTACACACATGCTGCACAATGATTTGCTTGTCAAATTGTGTCGTAGCTCGTGTTATTGATAAACATCATAAGCATCCATAGTTAATACCTAGAAACCGAGATACATTGTATGGCATAACTGATAGCAGTAACGACGCCGTGGAGAATACTACGCCCCAACCCCATGCCCAAAAGCCAAAGCAGACCGATCGACACGGACGTACCGGTTGCATGCCATTTTGTCAAATTAGTGATGTTTTTAGGACATGCTTCCATTGCAACCTGAAGGCATCAAATTTGAATATCACGGACGGCAGATTTTAGGTGATTCAGACTGGGTAATATAGCTATGTTTGTGTTGAGGTTTTACGGCCCAGTCAACCCAATGGGGTCATGTCGGGTGCGGTCAGTTTACCTAACCACACGTTTACTTGGCAGGCTTAGTCCTCTAAGCGGTTAACCAGTATTGTGCATATTTTGTATTGTTCAGTCATAGCAATGCAAATGTGGCTAGAAGACGACTATCGGAAGCACAAAGATGGCAAATTGTCGGGATGCATTCGACGGGAATGTCTTTTAAAGCGATCGGGCGTCAACTTGGCTGCCACCACACTGTTGTCAGCAGGTTGATAAGGAAGCACCGTCAAACCAATGATATTAAGGATCTGCCAAGGTCAGGTAGACCTCGCGTAACGTCACAAGGAGATGATCGGGCCCTGGTCCGGCTAGTACGACGACAACCCTTTTCTACGAGTACCCGTCTTAAGCCTCAATGGCTACCTCATCGACGCCACTCTCTGAAAACGCTTCGAAATCGCTTAAGGGCAGCTGGACTAGCCTCCAGAAGAGTGATTAAGCGCCCTCTACTGACAGATGAGCATAAAAGACTCTGTTTGCGGTGGTGTTTGGCAAGACGAGGTTGGAATTTGAGGACATGGCGGCGAATCCGCTGGTCGGATGAAAGCCGGTTTTGCTGCATGTTACGGATGGCCGAATGAGAGTGTGGCGACACAAAGGCACAGCGTATACCTAAAAAAACATCAAGGCGACGGTTCCTTATGGTGGAGGTTCTGTAATGGTGTGGGGTTGTCTATCGCATGACGACAAGATGGACTTGGTGACCATTCAGGGCAGACTAACAGGTGAACGTTATATTCACGACGTCCTCGAGCCGGTAGTTGTTCATCATTTTGAGAACCATCCACTTGCCACTAGGCCTGTGTACATGGACGACAAACGCTTGACCCCACCGTTCAAGGGCAGTGACGGCCTATTTCCAGGGTAACGCAATTGAGACTTTGCCCTGGCCAGCTAGAAGCCCGGATTTAAATCCACTGGAGCATATCTGGGATATTCTTGGGCGCCAGATACAGATAATGGACCCTCCTTCACTGACTGGACGAACTGGAAGCAGCTATGCATCGTGAGTGGCGACAGCTGACCATTCATCAAATTCGACGTCTGACCGGTGGGATGAGGCGTAGGGTCGAGTCAGTTATCCGTACACGTGGAGGGGTCACCCATTATTGAACAAATGTGGTACAAATTTTATCTAGACATTACGAAAACACGCCTATTCAAATATACTGAACATTTTAACCACCAAAAAATGAAAATTTTCAGATAAAAATTCGGATATTTCTCGTACTTCTGGTCAAAACATAGATTGTGTGTACTCGTCAGAACCGCCTCGGCGAGGCGGTTCTAACGAGTACCCACAATCTATGATTTGGGGCAGAAATAAGAAAAATAATGTATACCCCTGTAAACCGCAGTTTTACTATATAAAAGTGGGGTTTAAGGGGGTCAATATTATTTAGGCATGTTTTCGTGATGAACTCACAGTAACATTTTTATCAAGAAACTGTAAAACAAAATGTGCTAATGTAATCTGCAGAAGTTTCAGCCAATTTTGTTTCATTATTACTGATGAACATAATAGGCGGAAACTACACTGGCTCAGAAAATTTGACACTTTGGCTATTTTCAGTTTTGTGTGTATGTTTATTGCTCTCATGTGCTATTCCTTTTTGAATACAATTACTCGTCCTAAACGGTGAACCACAAAATAAGTAAAGATACCCAGCAAATGCCACAATTACCGTATTCGACCTAATTACCGCACTGTGCGCTTAGGTTTTTCAAAATTACTGGGAACACTTAGTTGTTGTAAAATATACTATTAAGGGTACGTTTAAAAAAATCAGAAAAGGACGTATTTGATGATTATGCGAATTTTTGTCTGATTGTCTAAAAAACCGCATATGTTGTGGGTAATCATTTGAATTGCATCGACCAGTCGATGCAATTCAAATGAGTACCCACAACATATGCCTTTACAAAAAAGTAGACAAAAAGTACACTGGCTGTAATCTGAAGACTAATGAACTGCTTGACTGTGCGCTTATAGGGGTATGTGCGGTAATTAGGTCGAATACGGTATGAAGCAGAACTTTCCTGAGGCACCAAAGGAGAGATTAGGTCGAACAATGAATAAAAAATGCCTTTATGAAGCCACCAATGAACGAACAAAGTAGCATTGTCCTGGGATACTCATTAGAAAATCAAGTCCATTTTACTAACTGTAGATATGTCTAAACTGCTGGATGAGTGGCAAACAGTGTGGACCCTGACCAGATGCCACGTTTTCTGTTTTGCGGCTTCTTATCTGGGTCTTGCCTAGTTTTCCGAACACTAGGGACAAATACAGTGTGATGTCGTTTGAAATTGCAGCAATACTGAGTTATTAGACTGGTTAGTAAAGGGAACTAAACACTATCCAGTACGAAAACACGTCTATTCATATATATTGATAATTACACCTTCAAAAACTGAAAACTTTCAGATAAAAAGGACTCCAATTTTTTTTTCTTTTCTGCTCAAAACATAGATTGTGTTGGTGCTCGTTAGAACCGCCTCGGCGAGGCGGTTCTAACGAATACCCACAATCTATATTTTGAGTAGAAATAAGAAAAATGATGTACATCCCTGTAAACCCCAGTTTTACTATATAAAAATTGGGTTTAAGGGGTTCAAAATTATATAGATATGTTTTCGTGATGCACAGAAACTCTTCTGTTGTCATGTTAACGCTCTGCATGCTGGGTAAAATTTCAGCGGATTACAGTTAAAATACGATTGTTTGTTTTTTAATTTTTCCCCGAAAACAAGAACCTTAGAAGATTAATTACAGGATATGTCGAAAAATTGCACCGAAAATTTATATTCTATTTTCGGGGGATAATAAGACAAAAATAGAATAGTTTGTTTTCTGCTGAATTCACCCAGAGAGTGCTATGATGTTTCGAAATGTTTGGCTAAACGTTTTCAAGGTATCTTAACAAAATGATGAGTAAAAAAAAAAAAAAAAAAAAAAAAAAAAAGATATACCACACTGTTTTTTAGAACGGTCAGCAGGTTAGTCTTTTTGTGAATACTGTGCCCATTCCGAGATTGAACAATCATTTTTTTTCCTTTTTATTATTTGGAGGTTCTGGTGTTGTTTGTTTTTTTGTGTGGCACTATGACCGCCCCATCACGAAAACATACCTACATAATTTTGACCCCTTTAAACCCCACTTTTATATAGTAAACTGGGGTTTACAGGAGTGTACATTATTTTTCTTCTGTTCAAAAACATAAATTGTGGGTACTCGTTAGAACCACCTCGGTGAGGCGGCTCTAACGAGTACAACAATGTATGTTTTGAGCAGAAATAAGAAAAATATCAGAATATTTATCTGAGATCTTTCATTTTTTGGTGGTGAAATTTTCAGTATATTTGAATAGGCGTGTTTTCGTAATGCGCTGCCGCTTTTTTTTCCATGTTTTGTCCTTTTCGCTGTCCAAATGTTATGATTAGTGGATCCATTGTGGTCACCTTGTTGCATTACGAAAACACACCTATTCAAATATACAGAAAATTTCATCTCCAAAAACTGATAATTTTCAGACAAAAAAACTCTGATATTTTTCATATTTCTGCTCAAAACATACATTGTGGTACTCGTTTGAGCCGCCTCGCCGAGGTGTTTCTAACGAGTACCCACAATTTATGTTTTTGAACAGAAGTAAGAAAAATAATGTACACTCCTGTAAACCCCAGTTTACTATATAAAAGTGGGGTTTAAAGGGGTCAAATTATGTAGGTATGTTTTTGTGATGGGGCGGGCATAGTGCCACACAAAAAAAACAAACAACAAGTTTTACTATATAAAAGTGGGGTTTAAGGGGGTCAGAATTATATAGGCATGTTTTCGTGATGGGGGAACACGGAGCTGCTGTGCTTTCGACATCATCACGAAAACATGCCTATATAATTTTGACCCCCTTGAACCCCACTTTTATATAGTAAAACTGGGCTTTACAGGGGTATACATTATTTTTCTTAGTTGAGGCGGTTCTAACGAGTACCCACAATCTATGTTTTGAGCAGAAATGTGAAATACATCAGAACTTTTTAACTGAAAATTTTCCTTTTATTGGTGGTAAAATTTTCAATATATTTGAATAGGCGTGTTTTCGTAATGATCTTTCAGAAAGTCGTGTTTTGCTTGACGCTTTACACAGAAGAAGTAAATTTGCAAACTACGTGTACTGTCATAATTTAATGCAAAACCATTTGTCGTAACTACATATGCACAAACGAAAGTTTTATTTTAGTCATTGGTATTTAAAAATAAAGTTTTTTTTTTTTTTTTTTCAAAGGAAAAATGAATGCAAATTATACAGAAATCTGTAGGGTAGGTAACTTGGAGGCAGATTTAACAAACTACGTTTAGGCAATCTTTCTGAAATTTTCACAATATTGTTGTGAAACATCAATTATTCAAATACAGCAAAGACAAATAATTATTGTTTTAGGCGAAATAAAATTTAAAATAAATCACTTAACTATAAAAATAGCATAGGTCAGACCAATTATTGGCCCTACAATTTAATTTCAGGGTAGATATTTGGGAATAAAATACAGAAACAGAAAAGGTAAATGGTTTCTGATAAGATATGGTCAATCAGAACAAACTAATTTCATTTGCAATAAAACAGCAGGCAAAAAACAATCGTCTTTCCAAGTGATGTCGGAAGTACGTGAGTTGATTTGCTTTTCTTTGCTATGCGGCATGTATATTGTCCTCCATGGTTTGTTAGCGCTTCATCTTGGTGTCCACCATGGTTTGTTAGCGCTTCATCTTGGTGTCCACCATGGTTTGTTAGCGCTTCATCTTGGTGTCCACCATGGTTTGTTAGCGCTTCATCTTGGTGTCCACCATGGTTTGTTAGCGCTTCATCTTGGTGTCCACCATGGTTTGTTAGCGCTTCATCTTGGTGTCCACCATGGTTTGTTAGCGCTTCATCTTGGTGTCCACCATGGTTTGTTAGCGCTTCATCTTGGTGTCACCATGGTTTGTTAGCGCTTCATCTTGGTGTCCACCATGGTTTGTTAGCGCTTCATCTTGGTGTCCACCATGGTTTGTTAGCGCTTCATCTTGGTGTTCACCATGGTTTGTTAGCGCTTCATCTTGGTGTCCACCATGGTTTGTTAGCGCTTCATCTTGGTGTCCACCATGGTTTGTTAGCGCTTCATCTTGGTGTCCACCATGGTTTGTTAGCGCTTCATCTTGGTGTCCACCATGGTTTGTTAGCGCTTCATCTTGGTGTTCACCATGGTTTGTTAGCGCTTCATCTTGGTGTCCACCATGGTTTGTTAGCGCTTGTTAGCGCTTCATCTTGGTGTTCACCATGGTTTGTTAGCGCTTCATCTTGGTGTCCACCATGGTTTGTTAGCGCTTCATCTTGGTGTCCACCATGGTTTGTTAGCGCTTCATCTTGGTGTCCACCATGGTTTGTTAGCGCTTCATCTTGGTGTTCACCATGGTTTGTTAGCGCTTCATCTTGGTGTCCACCATGGTTTGTTAGCGCTTCATCTTGGTGTCCTTCATGGTTTGTTAGCGCTTCATCTTGGTGTTCACCATGGTTTGTTAGCGCTTCATCTTGGTGTTCACCATGGTTTGTTAGCGCTTCATCTTGGTGTCCACCATGGTTTGTTAGCGCTTCATCTTGGTGTTCACCATGGTTTGTTAGCGCTTCATCTTGGTGTCCACCATGGTTTGTTAGCGCTTCATCTTGGTGTTCACCATGGTTTGTTAGCGCTTCATCTTGGTGTCCACCATGGTTTGTTAGCACTTCATCTTGGTGTCCACCATGGTTTGTTAGCGCTTCATCTTGGTGTCCACCATGGTTTGTTAGCGCTTCATCTTGGTGTCCACCATGGTTTGTTAGCGCTTCATCTTGGTGTCCACCATGGTTTGTTAGCGCTTCATCTTGGTGTCCACCATGGTTTGTTAGCGCTTCATCTTGGTGTCCACCATGGTTTGTTAGCGCTTCATCTTGGTGTCCACCATGGTTTGTTAGCGCTTCATCTTGGTGCCTCCATGGTTTGTTAGCGCTTCATCTTGGTGTCCACCATGGTTTGTTAGCGCTTCATCTTGGTGTCCACCATGGTTCGTTAGCGCTTCATCTTGGTATCCACCATGGTTTGTTAGCGCTTTATCTTGGTGTCCTCCATGGTTTGTTAGCGCTTCATCTTGGTGTCCACCATGGTTTGTTAGCGCTTCATCTTGGTGTCCACCACGGTTTGTTAGCACTTCATCTTGGTGTCCACCATGGTTTGTTAGCGCTTCATCTTGGTGTCCTCCATGGTTTGTTAGCGCTTCATCTTGGTGTCCACTATGGTTTGTTAGCGCTTCATCTTGTAGTCACTGGCAGAATATATTCTGTAACCGTGGCTCTTTTTGCCGTAGTGTTTCCACAGATGATCGATTGTAATCGATCATCAGTCACTTTTGCCTCTTCTGACTGATGATCGGAAAGATTTTTAATAGTCGGCTAATCTGAAAATTCTATTATTAGAAACATATTTTTCTCACGTTTGATGTTTTATGGGAAGTTATACAGAAATAAAATTCAAAGCTACCTATTTGGGGCATTCTAGATTTATGGTCAATAAAAATGAGAAAAAAAAATGATAAAATAGCCTTAGATAAGTCAGCCCAAAAGTACTGATAGTTTTCTTATTTCTCCATTAAAACATATGTTGTGGGTTCTCATTAGAAGCGCCTTGCAGAGGCGCTTCTAATGAGTACCCACAGCATATGTTATTATCTGGATACCACTCTTATTGATCTGGAGCAGTGAATAAGTACCTGAAAGAGGGCTAAATATAGAGTGAATATGTTTTCTGTAAGTCGATTATTAATCGATGATCAGTCGGTTTTACAAAACCGATGATCGACTATGAAATTCTGGCCAATTCCAAACACTACTTCCAGGACATTTTAAATACTATTTTTCTGGTGGTTCTGGTGTTCTTTTTTCTGTGCGTGGCCTTGTGCCCGCTCGTTGAGTTGTTTTCTTTTCTTTTTTTTTTTTTTTTTTTTTTTTTCATGTGTTGACCTGTTCGTTTATACCGTATTCGATCTAATTACCGCACATATCCCTATAAGCGCATAGTCAAACAATTCCGTAGTCTTCAAGTTACAGCCAGTGTACTTTTTTGTCTACTCCTTTATAAAGGCATACGTTGTGGGTACCATTTGAATTGCATCGACTTGTCGATGCAATTTAAATGAGTACCCACAACATATGCTTTTATAAAGAAAATCAGAAAAAAAATCACATTAACATCATCAAGTAAGTCCTTTGCTGGTCTTTTTTTTTTAAAGTGTACCCTCAGTAGCTAGACACATATTTTACCACAAGTTTTCCAATCTGTGTTTTGACCAGAAGTTTGAGGAATATCCGAATTTTTATCTGAAAATTTTCATTGTTTGGTGGTTAAAATGTTCAGTATATTTGAATAGGCGTGTTTTCGTAATGTTCCTGCTAATAAATCTGGAACTACTTTCTTACTACTACAAATCCTTTCTTGGTAAACACAGCTGAGTATGTAAATCCATCTGCTAATAAATAGCAATAGTTGGCATTTTCATATTTATTTCATGCTCAGCTGAGTTGAGATTTCTGGCGAAAGAATGTGCACATTACTGGTTAACCGCTTAGAGGACTAAGCCTACCCAGTAAAAGTGTGGTTAGATAAACTGGCCGCGCTCGACATAACCAAAATTGAGTTGACTGGGCCGTAAAACCTCAACACAAATAAATCTGAGTTGAGCATGAAAAAAAAGTTTTGTAACCTCGGGGCATGAAGCTTAAGAAAAACACAATATGAAACCTTTGAGATGAAACGTCAGAAACCATCACGAAAACATACCTATATAAGTTTGACCCCCTTAAACCCCACTCTTATACAGTTAAACTGGGGTTTACAGGGGTATACATTATTTTTCTTATTTCTGCTCAAAACATAGATTGTGGGTACTCGACGAGGCGGTTCTAACGAGTACCCACAATCTATGTTTTTTAGCAGAAATATGAAAAATATCAGAATTTTTTATCTGAGAATTTTCATTTTTTTGGTGGTAAAATTTTCAGTGTATTTGAATAGGATTGTTTTCGTAATGATTACCTTCGGACAAGTGCGCCAAACTGTAGTAAACATACATATACACGTATTCTGTTAGCATGGCAGAGAACATCATGCTGAACAGAGTCGGGGCTAGTAGTTGGGGCTGCCATGCTCACAGCTGCTTTCCAGGATGGTGACAATTGCATACCTATTAGGCATCGCTTTGATGGGAAGCTTTTCAACCTAAGAAGGTTGCAAGCCAAGTCTAAGGTGCACACAGAGGTGCTAGACGAGTTCCTCTTTGCTGATGACATGGCAAAGGGTGCTCCAACAGAAGAGACGATGCAAAAAGGTGTAGATCAAGTATCTGATTCCTGTGACAACTATGACCTCACAATCAGCATCAAAAAGACCGAGGTGGTTTATCAACCAGCACCGGGCAAGCCTTACAAGGAGCCCACCATTACAGTGAGAGGTTAAAGATTGCAAGTGGTAGACAAGTTCACATACTTTGGAAGCACATTGTCAAGAGTCGTGCACATTGATGATGAAGTCAATGCCAGGATTGCCAAAGCTAGTGCAACATCTGGCCGACTACGTGGTAGTGTTTGGGATCGAAGTGGAATCAGGTTTGACACAAAGCTGAACGTGTACAAAGCTGTTGTGCTGAAACGTGGACAGTTAACCAACGGCATGCCAAAAGACTGAACCACTTCCGCACAAGCTGCCTTAGAAAACATTTAAAGATTAAGTGGCAAGACAGGATTCCAAACACAGAAGTCCTGAAAAGGGCAGCGATGCAGAGTGTACATACTTTTTTTGAAACTGGCACAGTTAAGATGGACAGTCCATTTTACCAGGATGCATGAGGAATGTTTACCAAAGAAAATCCCCTATGGAGAACTAGAAATGGGCAAACGCTCCCATGGTAGTCAGAAGAAGCGTTACAAAGACACCCTCAAAGCCTCCCTCAAGGATTTCAACATACCAACACAGTCGTGGGAACAGATTGCACAGGACCAAGCAAAGAGGAGAGGCCTCATCAGAAGAGGTGCTAGTGCATATGAGGTAAAAAGAATCAGCGAAGCCGAACAGAAACGTGCACAGCGCAAAGCCAGAGCTAAGGCATCACCAACAGAGCTGTCTTGCTCTGACCTCTGTTGTTCCATCTGCAATCGACAGTTTATAGCTAGAATTGGTCTAATCAACCATCTTAGAACACACAAACAGTAGCATTTCTCGCATATGATTAAGATTGGTCATTGTCAGTAATGACAGACGAACTATTACACGTATTCTACACGTATTCTAATTGGAAAATGAACGTACCATCACGAAAACACGTCGAAAACACGCATATTCAAATATTTAGAAAATTTCACCTCCAAAAACTAAAAAAAAAAAATCAGATAAAAAACTCTGATTTTTTCATATGTCTGCTCAAAACATAGATTGACATTCGGTGAGGCGGATCTAACGAGTACCACAATGTATGTTTTTGAGCAGAAGTAAGAAAAATAATGTACACCCCTGTAAACCCCAGTTTTACTGTATAAAAGTGGGGTTTAAGGGGGTCAAAATTATATAGGCATGTTTTCGTAATGCAAAATATAAAGGAGGATACCCAAGAAATGCCGCAATCAGGAAGCAAAGCTTTCCAGTGGTACCAAATGAAGAAGAGTTCGGTAACAAACAATAAAAAATAAATACAGTAAAACCTCGATGACCAGAACACCGATGACGCGTTTACCGTGGCTAATTCGAACTCGTTTTTGAGTCCCTAAGAAATTCTTCCAATAGCGGGAGAAAAACAAAGGTTTAAGGCTATTTTAAGAATTTTACGTTTTATCATGAAAATGTATGTTGTGTGTGCTCATTAGAATCGCCCCATCGAGGCGATTCTAATGAGTACACTCAACTTACAATTATTTTATAGAAGATCGAAAATGCATCCATATATTATTACCATTTGTCTTCTAACCTAGCGCTGTAATTAACCCTCAGTGGCTACCCATATTTAGAACAAATTTCTATAGTCCAAAAGATGTTTGCGCCATTGAGGTTCGACTGTAATAAACACCATACACGAGTACGAAACCATCAACGCAAGAACAAAGCAGAACTACCTTGGAAAAGGTCAGTGGAAACATTAATTGGTTGGGGTGCTTGGGGTGTTTTACAAGCGCGAAACCTCACCTTTAATTCTGATACAAAGTATTTTATTAATTTACAAATTAATTGTGTATGTCTGAACATAGCTATTATACATGAATTTTAAAATTATAGATACAAGAAAAGAATAAAAGAGATAAATATGTGATGTGACACAGCTGACCCGATTCTGAATCTAAATTTGTTTCGGTGACACGCAATATGACATTCATTCACCAAGGATGTGCAATAGGGCGATTAATCTCTAGACCTGCGCGCTGTTACAAATCTTGAGACACCATCTTCAGAAGCTGAGGACTCTCTGGGAGTGCATTCAGGCTTTTACAGGCAGGATGTGTAGATATCCGTCTTGGCCAAGTGCATTTGAATAGCAAGCGGGTGTTTCAGCCGCTTGCTTTTCACATGCCTTTGGCCAGAATGGATTCCTTTCTAATCTGTGTGGATTATTGAGATGATATGTCGATATTTTGCCCTATTCTTGAGCCTCTTATACAGAAGAACCAAATTACTTACTTTCTTCCCTGCTTCAGTTATTCACACTTCAGCTGTTACAGAGTTTTTGACTGACATGCTCATAATTATAACTCGCGGTCAAAATATCGCAGTCCTATTTTGCAACTTCATGTTCCTCTTGAAAAACAGCACTAAGAGGGTCCCCGACCCAGGACTGATCACGTTAACTTAGCTCTCTGTAAGCTGTTGTTCTTTTTTTTGTACCGCAGACATGATATGAAATTTCATAGGCTCTGTTTTCCGGCATGCAAATGTTATTGGTGTCTCAATTCCGTCTTAAGTGACTTTTGATTTGTGACCCCAAGGTGCTTAAGGAGATCGGACAGACCTGGTAGATTTTTCGTCATTTTTACCAATGAGACGTGTTTTGTGACTTTGTGCGAGCAAAACTGATTTAAGCCTTCCAGTAATTTTTTCTACCGATTATTCCAAGGCGGTTCCTCTTTGCAGCTCTTCTTTGTTTGTGTGTCAGTGGTTTCTTATGTGGCGTTTGTTCCTCATCTATCCTTCTTTTAATGCTCGGGAAGCCTATGCTTCGTGCATCATGATTACGAAAACACGCCTATTTAAATATATAAAAAATTTCACCTCCAAAAACTGACAATTTTCTTATTTCTGCTCAAAAACATAGATTGTGGGTACTCGTTAGAACCGCCTCGCCGAGGCGGTTCTAACGAGTACCACAATCTATGTTTTTGAGCAGAAATAAGAAAAATAATGTATACCTTGCAAATCAGTTTTACTATTTTACTATATAAAAGTGGGGTTTAAGGGGGGGGTGGGGGGAGGGTCAGTATTATATTGTCATGTTTTATTGATGATTGTGACATTTCCTGGGTACTGTCACATATTTTACTTTTCTTGCACATTAGCCCCTGATGAAAAAGGTCTATTCTAAGCGGCCAGACTTTGCTCCAAAGGGGAACAAAATTCCCAGTTCTTACCTTTTAGACCCTTTTTCAGTAGGTGCAAAACGGGTTTCACAGAGTGGTTTATCCGAATAATCTTGCATTTTCAAATGCTATATCTTCATGAATCTGTATGCTATGTATCTGTTTGAACCGCTTTCTAGTACACCACATATTATATGACTTGATTGAAGAGTTCCTTTACAAAGAAAACGCATGCCATGGAAAAGCAAACACAAGGCTGATGGTCGTTTAATTAATCCGTTTATGCAAAGAGCACTCTTCTACCTTATCTCTTTGAACTGGTTATTATCAATATACGGATTGTCTGGTTATTTTTGATTAATACCATGTTTTATAGCAAACACACGAAGTGTTTGCATTACTATAGAGAGGCTGACAAACATACTTAGGCACCCAAATCTCGTGTGAAATCTTGTAGCAAACCTCGTTGTATCTCGGCCGCCGTCTTTAATTAAGCATTACTGTAAGCAGACCAATAAATAATTAATAAGCCAAACTGAGAAATAACTATTGATAAACCTGTTTAAAGTTGTTTTTGAATGAATATAAGCTCTACTGAATTCAAACACTCCCACCCCCCACGAAAAAATGCAAATAAAAAAAAATAATTGAACATATCACGTGACCTCAGTTGACCCCGGCGCGTGAGACCAACATTGTTTGTAAACCGCTGTCAAAACCTTATCAAAAAAGCAGTTGGCTCTGACTGTGTTTGCATCAAAAGCAATGCCTTTAATTCATAATATAAATATCTTTTATCATACATTTACTAGAAAATATGTTCATTTTGCATATGTGATACTAACTTGGCTTTCAAGCACATATTACTCTTGTAGAGTGCACAAGGTGTGATAATGGGTCACGTGAGTGATACGGCTTTTTTGTCCGGGCCAAAAACCCATATCGCCAGGTCACGTTGGTGATACGGCTTTTTTCCTCAGGCAAAAAAAAAAAAAAAAAACAAAAAAAAAAAAAACATATCACCACATTCGGAGCACTCGGCGGTCTTGCCTTTGACTCTGCATACGATATCAAATAGGCAAACTTGTCAGAAAATATATATATATATATATATATATATATATATAGGGAGAAATATGAAATACCACTGGACTGAGTGAGGTTTCGAACCCACGCCGGCTACGACGGCAGCGCCTAGCCCTTCAGAGTCAGGAGTCATAACCACTGCACCACTATGCTTGTTAAAAAACAAGTTTCATGGAACAGTATTATGCTTGATTTCTCTGAATGACCCGTCGGATAGGGTATATTTTTGGTGCGCTAGCGCACTCATTATATACAAAGAACTCTCTGGATCCATAGGATACTGAAGCTTGAAAATATTATTATAATTTAAGATTTAAACAAACTTCAACAAAGAATTCCAGCCCAGGATCAATACTGATGCAAGTATATATATATATATATATATATGATAAATAGATTATGATATGGCAATTTTCATATCATACCTCATATCAACCCGAGACACCCATATCAGTCCTCGGATCTTCGGCCCTCGGGCTGATATTGGTGTGTCGGGTTGATATGGGCTATGATATAAAAATGCCATATAATAATATCTATATATTTAATGCTAACAGTGTAGACCCTGATCAGACGCCGCGTTCTCTGGCGTCTGATCTAGTTCTACACTATTTGCAGATGCCCCTTCTATGGGACGCCAGGCATAAATGGGTTAATGTGATTAAAAAAAAACAAATCCCCGCCCATTGTTACGTATGTTTATTGGCTATAATCATAATAAATGGATAACTGGTATACATTTATATAGCGGAGGACGTTATACTGTAGCACCGGTTAATCTGTAGCACCGGTGTTTCGCGCGACCGCATTTAAAATCTCCCCAAGACAGTCGGTGTAGTGTCTGGTTTTATTTCAAACAAATGAACCAGCTTTTGGAACCTGAAATGAAAAATAAGATCATTGTACTGATCTGGATCTATACTGTTTGCAAAGACAGGACATATATCCGGGTTCAACAGGACAAGAGTTAACACATCACGTAAACATGCCTATATAGTTTTGACCCCCTTAAACTCTACTTTTATAGTGAAACTGGGGCTTACAGAGATATACACTATTTTTCTTATTTCTGCACAAAAACATAGATTGTGGGTACTCGTTAGAACCGCCTCGTCGAGGCGGTTCTAACGAGCACACACAATCTATGATTTGAGCAGTCATGTGAAATATATCAGAATTTTTATCTGAAAACTTTCAGTTTTTGGTGATGAATTTTTCAATATATTTGAATAATAGACATGTTTTCGTAATAAACTGGAATAAAATATTAGAGAAGACACCAAAGATAATGCCACCGTCACGAAGTACAGCCTGCTCTAGGCACCAAAAGAAGACAATTTGCAGGCATGATTGGAGGCGGTTACCAAACCGCCACCAGATTTAACATACCAGATTTCGACATTGTGCATTCAGACATATTAGCCTTATACACTATGATAGCGAATAAATAAACAAAACCAAAGGAACCCTCATACTTTTGATGAAATAAGATTTCAATCATTTTGAGTACAATATCGGCAGAAGAATATGAATACGCCAGTAAAACGCACAAGATTTACAACGTTGGGTGAAAAGTAATACGCATTTAGGCACTGCCTAGAAACGGACATGGCATTTGCAAATGCTTTCCTTGAGGAGTCTATTCCTTCGACAGTCCATATAATGGAAGGAGATTTTTTCTAGATATTCTTGTCCTGGGTGTGAATAGAAATACTTTTGTTCTAGACAGTTAAAGACACATGAGCGATTCAGAACCTCGTGTCTCTCAACGTTTCATCTTGTCAAGGCTGAATTTTATTGTAACTTACAAATGACAAACTAAATCGCATGCAAAGTGAAGGACATGCCCCTCTGCTAGAAGATTGTGACACTCGTTTTCACACGTCACTTCTGCAGGATCAGAACCGATGACATCTACCATAATCTGTAGGTCAGCCTTCAATGTTTCAATGTCAACTGTAAAAAAGAAAGATTCTGTCCTACTAGAACTTATTCAAGGTTATATCCCAGTAAGTATTCTACTTAAATCTATATAGTATCGTTGTCAGCCCGACAGGAGTGCTGTCTGGACGATAACAGTCTGATATAAAATCAAATAAAATGCTAGCTGGGAAGTACCCGAGCGGGCACACAACGTTGAAACTACGTGAAATCAATGTTGATTCAATGCGAAGACGTTGAATCAACGTTGTATCGACTTTGTTGCAACGTTAGGCCACAACGTTAAAACAACGTCGATTAAACGTTGATCCAATCATAAGACGTTGAATCGGCGTTGTTTCAACAGTGACGTGTGCCCACTGGGAAGGAAAGATTTATATTTTAATTTCCCTCTATGAACACATTTAAAATGGTAGGATATAACTAAGGAAAAAAAGTGTGGTTAGGTAAACGGCTCGACATGACCTTAAAATTTTTGACTGTACCGTTAAACTCCAATCCAACAAACCAAACCCCCTCTCAGATTAAAAACAACAACAACAACAACAACAACAAATACTAACAATAATAAAAGCATCGCAAGCATAAACCCCACCATAGCAATTATTTGTTTATGTATTAAATTTATCGTTGCGAAAATGTCTGGAAAGAAAATGACGGAGGGACAGATAACAATCCTAAATCAGATCTTGATAATATCAATGGACAGATAACAATCCTAAACCAGATCTTGATAATATCAATGCATATAGCAATTTTGGTTAAAAGGCCTTGTTATTACTCTATTTATCGTCCGGAAATCGTCTCGGGCAGATAACTCCGTAAAAATTTGACGAAATTTACCCATTGGCAAATCCAAAACAGATCTCCTAAAGGTCAATACATATAGCAAGTTTGGTTAAAATCGCTTGTTATTTACTTAAGTTATCGCCTGGAAACAAAAATATGGGCGTGCCTCGGGCAGATAACTCCATAAAAATTTGGCAACATTTGCCCATTAGCAATTCCATACCAGATCTCCTAAGTGTCAATATATATAGCAAAATTGGTTAAAATCCCTTATTATTTACTCAAGTTATCGTCGGAAACGAAAATATGGGCGTGTCTCGAGCAGATAACTCCATTAAAAATTGACGAACTTTGCCCATTAGCAATCCCAAACCAGATCTCCTTAATGTCAATGCATATAGCAAGTTTGGTTAAAATCCCTTGTTATTTACCCAAGTTATCGTCCGGAAACGAAAATATGGGAGTGTCTCGGTCAGATAACGCCGTCAAAATTTGACGAAATTTGCCCATTAACAATCCCAAACCAGATCTTCACAATATCAATGTACATACCAAGTTTGGTGAAAAGTCACTGATATTTAAACGGACGGACGGACGGACGGGCGTATGACGACAGACGAGCGGACGGACAGACACACACATACACGGACATCCAACGTGAAACCATAATACCCCGCCACTATTGTGTGGCGGGGTATAAAAACGTAAAACGATAACGCCCTGCCACTATCGTATGGCGGGCAGATAAATCTGCCAAAAAATTGAGAGGATTTGCCCATTAGCATTCCGAACGAGATCTCCATAGCAATGCACATATACAGTTTGGTGAACATCAACTGATATTTACTAAAGTTATCATACGGAAACAAAAATACGGACATGTGGCGGGCAGATAACTCTGTCAAAAATTGACGAAATTTGCGCATAAGCCATCCTAAACCAGATATCCACTACATCAATTCACATACCATGTCGGCGAAAACAGTTGATATTTACTCAAGTTATCGTTCGGAAACGAGAATACGGTCGTATGGCGGGCAGATAGCTGTCAAAATTTGACGAAATTTGCCCACACGTGTATGCGAAATTTGAATAAATTCTAAAAAACAAACTATTCAAGTTAGATTGTAGAGAGCGGGGAACCAAGCACTGAGGGACGACGGACACACGGAGAAGAAAACAAAATAACCCACAACTATCGTGTGGCGGAGTATACAAATCAAGTTACTATAGTCGTAGTTCGCAAAGAGGGGGTGAAGTCATTTCAGTTATTTGTCAGAAATAGACAGAAATGGAAGAAAATGACTGCTTTAAGTATATTTTAGAGCTTTTTTACCGGACATTGGACGCTTTCAGCTGTCGCAACACTCATTTTACTGAATCGGACGTAAATTTTAACATTGTCGGAGCCCGGTATTGGACTTACTAACTTTTTGCTATTTGCTTCTTTCAAAATGGAAACACATGTTTGATAATTCTAACTTCATTGAAAGCATTATCCTTTTCAGAATACATAGCTCTAGTTAAAGCGCTTTTTTCAGTCCAAAAGTACTGTTATTTTTCTTATATCTCCATGAAAACATATGTTGTGGTACTCATTAGAAGCGCCTCACCGAGGAACTTGATACCCACTCTTATCTAGGCCTATCAGAATACCAAGAGAATATCAAAAAGGAAACAGAAACTGTGAAGAGAATACGGGACTTGTATATTATTTGAAGTTGGTAGTGATACAGTGTTAGTCATAGATAAGATTTTCATCATTGTTGTTGTTGAGATAGCATCAAATACATGTAAGGTTAATATCCATGTGGAGATAGGTAGTCTGAGGTTTAAATATCTAGGGCAAAGAAGTGTATCTACTGATTATTTGACAAAGACCCCTGAAACAAGTTATCATTATGAAAACACGCCTATTCAAATACATAGAAAATATCATCTCCAAAAACTGAAAATTTTCAGATAAAAAAATCCCTGATTTTTTTTCTTATTTCTGCCGAAAACATTAATATGGGCACCACAATCTATGTTTTTGAGCAGGAATAAGAAAAAATAAATTATACCCCTGTAAACTCCAGTTTATATATAGGCATGTTTTCATGATGGTATTAGTAAATGAGTACGAATATGTGCTTGATAAGAATATGTACAACACACTGAAAAGCAACCTTTGAAAGAAACCGAACAAATTCCATGGACAAAACACATGGATTTCATTGACATTGACATGTATAGTTAAACCACAGAAACAAGAAGGGGAAGAAGGATTATGCCAGCCAGGTCCAGTGACTATTATCACTTTTCAATAAACGTCAAAAAGATTACCTTTGAAAACAAAGAAAACAGTACAGATTAGAAAATGGGAGTTTCGATTTTATTGAGACACTTCATTAGCAGTAATGACGTTTGCAACACTGCTTACGCCCTCTAGCGTATACATGAGCAGAACTCCAATTTCAAATGTACCACAATGGACCCAATGATCCCAAAGGAAATGAAATATAATCTGCTCTATGGTGAAGTACGGGGAGACATTCTACCCATCACGAAAACACGCCTATATAATTTTGACCCCCTTAAACCCCACTTTTATATAGTAAAACTGGGGTTTACAGGGGTATACATTATTTTTCTTATTTCTGCTCAAAACATAGATTGTGGGTACACGTTAGAACCGCCTCGGTGAGGCGGTTCTAACGAGTACCCACAATCTATGTTTTGAGCAGAAATATGAAAAATATCAAATTTTTTATCTGAAAATTTTCATTTTTTGGAGGTGAAATTGTCTCTTATATTTGAATAGGCTTGTTTTCGTAATGCGCCGCCACAGGGGCACTAACACCAGCTCCAGTGTAGTTTTTTAAGTTTTTCACAGGATTGATTTCTAGTGATGTCACTATAAGAAAGCCAAGTGAAACAGTATTTTCATTTCACCCTTGTTCTGCTAAATAAATTAAGATGCCACGCCTATTTCTAATTTTCAGCTAGTCAGAATACTTGATCCAGATTGTTGATATAAATTCACATATTTAATGGCAAAGAGTGCAGATCCAGATCAGTTGCTTCTTCAGAAGCCAACTGTTCTGAATCTACACTGTTTGCAAAGGCAGGGTATATCCAGGTTCAGCAGCACATTGGTTAATATTTGGACAACTTTGGTAGCATTAAGCAGACAGATCACAACATATATAATTATACATGAAGACCTTTCTAGTGTTCTTGTAAACTACTGATTTAACTAACCATGGATTGTTCATTCTCATGAATATTTACAGGACAACTATCATCAAAGACGTTCAACTTCCTTTTGAATTTAAAAATGTCATTCATTTAATAATATTGTTATCAGCGTGATACTCATTGGTACATCTAGTGAGCCTCTTTTGCCTGCAGTAATGTAGAAAGGCTGCAATGTCAGCTGCATTAAATAAAAACTACGTACATAAACCAGTAGAGTTCAACGTTCCTAAGAAGAAAGCCCGTTTGGATGGAGACTGGTTTAGTAGTTTCTTCAGGCCTTCTTGTAATCTGGATATAAATATCAAATGGACAAAATAATTGCATAGTAAAGGGCAAAGTGAAGAAAAATAGTTTCTGAAAGAGATTACCCTTGACAGCACAGATCACATACACGGAACTGAAAATTCCTGAATTTGGCTATGTTTTCTTGGTTAGACCAGCTAGTTTCGGCCAGTTTGGTCTTGTACATTCGCATCCAGAAATGATGTGCATTAAGAGGCACATGTTACCCATCCTGCAGTTTGCTTTAGCGATGAATTATTAGTTCCATTAAAACATCTACCACACACATAATCCTTTCCCTTTATGACTGGTTGTAGTCTTACTTTCAGCAATATCATTGGCATTATACGGTGATTACATTCGCCAGTCTAACCGTATCGCCAAATTGAAATGATACTGCATATAAATGAAAAGTTTGCTGTTGGAATTACAAACAAGACAAGATGTTTAGACGTAAATGTCTAAGTACCGGCGCAAATTTTGTTCATGTTTACATAGAGATACGGGACATGGGTACGTGTATACTAAAGTTATATTTGCCGGGATCGTCACGAACCGACGTCCCGGCAAATATAAAACGTCCTTAGTGAGCTATTCGAATAGTCTACAATATGTAAAAATCCAACGCTATATTAAGAGACCAATGGTCAATGGTAACAAGTATAAGCTTTCACATAAAGATTGGTCTACGCGTGGCACACAATAAATATTAAAGTTGATCTTGTATTTTTACCTGAAAATCTTGGCTAATTGGCTAAATTTAAAAATGCAGGGTGAATCGGAGAGGTTTAAATGAAATCTCGTCTAAATGAGAATGATCCTCACATTAGAAAATAATAACAGCTAATCTCACATCAGTTTTATGCTTACCTGATCAAAACTAAAATCAGTAGTTATAAGAATATCAAATGTTTGTCACGCTGTTTCGGGAATGCTATAAATTGCAGTACCAACACATAGACTCACTTTGAAAGTGAAATTGTCAAGATTGATATATATCCCATAACCTTTGATAAAGTGCTGCAACGTTAACCTTTTAGAATATCTACATATGCGCAACTCACGCGAATGGACACCACCTGTATAAATAGAAAGGAGGGCAATGATCAGGAATCGATACAATTACATAACACCTTCCAAGACACCAAAGGGAAAGAAGGGCGCACTTAAGGTAACGGCATCACAATCAAACCACTACAAGCAGAAAACCAAAAGGACAGTTCCTCCAAAAACAAATAGCCAAACGGTTATCCAAAATAAAAATTGCACCAAGACAAACATGCGAAGGTATACAATGACAGATATAGTACTACACAGCAGAAGCACCGCCATGGAACAGTCAGTAAAAATATTACTAGGGGGTGGGGATGGGGGAGGGCTTAAATCTATTTTATGTGGCCACAACTCGCCCTTAGTTCTGCCGTGGTATACACATGCCAATTGTTTAGTCCACGTAAAGGGTTCCTAACTCATCAGTGCAACATCTCCGAGAACATAAAAATCAAACGAATACAGAGATCAAAGAACGATGAGGACTCGACAGCAAGAAATAACTGAAATGCTGAAGCAAAAGAAAACCAACAGTAGGACTCCGGTATGCACGACCAGAGCCAAAACATCAGACACAAACCAACATTTACAAGTCTTTTGGCCGGAGCCGTCATAGAGTCTGAGGCCAAAGAGGGAAGCAAAGTTATTAACCGTGATTGGGTTCACTACGAGCGTACCATGCCTGCAGTCTGTTGTATTACAGTTATGTTGTACCCGATCTTTATATATCGAAGAATGTAAATCGAGTGATAAATCATTGTAAGTATATAGTTTTCTGAATTTATATACTAAGTAACCATAAAAATTTCAGGTTCCGATAGGCCTTGTTGCAGAAGCGATATTAAGTCAAACATTGTTTTTTGAAACTAAATCGAAATGATGTCTTTACAATTTAGAAAAAAAGGCTCTGCGGAGTTTATGGTACCGATAACCCTGATTTAGAAGTTAAACAGTTAACAATTTATTTCGAGTGTTGAAGTCAGAAATATGACTAGGCGACCCGAGATATAAACACCGTAGGATCTGATTAATCAAACCATCGAAGTACTTATTATCAATGTTTGATAAATCGTCCAAATATTTAGACGTCGAGCTGAAAGCTTCAATAACTTCAGATTGTTTTTCTTAAGAAAGAGGCATCATGAAGTCTCTTTCATGACAAAACAAGAGCAAATCAGCCACAAGCGGTGCGCAATTCGTACCCATCGGAATACCAACAATTTGTCTGAATAGCTTAGTACCAAATTTTTATATAAATATTGTCGAGTAGAAAAGTGAGAGCTTCACACACTTTCTGACATGACCATAAGATATAATTTCTATGCTTTTCGGAAGTGAAATAAGCATTTCTTCCGTTACATGCAAGACAGAGGGAACCTTCCCTATTAAATGTCCATTAAATTAAATCATTAAGTTTTTCTTTTAACAGATTATGAGGTAGTGTAGTGTAAAGTGTGGAAAATTCATACGCAGATAGACTTGATGCACGACTGGATTTTAGTTTATTCAAAATTTCATTCGAATTTTTAATAGACCAAAACAGATTCCTACCTGATCTTTCATAGACCTTATCGCAGTATTTAATTACATGTTTTCTGATTGCAGTAATACAAGAAGTCAACAATTTAGAAAGTTGAGTAGTAGTACAAGAGCTTAAATTTGCAATAAACCGTGCTTTGTATGGTCTTCTGTGAAGTTTAGGTAACCAATATAACGTAGGAAGCTTATCTTGGTCTTCTTTAACACTTACAGCAAACTCGGTGGCAGAATCTTAGGTATGATCATCAATCACAGACCTCTCTTCAATTACGGGTTGTAGTTCATAGGCCTTTGTACCACCAAATTCTTGCTTAAGAATATTGACATAGTGGAGCCGTCAAACAACAACGACGTTACTTGCTGCCTTGTCTGCCGGAGCCAAAACATACTTCCTATGAAATTCTTGAATACCTAGTTTAAGGTGACGTGAAGACGTCTTTGGTTTAGGAGGTAATAAATTAGTATTTTGACAATAAAATAAACGTCAAAAAGATTGCCTTTGAAAACGAAGAACACACTACAGATAAGAAAATGGGAGTCTCGGTTTTATTGAGACTCTTTATAAGCAGTAATACAGTTTGCAACACTTCTTACGCCCTCTAGCGTATACATGAGCAGAACTCCATTTTCAAAGATTCCACAATGGGTCCAATGATCCCAAAGGAAATGAAATAAAAGAATTACGTTTAGTAACTACTCTCAAAATGCTGAGTTTCCATTTTTTAAGGGCTGCATTTTCAACATACTCTCGCTTACACCATCGATTACAGAATTCGTTCAAGGCAGCAGCAACTTCTTCCCTGCATTTATTGAAATCAATCTTAGAAGTAAATCGGTATTTCGGTATTTTAGAAATTATTTTTCGGATTCTAGAATCAGGTGTTCCAATAGATAGTTTTTTTATTCTATTCTAATCAGTGCTGTATCTAGGCTCAGATTTTACTTGTAGGCAACACGCATAAGGTCAATGGTGCAGTGGATCAACAATTGAATCACTTCTGATAATCATCTGCGTAGACAAATACAAGAAGCTTACATTTTCAAAATTTGCTGTACTGTTACATGTTAATGCGACCCTGTTACATAACATGGCTAGACTTAACACGGAAGTAAATTTAAGCTTGCGGTCAACCATTTTGTTTGCATGATTACCAAACGATGCATGGTTCCTGAATGACTGAAAGGCCTGTAACGACTCAAATATCACGTGAACTCTTCGTGACGTTGTAAAGAAAACAGTTAATGGCATGACCGAATTTAATACAAATTGAATTTAAATTTTATCATTCTCTGCACAGATTCCGCAGACGGCAATATTTTATTTTTTTTTCCAGAAAATAGACTTTAACTGGTTCTGTACTATATCAGGCTTTATATAGTTATTATGATGTACCAGACTAACTATATCGCCATCATCTTAAAGTGGTACTACGCATAAACTTATAGTTCGTTGTTAGAAATGTCAACGTCTGTTTTCAGGGAAGATATCGCTGTCTGGGCAGATTCTGCGATTCTGCAGACGACAAGTTGATATTTTTCTTGAAGCATATTTTCTGGAAAATTAAAAAAAAAAAAAGTCCTCTATTGATTTTTTACCCGGAACACTAAGCGTTAAAAATGATCATGTTAAATCACTTACCCGGCACAGGCAAGTGGACACCCGAGGTTGAGATCCTTTTCATTCTTGTCGAGTTTACGGCATTCGAATTCGCACGCCTTGCGTGTCAGATCGCTGTTTGCAAATATGTGCATCAAGAAGACAAAGTCACTCTTAATTTTGTCATCATTTACTGAAAGGAAAAGAAAATGATAAAGAATACAATGGGCCCTTAGGGCCTGTACGAATGGCAAAGCCTCAGACCAGTTTGCACAGCCACACGTCGGGTCAAGATCTGTTGATTCTATATCTTTAAAAAGATATTGTGTAGGCAAACAGCGAAGATCCTGACCAGACTGTGCCGATGCGCAGGCTGATCTGGATCTTTGCTGTTTGTATATATTCTAATGTCTTTTTCTCAGCCCCGGCCCATACCTGAAGCTAGAAAAAAAAAGTCATTTTTGCGGCAAACAAAATGCATCTATCTGCAACGAGTGTGGATGATTTAGCATTGCAAAACTTACTAACGTTATTTGTAAACGTCAAAAGAATATAAAACCGAATCTGACGACAATAATCCCTTTTTATGTCATGTATCATATAAATTAATACACATTCGTTTAAAATACTATTTTTCTCGCGACTTACGAATCCTATAACAAACTCGTGCTATCGCACTCTTTCTTTATCTGATTTGTTACTCTCTCGGGAAATTTGTCCTGTATTTTAAACTTAGGGTGCATTAACGAGTTATCTGCCCTTGAAACTACACCAGATGAAGTAAGAACGGTACTAGAAACGCTAAACTTATGCAAAGTTTCTGGACCCGACAATTTTAAAAATTACATACAAAAGACATGTGCGAAAGAGTTATCAGAACCAATATCTTAACTTTTTAATATATATAATTTCTCGAAAACTAAAATACCGAAATCATGGAAAGAAGCTAATGTTACTCCAGTTTTCAAAAATAATGATCCATCAGACGTTTAAAATTATAGACCTATACCATTATTAAGCACCTCGGGTAAAATAATGGTGAAAATAGTACATAAACACGTATTTAATTTTTTCAACAATAATAATGTCATAACGTCACTGCAATCGGATTTTTTTCCCAGGTGACTCGACAGTAAATCAACTTATTGATATATATAATACTTTTTGTAAAGCATTAGATGAATGCCTTGAGGTAAGAGCAATTTTTTTATGATATCAGTAAAGCTTTTGATCGGGTTTGGAATCGGCGTCTATTGCTTTAGTTACAATCGGTTGGTAGAACTTGTTTTCTTTTGTAATCATGACTATCTTAGCGACCGTAAACAAAGAGTTGTTTTACCATGAGGTTCATCTGACGGGGTGAATTTAACTGCAGATGTACCCAAGGGCTCCATCATAGGACCCCTTTTATTTTTGGTTTATAGTAATGATATAGTGAATGATATAAACTTTACAATTTGTCTGTTTGCCGATGATACAAGTCTATATATTATAGTGGACTCACCCAAGGAAGCTTCAGATAAACTAAATCAAGATCTAGAAAAAATTGCTGCATGGGCCGATATGTGGCTTGTATTATTTAACCGGAACAAGACAGAACCAATGATATTTTCAAGGAAATTAATAAACCTTTTCATCCACCAGTTATTATGAAATGTCAAAATCTAAAACATGTAGATAGTCATAAACATTTAGTGGTAGTATTTGAAAGTAATTACAATTGGCATAGTCATATAGAATTAATCACTTCTAAAGTCTGGCAGAGAATTCATATTATGAAAAAACTTAAACTCGTGTTAGATAGAAAATCGTTGCAGATCATATACATAGCCTTTATATGACCTATATTAGAATATGCCATTATAGTTTGATGCAATATAACTAAAAATCAGGAAGAGGAATTTGAGAAAATACAGCTTGTAGCAACTAGAATAGTTACAGGAACAACTAAACTCGTGTCGATACAAAACCTATTTACAGAAACTGGATGTTAACGCTTAATTCGAGACGACAACAACATAGATTAACTCTGCTCAAGATTCATAATTTGGCACCGTCCTATTTGGTAACACTAGTCTCACCTCTTGTTGGTGAAATATCTAGGTATCCCTTAAGAAACAGTGATCTGTGTCAAACAGTTGATACAAAATCACAACTTTATTATAATTCTTTTTTGCGGTCAGTTGTGCGTGAATGGAACTCCATAGATACCTCAGCACGTTCTTCACAATCTGTTGCGTCCTTCAAAAGTGTTATAACACCTCGTTCTAAAGTACCTAGTTATTATCTTGCTGGAAATCGTAAAAGCCAAAAATTACAAACTAGATTTAGAACGAATTGTAGAAGCTTAAACTATTGTCTATTTAACAAAAATCAAAGACCACGTTTGCGGTGAAAGAGAGGATACCAATCATAACCTTTTTCACTGTCCTCTCAATACGCACATTAACGAGCTACTATGATGGAGATTATTTCAAGGTCGTGTAATCCCACACTGAATATATTATTGTTTGGTGATGCTTCGCTTAATAAGGAAGCTAATGACACAATAGTTGAGACTGTCCAAGAATATATTATGCACACCAAGCGGTTTGTCTAAAAGTTTACACTGTCTGGAGTATTGTCGAGTTTTGTTGGATGATTCTTAACATGAACGAGATTGACAACCAAGAATGTAGGTGCAATACCGTGGAATTCATCTTTACTATTTTCTTCCTGTCGTCCATCTATCACCGTTTCCTACCTTATCATTACAAAGTATATGCATTAACATGTACAACTATAAGTATCGTCTTTTTTAGAAGTTATCAAATTGCTATGCTACAAATTAATGAAAAAAATACTGAATATCAACACACAACTCATCACATAATAGTCTAAGCATTATCGAAATCATTGTCTGTCCATTGATTAGATTAGAAATACTGGGAAACAGATTCAAACAAGTCATTAACTTTTTTTCTGTATCCTTTTCAGATATAATTGTATTTACTGTTTGTATTGTATTTATAAAGTGTATTGTGTTATTATATTTGAATAAAATAAAGTTCAAACTAACTTCTATTAACTAACATGTATCAGACTCACGTGACATGTATACGTATTGACGTTATATCGGCCGACCAAATTGACCTGGCGCTTTAACCTTTTGATCGTAATATGCATAATATACGTTTATTGTATAATAGGTATTATTGCATAAAAAGCAGTGTTATACGTTATTAACAGCCGTGCATTAACTGGCGAAAAGCCATGTATTAACAAGGCAATTCACGCGCTGTTAATGCACGGCTACGCAACTTTCAAGGTATATCGGAACCAGAATTTTACGGTGACTTAGTGTACAGATTTAGAAAAATTGTAGGAAAATCTAACTTTTCGGAGCAATTCAGAAAACTTATTAACCGTTATAAAAGAATTGGCTATAGCCTGGATATTATGCGGCAGACTCATGTCTCGTTGTCAACCCAATCATTGTTGATGGCTATGCTTCACTCTTTAATTGCATGACGGCGGTCCGGGCCTCAGACTCAATGACGACCTCTTCGTAAAACTTTAATCTGTGGGTTGGGGCTTGGCGATATGTCTTTGGCTTTGCCCGCCCGGGTTCAACTGTTGGTTTTCATTTACTCTGGCATACAGTAGAATTAGCCATGGGTACTCGTCTTTGTTTATTATAGTGATTAATTTGATTTTTATGTTTTCGCTTTGATACATTGACTGAGTTGGGAGCCTTTATGCGAACCGAATTTTTATGTATTTCTGTATTAAGAGTAGCATCGGGACCCAGGGTGAAGTTGGCTAGCTGTAAAAGTGCTTTAAACTACCCCCTACTACCTCCCCCGGTGGTTTTCACTACTGACCGTTCTAAGGCGGTGGTCCCGGTGTTAGTCTTACTCTTTGTTGCTTTGTGATTTATTCTACGAGGCGATTTGTTTTATGTTTTACCCTGTGTCATTTTGATCTTGAGTTTTTCAGTCCTTTTAGCATTGCGATTACCTCGCTTGGGGAAGAGAGAGCTAATCTTAGTGCTTTTCGTACGTTCGTTCGATTTGTACCGGCTTGTTTGGATTTGTCGGTTTCCTCTTCCTCTTGGTGTCTGGGAAAGGCTGCGGTTTGTGATTGTGGCACTCCCTGGACTTTTCTCTTACCTTTTTTTTTCAATGTGATCGTACCGGGGCCATCGAATTGCTTCCGTTACGAAATGTATACTGCCTGGCCCTAGAACGAGCGTAATCCGTGGAAATTACGTTCGCGAGATATCGGTGTTGATTGTTTACAATCGAGTCACAGTGTACAAACGCCAAACTTTCCTTAAGGTAGTTGTCCACATAATTATCATGGACCAATGTTTTCAGACCGCGCGTTAGACGAACTATCTATCTATCTAGATTTTTAACGCTACCAGGCAACGGAGTCACATAGAGGCAGCGCCTACATTAGACGAAATCCAGGTAACGGTTATTTATAGCCACGCTATTGTTATCGCTGTGACGTCAGAGTGCTGTTGATAGTGGTTTATCTGTAAAACCTAGACTGGGATTTTTGGGATATTGGCAAACAGTGCAAACCCAGATCAGACGCCGCAGGTTTGCACTGTTTGCTAAAATTACAGGAAGTAAAGATTAAATGGAACAGTCTTAAGCCCCCATTCAGGATCATTTTCCCAGCCTACACTAAAAAAAATCGACCCATCAGTGCTCTTAGTGCTTTGATTACACTAAGTACATTAAATGTGGCCGACAGGTGTGAGCTAACTGTGTGAGCTAACAGTGAGCTTACAATGTAGACCCATTGTAGAAATGTACTTGTATACTATGTACTGTAAAGCAGCTTAAAATAGTTCAAACTTGCGTAGTGGGCCAGGGTAGCGCAAAGATATGTCTCTCGCTTGTCACCACTGCGGCCCGGTCCGATTCCCGGTGCTTGCATGTGATAGGGTAGTGGTCGCCCATCCATGGTCGGTGGTTTTCCAGGGGTACTCCGGTTTCTTCTGCCATGCATGACCACGAAACGCCAATATCCGCGTTTACGAGAACATGTCCATAAGTTCGCTGAGCTGTCTGTGTGATCAAAGTAAAATAAATAAAGTTACCTAAATCACCCAAACTGAATGGCTGAAGGCAAATGGCGAGTGGAAGTAACGCACATAGTATCACCAGCTTCATTTTGAGGATCTGTAAACTAAATTAGAGCGAATTTATTTAATACGTTGCATTAACAAGTACAGTCGACTCTCGTTATCTCGAATTCCAAGGGACTCACTGAAACACTTCGAGATATCCGTACTTCGACATATCAGAGTTGAGAGAGTGAGGAAAACAATAAATTGAACAACATTTGACAAATGAATATGTAATTTGACTCCTTAAGTCAGAAATATATATATAAAATAATGTGGAAAAGAGGAGAATTTCTATTCTTTTCTACATTATTTTGTTACCTGTTGTCATAGTTTCATGTTAAAACAGGGACTAGATTTTCACTTCGAGATAAGCGGTAATTCGAAATAAGCGAGTTCGAGATAACGAGGTTCTACTGTATATGCTTTGTATGTCCCTATTCTCCCATAATACGTGGGCCACGTCAAGCGGAAATGTGTCTTCGAACATGCGCAAAATGTGATAATTCAGATCAGCCTGTGCATGCGCAAAGTATCATCCGGGCCTTTACTCTCCAACCATACACAAATTAGTATGCAATGATTCTGTTAGTGGACTTGATTGATTGATTGTGTTGGGGTTTAACGACACGTCAACCCTTGTGGGTCATTTTGTGTCGTCTCTCAGAGAAAGGGAGAAATGAGATAGAAATACGAGATGAAAGAGAAGGACAGGGCACAGTAAAGGCCCTGATCAGTCTGCGCGGATGCGCAGGCTGATCTGGGACTTAGTTGTTCGCATATGCCTGAAGACATGTTTTCGCATGGCACGGCCAATGTAGTGAAAAAAGGTATGCAGGGTGAACACTATAAAACGCGTCTGACTGCAGATCCAGCGGTAACAAGTTCGAATCCAAGCTCAGCGGCTTAACTTTCATAGAGATTGATCATGAAATCATTTCTATGGTCATTATCAGCCTTCCGCTGCTTCAAGAAGAGTAGTTGTCAGTTACTGCCGAAAGTATGTGCACATGCACTGGTTAACCGTTTGGAGGACTCAGCCTGTCTAGAAAAAATTGTGAGTAGGTAAACTGATCGAACAAATAATATAAAGTGAACTTTCAGAGATTTTTTTTGTTATTTTTTTTTATTTATTCATTTTTTTATTTTATTTTTTTTATTTATTTTATTTTTTTTTTTTTTTTTTTCGTTTTTAAAACTTATTTCAACTTGTTTTGTTATTTATTTCTATCAGTATATCAGTCATTTGGGCCGAACCATACAAAAATTGTGTCTTCGGGCATATGCGGCCAGCGGAGGCCCAGATCAGCCTGCGCATTCGCGCAGTCTACTCAGAGGCCTTCGCTGTCCGCTACTAGAATCGTTGGATACTATAGAATGTATCAATAGAGAGCAAAAGCCCGACTGGGACCTTGTGCATGCGCCGGATGATGCAAATCCGCACTTTTTTGAGCAGGCTCAACGACAATTTTATGCTTTATGTTATTAACCCATTGTATACTGAATAGACTCACCCAAACCATATATTGGAAGAGTCCAATTCCAATTTTAGGTACGTCCGGCTATGAGATTTACATATTCCTAGAGAAAAATGGATAAACTATTTGCAAACAGTGGAGACCCTGATCAGACGCCGCGTTCTGCGGCGTCTGATCTGGGTCTGCACTGTTTGCCAATTACCCTTTTACGGGTCTCCCGACTACAATGGGTTAATAACAAAATGTTCCGTTCCTTTCTTGGAAATATCATTGCCTACGTGGCTCTAGAAAAGAGAGATGTCTAGTATTTTTTTTCTGTTTTATTCCTCCGTGAAAACATATAGGCCGCATGAGGCGAAACATACCTTCGAGCATGCGCAATATGTACGGGTTCATATCATCCTGCACATGCGCAAAGTCTTACGTGTATCCGGGCATTTGCACTCCATTGAAACATTCTATAGTATCAAATGATTTTTGTTTGCGGACAGCGGAGGCCCTGATCAGACTGCGCGGATGTGCAGGCTGATTTGTGCCTTCGCTGTCCGCATATGCCCGAAGAGTCGTTCAGTTTGATGGTATTGGAATAGTTGCACGACCCGCAGAAAAAAGTCGACAGATCCACTAAGATCTACTTTTGGAGTGTGTCCTATAATCGTCTTGTGTGCCCGTCCGCCCGTCTGTTGTCAGTTAGCGAAAAAGGCATCACTCTTGAACCGTTAGATATTCTTCGATATTTCTCGCACACGACTGATACACAGGTCTAGCAAAAGGGCCACATGGGTTTGCCAAATGCCAGTTTTCATTGCACAAAGTGAAGATGCGGCACAAACAAGAATGAGACGGGTCGTGCGTGACCGTAGCGATAGTGGAATTCTTGTTTTAATCCGAAAAATAAATCGACTGTCAACTAAACGCTGTACTATTTTCAAATGCAAAAATATTGATGAAGAACATACCTTTATTTAATCTGGAATCCTGCAAGAAACTAAAAGAATGAATGGTATTCGCCCAGTTTAAATATGGATTATAAAGTTCGGAGGTTATCTGATGAGGCGCTTTATGGGATAACAAAACACAAACGGAATCACATTTGTTTGCATATATATGAGAACATCAAGCTAATAGTTAAGATTTAAAGATCAATCCAGATCAGACAGAGAAGCGGTACGCTTTGACAGGCATCATGTTCTTTGATTGCAATCACTGTAAATAGACAGAAAAGGCTTTAATCAGGTGTACAGACAGGCAGATAGATGGGTCTACGCAGTCCTCACATACCTCAAGACAGGGGCGGATTCAGAAGGGGGTTCAGGGGGTACCCCTACCCCCACACCCCCATTTAACTTAAAAATTCATTTTCATGGGAAATTTGCCAAAATTTGATAAATTACGGACACTGTATTTACCCAAAATATTCACACATCTTACTCTTTTCCTTAAATATCTCAACTAAATCATTTTACTACCTGTGAAAGTGTGTAATATTGCTGGATGAGTTGCAAACAGTGTAGACCCTGATCAGACGCCGCATTCTGCGGCGTCTGATCTGGGTCTACACTGTTCAGGCTTGTCTAACCAAATAGATTAAATATGATAATTTGATCAAATCGAACTCCACAGAAAACATCCTGGATCCGCCCAGGGCCTGAGCAAAGAGTGTAGACCCAGGTAAGACGCCGCAGAGCGCAGCGTCCGATCAGGCTCTACTTGCTATACCAGCTGTTTAGACACATTAACAGAGAGACAAATGGAGTGTTCAAATTTTAGGACAAGCATGGTATGGATTTTTATGTCCCAATATTTAGAGTATAGCTGGTGCACATTGTCCTGTCCTTCTCACATTTTTTGATAATTTAGTTGGCATAAAGAGTGCTATACACAATTTTATAGTAAATCGTCTTACGTAATTCATTGACATAGGGCATAACCGGTTAATCGTCGTTTATAAAAGTTCACTGATGACAGAAGAAAAAAAACATTACGAAAACACGCCCATTCAAACATATAGAAAATTTCACATCCAAAAACTGAAAATTTTCAGATAAAAAAACTGACATTTTTCATATTTCTGCTCAAAACATAGACTGTGGATACTCGTTAGAACCGCCTCGACGAGGCGGTTCTAAAGAGTACCCACAATCTATGTTTTTGAGCAGAACTAAGAAAAATAATGTATACCCCTGTAAACCCCAGTTTTACTATATAAAAGTGGGGTTTAAGGGGGTCAAAATTATATAGGTATGTTTTCGTGATGACTAAGAATCATAAATTATTTACAAATATGCGAATAAAGGTTTAAGAAGTGAGGCTGATAGCTGAGTTTTCATTCAGCCAAACCAAGATACCGTTTTGAATTTGTAACGGCATGTTTGAATTGGTTTAAAACTATTTCGAAGGTGCTTGACTCATAAAAGAACACACTGATACTTCCCATCTCGCTCCTTGCAAAAGTTGTGCTTTGTTCTAAGTTTTATTTAAACATCATTGAAAAGATTTTGTTTTATACTTGCCCATATTACGTTACATGCAGACAAATTGGACGCGGGTATTAAGTAAGGTCACGAGTAAATAAAAACCAATGCGAATACCATCTTAATTATAAAGATGAAAGTTTCGTTCAAAAAAGGATAAGCGATTTGGTAAAAAAAAAAGACGTCTTCAACCACATGTGACTGAAAGAAGCGAACCTAATAAATGCTACCGCGAGTTAATGCTGGAACAAATCTCTGGTGTATTAAAACAAGGCAATTGTAAACACTAGCGCATCTCATTTCTCGATTAACTGACCCTTGCACTGGAACTAGAGTTCTAATATAACCTGCACGTGAAAATGAATTTATTTGTGGAAATTTGTGGCAGGGGTATGTTGTAGTATTTATGCACGCTTGTAAACAACTATAGTAGCAATTGATCCATTCATCACGAAAACATCTCTATATAATTTTGACCCCCTTAAACCCCACTTTTATATTATAAAACTTGGGTTTACAGGGGTATACATTATTTTTCTTATTTTGCTAAAAAAAACATAGATTGTGGGTACTCGTTAGAACCGCCTCGGCGAGGCAGTTCTAACGAGTACCCACAATCTATGTTTTGAGCAGAAATATGAAAAATATCAGATTTTTTTTTTATATGAAAATTTCTTTTTGTTTTGGTTGTAAAATTTTCAATATACTTGAAAAGGCGTGTTTTCGTAATGTAATGGGCCCAAGGATGTGATGACGTTATGGAGAATGAAGATTTACGCCCTTCTAACAGTTCACCGGAGGTGTTTGTGCACATAACTCAATGATTTGCTGTTCAAAATTTGCTTACGTAAATTTTACACGGCTATCAAGGACGACAGCAGACAGGTTCGGAAAGGCAAGAGATACAAATGTTGATTTCAGTTAAGTTTCAACATGACCCATTTTGACTACCTTGGAAGCGGTGTAGTTGTGCAAACCACACTAGGACTGCAGAAAACATTGCTGAGAAACACCTGCGCATATATGAGCTTTTTACCCATGAGCCTGCCGCGTCAAATTTCCCCTGTAAGCAAAGTTAGCCATTTTTATGCTACCTGCTCTATTTGAGAGCGTATAACTTCTGTTCGAGTTCGAATTGTGAATCCTAATTTGACAGTAATGTTGCTAAATAACTGCAGTTCTATTATGTGAAAGTGAAAATACCAGATATCGTTTCGTAGACGTATGGCCAGACCTGAAAGCAAATTTTCGTGCTATTTTCCAGAAAAGTGCTCTAAAGACGACCTGATGTTGCCTTTTATATGCGAGAAACGAACTGGTCAGGGTCTGATCATGTAGTATTCAGACATTAAACAACGTCCTTATCAGGTCCAGGTTCGTGGGCTTCTTTCTCATTTTCTTTTTGACAAACTGAATTTCATAACCTACCCTGGACATGAAAATATGCATTCCCTCTGTCTTCCAGTTAGCCCACTGTCTTCAAAGGCACCGGTTGTACGTCCGTTGAAGTTCAATTAACACTTTGCATGCTGGGTAAACATTTCAGCAGACGAATTTTTTAATATTATTCTTATTTTCCTGGAAAATAGAATTTGACACTTCATGCAAATTGTTTCCTAAGGAGGCAATTTGCATGAAGTGGCAGTTCCTATTTTCTAATAAAAAATAAGGAAAAAATATCATCAGTTTGCCGTCTGCGGAATCAGCCCATAGCATAGTAAGTATTAATTCGGTTCTGTAACATGAGTTAGGTGCACCGACTGTACATTTCTCACAACTGATAAAAAGATCACGATGACCTCAACCTGCTGTTACCTGTAATCAAAGTTGTCAGTTGTCATTTTCGGGACACGCCAAGTACATAAGAACCATAACGTGAGAAAACTTACCTTCTGACATGTGCGCCCAATGAAGACTCAAATTAACCTGCGCATCAGTGCAGTCTGGGTAGAGTCTTCGTTCATGGAATAAAGAAACTTTTGAACCTTTGATAGCTATGCATAATGCGTCCAATTCATCACGAAAACATGCCTTTATAATATTGACCCCATTAAACCCCACTTTTATATAGTAAAACTGAGGTTTACAGGGGTATACATTATTTTTCTTATTTCCACTCAAAAACATAGATTGTGGGTACTCGTTAGAACCGCCTCGGCGAGGCGGTTCTAACGAGCACCCACAATCTATGTTTTGAGCAGAAATATGAAAAATATCAGAATTTTTAGCAGCAAATTTTCAGATTTTAATGGTTAAATTTTCAATAAATCTGAATATGCGTGTTTTTGTAAGGTGAAGATTCTGATCAGGTACTTTTTCTGACGTTCGACTCATATGAATTCCCGTTCTGGAAGCAAACCTTCTATAAGAATGCACATGAGGAGTTTCAACCGAATCTCCGAGTTTACTACTTTTATTTTTCGTTTTTAATGGCAGATTTCATTTGTCATTTTTCGTTGCCGTGTTAGTGGCTTTTAATGACGCTGAATATGCTTCCGCTTAAAAAGTAGTCCAACCTATACTTAAGTTTTGTAAGATTTTCTCTCATTTTTTGAATATGTGTTGGATAAGTATGAAAAATATCAGGAATGAAAATGCCTGCTTTAAGTGAAGAATGCATATTCATGAAGAAAATGTAAATAAATATATGATATAGCAATACGCCATCGCTGTTGCTACAAGCGAAATTTCTGCCGTTGAAGGCGTACGTCTCGTCAGCTTTGGCCTCTACCAAATATCATATAATTATAGATGTTAAGTAATTATTAAAAGTTTACTAAAGCAGAGTTTCACGAATTCCTTATGAAATCAGTTATTTCAATGCCTTTGGCGCTTTGATTATTTCAAGGGCAACATTTATAGATTTTATTTGTAGCCGGTGTTAAGTGTCTTGTGGCAGATGTTGAATGTCTACCTGTACCTCCTCTTAGTCCAGTTATTTTTATTTTTTTATTTTTTGTCCTTGAGGCCATTGAACCCATCCTGATATATTGAAAAAATCAAGTTGCTATGGGTCGTATGTCACCATGTAAACTGCATTATGCCATATGAAAAGCGTCAAATAAGCCATGACTCCAACTTTCGTACTTAAATGTGTTCATTGATACCAATGGCTTTATTTATAGACTTTATTTGACTTCCCTGCAGTCGGTGTTAAATGGCGTATTGTGGCTATAAAATGTTTCACGTGCTTCATCAAATAGCATTTTTTTTTTCGTCGATTGTTTACAAACGCCAGAATTTCCTAAAGGTAGTTGTCCACATGATTAGCATTGACCAATGTAAGCAAACCGCGCGTTAGACGTAATCCAGTTAACGGTTATTTATAACCACGCTGTTATTGTCGCTGTGACATCAGATTGCTGCTGATAGAGGGTTATCTGTAAAACCTGGACTCTGACATTTGGGGCATTGGCAAACAGAGCAGCCTCAGATCAGACGCCACAGAACGTGTCGTCTGATCAGGGTCTGCATTGTTTGCTTTAAATAACAGGAAGTTAAAGGCTGAACGAAACAGTCTTGTTCCCGTTCAGGACCATTTTTCCAGCCTACAGTAACAGTCGACCCACCAGTGCTGTCAGTGCTTTGATTATTCTCCTTGGAATCATTGAGCCCCTTTGTGTTACCTTGGAAAATTAAGATCCGCTTAAGCCGGTGCTAGGAGTGCTATGCAACTCTGCAAACTGCATTGTTGCCATCAGAAGAGTCTCGATTAACCCGAGACGCCGAATTTCGCTCTTTATATGAGCCAGCGCATGACAAAATCTACAAAATGGCATGTGCGCCCAGCGAAGACTCAGATCAGCCTGGGCATCCGCCCAGTCTGATCAGTCTTCGCTGTCAGTATGAAGAAAGCTTGAGTCCTTAGCTACCAATAGAGCGTACAACAAAGACTCTGATCAATCATTTCTGGGCGGATGCCCAGGCTGATCTGAGTCTTCGCTGGGCGCACATGCCATTTTGTAGGTTCTATCATGCGTTGGCTCATTTTTGTTTCCAAGGGCTATCGTTATAGATTTTATTTTATGTTTTTTACAGATAGCTGATATAGTTTGATGATTACTGGAGGTATAGAAGATCAGTGTTCAATAAAGTATCAGCTCTCAGAGTTTTCATTTTTGTTAACATTTAACTCATTTATGTCGAGTGGATTCTTCAACCACAACACTTTCCAATACCAGGATGTCTGGTTAGATTTTATTATTCTTATGCTTTATAGAAATTCCTGTTGTTGATGCAAACAATGTTGACCCTGATAAGACGACACTTTCTGCGGCGTCTGATCTGGATCTGCACTGCTTGTCAATTACACTTTTGGAAGTCTCAGTCCAGACTAAAATGTTTTAAGTTCCAAAAGCTTGACAAAAAGACCCAATCACAATGAAAAGACTGCTTAAGATAAACGAATTCAGTGTTGCTAACAGAATAACATACATCACGAAAACATACCGCTATAATTTTGATTACCTTAAACCCCATTTTTATATAGTAAAACTGAGGTCTACAGGGGTATACATTATTTTTCTTATTTCTGCTCAAAATCATAGATTGTGGGTACTCGTTAGAACCGCCTCGCCTCGCCGAGGCGGTTCTAACGTGTACCCACAATTATTGTTTTGATCAGAAATATAAAAAAAAATATCAGATTTTTTTTTTATCTGAAAACTTTAAGTTTTTTGGTGGTGATTTTTTCAATATATTTGAATAGGCGTGTTTTCGTAATGTATGAGCCTCTACGGCAGAAAACGTACCTTCGGACATGTGCGCCCAGCGAAGATTTAGATCAACCGGCGCATTCGCGTTGTCTGATCAGAATCTTCACTTGGCGCATTTTGAATAGCCAAGAATGCAATGCTTCTGTATGCGGCCAACGCAGAATGCATGCATGCGCAGGCCGATCTGAGTTTTCGTTGGGCACACATGCAGAATGTACGTTATCTGACAGGCTCATCTGTAAAGTTACAGGATGCGTTGAATTACAAATAACAAATGTCTGAGTCTTCTTTTTATTAAAACTTAAGTTTCAAAATTTCGACAAACAGAACAACATTCAACATATTTTTTAACAAAGCAACACTTCTTAAGTATCATGGTTCCGGTGTAGATTTAATCTGTAAAATAGAAAATTCATATCAGTACAGGTTGCATTAAGCTTTCCTTCTACAGGTAAAAGTACATATAAGATGACAGGTTAGTGGTATATTATGTTCAACGCAAGAAAGATTTATTATGGCGTACAGTGAAACCTGTGTAAGACAGCCACCTTTGAGACTGACTTTAGTAGTTGCTGAGGAAAGGTGGTTGTCTTATAAAGGTACATGTCATGTAATTTTGCTAGCAAAATAACATGACATCTACCTTTAAAAGACGGCCACCTTTCCACATCAACCCTCACTGATTAAAGTCTTTCTCAGAGGTAGCTCTCTCACACAGGTTTCACTGTATTTGAACTGCGATATTCTAGATCAGCCTGCGGGGATCCAAGCAATCTACTCAAAGCCTTCATAGAATCACTTTATTTTGTAGATAGTCCAATCTCAATAGCTCGAACACCGATGTCCCCTATGAATTTCTTCTGACTGCTCAAGAAAACTAAAATTTAGGGAAAATTTCACATTTTATTATGAATTTGTGTGTTAAGTGTACTCATTAGAATCGCCTCATCGAGGCGATTCTAATGAGTACAATCAACATACAATTACTATGAAGGAAATAGAGAAAAAAAGAATCCCTAAATTATCCCTTTTTGCTTCTTGACCTGGCATCAAGATTAACTTTCAGTGGCTCGAACTACCAATGTCTCGAACAATTTTATGGTCCCAAGGATGTTTGAGTTACTGAGGCTCGGCCGTAGAATGAACACAGAAAACCTTTATCAGACTGCACAGGCGTTTGCGATGATCGGTTCACATTAAAAAACACACTTCTCACTCGTGGGAGAGGGGCGTGTACAAGAGGATAACTTGAGGGTAACTTTGGTAGAAATTTGCGGCCGAAAAGTTTGCCCTCTTAAATTGTACGATGGTAGACCGGGCCGCAGACTCAATGACTGCTCTATCCTAAATCGTTCTAGACGGGTTGTGCAACAGGGACGGATTCAGAGGGGGTGCAAGGTGGGGGTGTGTAGTTGAACCCTCTTTGACTCAAATTTTCGGGAGGAAATTTGGATACAGTTGATAATTTGAAGATACCGTCTTGACCCTAAATACTCACGCCTCTTATACTTTTCTTCAGCAAGTCCTTTTTACTGCTTATGAATGTGCGTAAAATTACAGAATGAGTGGCAAACAGTGTATACAGACAGACAGATAGATAGATAGATAGATAGATAGATAGATAGATAGATAGATAGATAGATAGATAGATAGATAGACAGACAGACGGGAAGACAGGACAGACAGACAGACAGACAGACAGACAGATAGATAGATAGATAGATAGATAGATAGATAGATAGATAGATAGATAGATAGATAGATATACAGACAGATAGATTTGATAGATAGATAGATAGATAGATAGATAGATAGATAGATAGATAGATAGATAGATAGACAGACAGACAGACAGACAGACATAGATAGATAGATAGATAGATAGATAGATAGATAGATAGATAGATAGATAGATAGATAGATAGATAGATAGATAGATAGATAGATAGATAGATAAATAGACAGACAGACAGACAGACAGATAGATAGATAGATAGATAGATAGATATACAGACAGATAGATTTGATAGATAGATAGATAGATAGATAGATAGATAGATAGATAGATAGATAGATAGACACAGGCAGACAGACAGACAGACAGGTACATAGATAGATAGATAGATAGATAGATAGATAGATAGATAGATAGATAGATAGATAGATAGATAGATAGATAGACAGACAGACAGACAGACAGACAGATAGATAGATAGATAGATAGATAGATAGATAGATAGATAGATAGATAGACAGATAGACAGACAGACAGACAGATAGATAGATAGATAGATAGATAGATAGATAGATAGATAGATAGATAGATAGATATTAACGTAGTAATACTTACTATACAGTGGATTTTGGTGTGGTTAAGTGGAACATGTGCACCAAATTTTGGAAACTGAAACAAAGAGTGTGTAAAAGTATTTGTTACTTTATAAATTAACTCTGTAAGGGTTGATAAAGCTACATCAAAACTTTAACCCATTTATTCCGAGTGGAACCTTTCACCTAAACCTTTTTGGACAGGCCCATTTTCAGTAGAAGGGGTGTCTGGTAAGTTTTTTTATTATTGACATATTTTACAGAAATTCTTGTTTTTATTATAAACAGTGTAGACCCTGATAAGACGCCTTGTTCTGCGGCGTCTGATATGGTCTTCACTGTTTGCCAAAGTCCTTTGTATGGGACGCTAGACTAAATGAGTTAAAAGTAAAAATGTACATATTTTACAGACTGGTTTCTCGGCCCACCGGGGTTAAACTGCTTTTGCTCCAGTATTCCAGTGTTCTTTTTTTTTTTTTTTTTTTTTTTTTTTTTTTTTTTATGGCTGTTAAATTGTATTTCCTTTTGATGTTGAGAACTTGATGTGCATCTGATTGTATCAGTTCCTGGGTTCACTTATTTACTATTCAGATTTCCTGTGCTGTGAAACAAATGTTACAGACGACATTCAAGTTAATTTTATCGGTTCGATTGTTTACAATCGATCCAGAGTATACATGCACCAAAATTTGTTATCTACGTGATTATCATTGACCAATGAAATCAAATCGCACGTTAGACGCACTAACCAATGTTCACGACATGAAACGCATAATTTGTTGTCTCCGAACCGAACTCTTTACTAAAACCTGGACTTGGCTTAGTGCTGGGACACTGGCAAATATAACGGCAGTTAGCGTGGTCTAATCAGAGTTTACACAATTTATAAACACTCCATCTGCAGTTACTACATCAAAAAGTTGTAAAATGATTTTTTTTATATTTGAGAACAGATAATAGTAAGGACTAAAGATGTCCGAATGTTCATTACCGCACGGCAGATAGCGGGGTCTGATCAGAGTTTACAAAATTTATAAACGCTCCATCTGAAGTTACCACATCAAAAAGTTATAAATGGATTACCTTATATTTTAGGACCGATATGGTAAGGCCCAAAGGTGTCCGAATGCTCAGGGTATATATTGTTATCCTAAGTTTTTGGACAGATATAGTGTGTACCCAGATCAGACCCCGGCAGAGATCGGTATTTGAACAGGATCTATACTGTTTCCTACTCACCTAGGAGTTTTCAGATACAGTCGACTCTCGTTATCTCGAATTCCAAGGGACTCTCTGAAACACTTCGAGATAGCCGTACCTTGACATATCAGTGTCGGGGAAGTGAGGAAAAAAATAAATCGAACAACCACATTTAACAAATGAATATGTTATTTGATTCCTGAAGTTAGAGATATATTGAAAAAAATGTGGAAAAGAGGAGAAATTGCTCCGTAGGAGCAATTTCTCCTCTTTTCCACAATATTTTGTTATCTGTTCTTAAATTTCCATGTTGAAACAGGGACCAGAATTTCACTTCGATATAAGCGGTTATTCGATATAAGCGAGGACGAGATAACGAGAGTCGACTGTACTTCAACTGGTAGTAAAATTGTGACTGTGTTCCGTGACTGTGGTATTGTCTGAGAATCTCAATATTTCCCTTTTCCCAGGGTAAATATGGAAAGGAAATAAGATGTGAGAATATATATGGTAAATACAGTTGAACCTCAATAGCTCAAACACCGATGGCTCGTTTACCATGGCTAATTCGAACTCGTTTTTGACTCCCTACGAATTTCGTCCGACAGCTCAAGAAAAATATTTAGGGAAACTGTCGTAGCTTATCACAAAATTGTATGTTGTGTGTACTCATTAGAATATGGTGTGTACTCATTAGAATCGCCTCGTCGAGGCGATTCTATTGAATACACTCAACATACCATTATTATGAAGAAAAAAAAATCCCTAAATTATCGTTATTTGCTTCTTGACCTGGCATCATAATCAACCCTCAGTGGCTCGAACTACCCATGTCTCGAACAATTTTCTATGGTCCCATGGATGTTCGAGCTATTGAGGTTCGACGGTATTCTACTTACCCGTGGCATACAACTGGGCAACCATAGTTGAGAATATGACCGTTTTGAAGAATGCTATGGCATTCTTGTTCACAGGCTTGTTCTGTGGGATCACCGCCGAGGACATCCAACATGATCTGCATGTCAGCTTTTAGGGTGTCGAAATCAACTGAAAATACAATCAAACCTGTGATAAGCAAGCACCCGAAGAAAAGCCAAAAAATGGGCTGCTGAGGACAGGTGTTTGCTTCATACAGGTAAAATTATACTTATTTTCCATTTATGGGACCTTAAACTGGCATTTAAATACAAGTTATTGCTTAATACAGGTGGACAATATCAGCAGAGACTGTAATTCAGTACAAAAAGACACCCTGACATACATTTCTAGAGCTGACCAAAAGATTTGTTAAGGAAGAGTATTTGGTGATAATTCTGAGATATTTTTTCTTATTTCTCAAAAAAAAACCCAAAAAACATATGTTGTTGGTAGTCACAAGAAGCGCCTCGCCGAAGCAGAGATGTCCGTACATTTCTAGCGCAGACCAAAGGATTTTTTTAAGAGAAGTATTTAGTGATAATTCTGAAATAAGTTTTCTTATTTCCCCACAAAAAGAAAGCAACAATATATGTTGTGGGTACCTCAAATGAGTACCCTAAATAGTTTTTTTTTTTTTTTTTTTTTTTTTTTTTTTTTTATTGATGGATATATTGAGAAATTTTTTCCAGAATTATCTAATACTCCTCTTTAGTTTAGTTTAAACATATTTTATTCAGAGTTAACGGCACATCAATAAATATAACAATATACAAAATACTAGGATTGGAACGAAAGCAAATTGCTTATGAAGTTCCTCTCCTCATGCATATAATTGAATATATCCGATAACGGCACAAGGTTGTAAATATGTTAACGTATTCATGTGACATATCTACCAACATATACTAATTATAACATTAGATTACTATATAGCGAAAGTAGAGCCTTATATGTTCAAACCTAACAAACATGAAGAAGAGCAGAAAAAAACACAAACAAAAAAGAAAAACATAATAATAGTCTACTTAATCAATGATAAGGAGGAAAAAATGAAAGAAGTGGCATGTGGAGGAGCGAAAGAGCAGAAAGAAAGACAAAAGAAGAGAAACAAAGTGTGTTAGAAGAGTAGGGACCGCCTTCTGCGCCGCGAGAACAAAAAAAAAAAAAAAAAATGGCCAAATACACTATAATCCTGTTATAATCCTGTTGTCCTGCTGTATACTAAATGTATTTATAATTCCTCTGGCCTATCTCACCGGTATCATAATACATTGTATTCGCATCACTCAACAATGAAGAAAACTGTGCCATGAAAAGGTAAGATTAAAAACGTTTACTTTTTTTAATGTAATTATGAACTGCCTCGAAAATCTTTACGTTACTTTCATAAATTACAGTGCTGTTGCCAAACAATAGAACGTCAACAGAAATTGGGCAAATGAGTGAGATTACCTGGAAAAGTTCTTGTCTTTGTCCATGGTAAAGGGGACATTCTAAAAGAAAGTGATCAGCGGTTTCCGTACTGCCACAAATGCACTGTGAAGTGTCAGAAATATTTTTACGAAAAAGATCCTGATTTAAAGCACTACAGTTTGTTCGAAGACGTGTATGCAACATCTGGAGACGTCTATCGCCAATATAAAAGTATTTAGGTATTTGTGGCACAATTACGTTTTGGTCAAGGCGTGATTTGAAGACACTAACTGAACTGGCGTTTCTTGTTTCTTCCGACAAACCATTCCATTCTCTTATCACAGAAGGGAGAAAAGAATTATAATATTGACGTGTTCGTGTTTCAACAGTTTGCAAGTTTTTTGCATTTCTTAAGTTATATGAAGAAATATCGCTGATAGAAGGTGGTACAAGAGCGGAAAGATAACTAGGACTTATATTTGAATACATTTTGTAAAAAAGAGATAATTTTTGCTTCCGTCTTCTGGAATCTAGAGTTTCCCATCCTATTTCAGAATACAGTGTTTCAATAGATACTAATTTTGTTGTTCCCGTAGTAATTCTTGCAGCCTCATTTTGGATTTTATCTATTTCCTCTTTTTCGTACTGTGTACAGTTATCCCAAATTTCGTTTCCGTATTCTAGGATCGGTCTTATAAACGTGGTATATATAATTTCGAGAGATCTACGGTCAAGTTGAAACTTAAGTTTACGCATGATGTTTATTCTTGCCCACGCTTTGGTTTTTATATAATCAATATGTTTATGCCACGTACCATCTTTTGATAAAAAAATGCCAAGATGCTTATGAGTATCTACTTCCTTAATTATTTGTCCTGACATAAAGATAGAAGGGTGATCTGGTTTGTTGGTCTTCCGTGATATTAAAAGGGATTCAGTTTTGAAAGGATTAAAAGATACCAGCCATTGTTTAGCCCATCGTGCAACTTTTTCCATGTCAGCATTAAGAAGTTCAGCTGCAAGTGTTGGATCTTCAACAACTATATATAGGCTTGTGTCGTCAGCAAAGAGACGAATATTTGAGCCAATGTCCTTCACAATGTCATTAATGTACAGCAAAAATAATAAAGGCCCAAGGATGGAACCTTGTGGGACACCGGCTTTTAAAGAGTTCCAGTATGATTTAACACCTGAGAAAGTCACCCGTTGTTTCCTGTTGCTTAGATAATCAATGAACCAATTCAGAAGACTTCCTGCTATACCAGCTGCTTTTAGTTTTTGAATGAGGCCAGCATGCCAAACACGGTCAAATGCCTTGCTAATGTCAGAAAAGACAACTCTTACTTCTTTACCCGAATCGAGAGCATGACAAAAAGTATCATAGAGATAAGTTAATTGATTAACAGTAGAATCTCCAGGTATAAATCCAGATTGTAAGGGTGAAAGGATATCATTATCACGAAATACTCCTCTTTAACAAATCCTTTGGCTGATGTTGTATTTTCCTAATAACATGTTTACGAATAATAATAATAATAATAATAATAATAATAATAATAATAATAATAATAAAAATAATAATGGAGTCAATATCTATAATATTATATAGAAGCAAGATATTTCTAATGAAGAAGGTTCTTCTAATACTAGCGAAAAAAAAAAAAAAAACGAAACAAACAAACAAAAAAAACAAACAAAAAAAAAACCGGGTTTTCCAGCTGCTAGGCGACATGAGCATGAGGGGTGTTGTATTTATTATTTTTATTATTATTCCTCATAAACAGACAAATATTATCATCTCTGTTTTGCATGCATACACGCCTATTGAAATATACTGAAAATTTTACCAGCAAACAATGAACATTTTCAGATAAAAAAATTCCGATATTTTTTCATATTTCTACGCAAAACATAGATTGTTGGTATTCGTTAGAACCGCCTCAATGATGTTTTTGAGCAAAAATAAGACAAATAATGTATACCCCTGTAAACTCCAGTTTTACTATATAAAAGTGGGGTTTAAGGGGGTCAAAATTATATAGGCTCGTTTTCATGATGGGAAATCTGACTCAAAAAGGTTAATAATGCAAATCGTTGATAGGAAAGAGCTTTTAAAAAGTAGATACAAAACGATACTCAGTCCTATAAACGAAATTCTCTACCTCAAACGTATAATATATGGGAAGGACATCCAAAAACTACTACATCTCTTCTTTTAATTTGGCCGTTTATTACAGGTTCGTTAGAGTGAGGCGCTATACTTACGTAATGATGTGATGTCATCAAAGATAACCCTTTTTTTGTTTGCTCTGAAATGAGAAGCGGCACCATATTTACCCTAGTCTAGTTTAATTCAGACATATTTCATTGCCATAATAACTTACAGGCAAGTAGGTTGGAGCATAAGCTATTTACGGTAAATGTCCTAAAATTTCAATTACTTTATGCCATACTTCTTGTTTTTTACTAAATTTTGCTGTAATTATTTTTATGCGATTAGTATTCCACAAAATTCATGGTGGAAGGTCAAACAGTTAAGATCCTGATCAGACACTTCTCTGGGTCTGCACTGTTTACATACTCCATTTTATAAAAGAAGTCAGTGTATGTAATTTAAGGACATTTAGCTTACCCCAAATATTCGGACGCCTCAAATTGTTACCGTACTTGTCCGAAAATCTGACGAAAGCCAGATTAGTACCTGTTGATATGTGTAAAATTACTGGATGAATGCCTAACAGTATAGAAACTGATAAGATTGGTCTGGGTCTACACTGTTTGCTCAGGCATGTCTGCTCGAATGCTCAAGGGTAGATACAGTACGAAAGACTACTAAAAGGGTAATAATATTTGCCTGAGCCTAACACAGGGAACGTGGGATCACATTCCCCGCCTAAAAAGGTAATTGGCAAACAGAATGCAGCGTCTGATCAGGGTCTGCACTGTTTGCAAATAGTTTAGCCATTTTCTCTAGGAATGTCTACATCTTATAGCCGGACGTACCTAAAACTGAAATTGGACTCTTCCAATATATAGTGTGGTGGGAGTCATCAAGTCTACAATGGGTTAAACGACTGGTGAAGAGAAATGTCTCTAGTTTATGAAATAAGGTATCCACTTGGTCCGAATTGACCAAGAAATCAGAAATTGTTTGGAAAGAGGCCTGGAATCAGGTAGTGTGTTTGTCAAAATAGTGGAATGAACATACATGGGTTAATTATTTAATACTCAAGAGACAGAAACAGAGAAAAAGAGAGACAGAGACATAAAGAGAGAGACAGACACAGACACAGATATAGAGAGGTATTACAGACAGACATAGAGCCTGGAATCAGGTAGTGTGTTTGTCAAAATAGTGGAATGAACATACATGGGTTAATTATTTAATACTCAAGAGACAGAAACAGAGAAAAAGAGAAACAGAGACATAAAGAGAGAGACAGACACAGACACAGATATAGAGAGGTATTACAGACAGACATGGAGCCTGGAATCAGGTAGGGTGTTTGTCAAAATAGTGGAATGAACATACATGGGTTTATTATTTAATACTCAAGAGACAGAAACAGAGAAAAAGAGAAACAGAGACATAAAGAGAGAGACAGACACAGACATAGATATAGAGAGGTATTACAGACAGACATGGAGCCTGGAATCAGGTAGTGTGTTTGTCAAAATAGTGGAATGAACATACACGGGTTAATTATTTAATACTCAAGAGACAGAAACAGAGAAAAAGAGAAACAGAGACATAAAGAGAGAGACAGACACAGACATAGATATAGAGAGGTATTACAGACAGACATGGAGCCTGGAATCAGGTAGTGTGTTTGTCAAAATAGTGGAATGAACATACATGGGTTAATTATTGAATACTCAAGAGACAGAAACAGAGAAAAAGAGAAACAGAGACATAAAGAGAGAGACAGACACAGACATAGATAGAGAGGTATTACAGACAGACATGGAGCCTGGAATCAGGTAGTGTGTTTGTCAAAATAGTGGAATGAACATACATGGGTTAATTATTTAATACTCAAGAGACAGAAACAGAGAAAAAGAGAGACAGAGACATAAAGAGAGAGACAGACACAGACATAGATAGAGAGGTATTACAGACAGACATAGACAGAGAGTGAGGGAGACAGAGAGGGAGAGGATGAGAGAGAGAAACATAGAGACAGATAGTCGAACAGTCAGACAGGTATATTTGGAAATAAAATAAACTGTAAACCTACGGTGCGACTGGCATTGGTGTGGTGAGATGAAATTGTTGTACAAGGCTCTGGAAACTGTGAATAAAAAATACACAACAGCAATGTCAGCAATCAGCTACAACGTCTGAAAACGTACCTTTTGGACATATGCCCCCAGCGAAGATTCAGATCAGCTTGCGCATTCGCGCAATCTGATCAGAATCTTCACTGAGCACATTTTGGATATCAAAGGACGCAAAAGTTCTTCATGCGGACAACGAAGACTCTGATCAGATTGCGCGGATGCGCAGACTGATTAGAGTCTTCGTTGGGCGCACAGCTCAGACGGTACATTTTCTAACGTCACGGCTCAAATATTCTCAGCTACAGCCTTAGTCTTTGCTATAGCCTGGGTTTTAAACAAAAGTATTGATGTTTTTTTTCATGTTTGTTTTTCGCGAAAACATATGTGTTGGGTATTCATGAGAAGCGCCTCAAAGGGGCGCTTCTCATAAATACCACAATATATACATGTATTTCTTTTGTGTGGAGAAATACGAATGTTTATATTGAGATCCTATTATCTAGAGTCACTTAAGCCATAATATTTTCATTCTATAATATAGGAAATGAAGAAGATTTTGTTCATTTAGCATATCAAGACTGATTTATGTAGTAAAGCGATTGCAAAAATGATATTAACAAATTGAAACACTGGTTTAAAAATTGCAAAAATGTTCTAAAAATTCGCCTTATAATGTAAGCCCTACATATCATATTTTCACTATATATTATGAAGAACATGAGGATACTCATAACATAATAGTTGTTAACGTGATTATTTTGGATTCCAAAGTCTTTCGACCACTTTGATCAGTACTTACGCGTGGCAGACAAGGGGACAGCCATAGTTAAGAACATGTCCTTGCTGCAATATTTTGTGGCACTCAGCCTCACAAGCAGTCTCGGTGGGATCACTGCCAAGCACGTCCAGCATAATTTGTAAATCAGTCTTCAAGTTCGAGGTATCAACTACAAGATAAAATAAATGGGACACGTCATGTAAAAAGGGCGATTTCAGGACATATAAATCTACACTATATGAAGAATCCAATAGATGCGCTCGACATGACCCCATTGGGTTGACTGGGCCGTAAATCCTCAACACAAACAATTTAACGTTTAGCAATCTGGTATTTTTTTTCAGCAGACAACATATTGAAATACATTGCTAATTTATTCCAGAAAACATGTTTAGGCATTTCATGCAAATTGTCTCCACTGGAGACAATTTGCATGAAATGCCAAATCCTGTTTTCTAGGAAAAAAATAACAAAACTCTCATTAATCTGCTGGTTTAGCCCAGAGAGTGGGAAAGGTCAAATGTGGGAATTGTCCGAATGGAAATACGTCTTTAATTGCACGACGGTGCTTCGGTCCTCAGCATTACGAAAACATGCTTATTCAATTATACAGGAAATTTCACCTCCAAAAGCTGATGAAATTTCAGATAAAACTAATATTTTTCATATTTCTGCTCAAAACATAGATTGTAGGTACTCGTTAGAACCGCCTCGTCGAGGCGGTTCTAACGAGTACCCACAATCTATGTTTTGAGCAGCAATAAGAAAAATAATTTATACCTCTGTAAACCCCAGTTTTACTATATGAAAGTGGGGTTTAAGGGGGTCAAAATTATATAGGCATGTTTTCGTGATGGACTACGACGGCTCTCTCCTCCATCTGTTTCAGACTGTCGGTGGCTGACTATCAACGTCTGTGGTCGGGCTCATTGTGGTCTTGTTTGTGGTTTTCTTGTGTTCTGGCTTCAGATTGCTATTGAGCCCTTTGATTTCTTTCATCAGAGTATTTGTGGTTGTATGTATTTCAGTGTGGTGTTTTACTGATGATGTAGTGGGCCTCTTTGTGCAACGAACATACGAGGGACGTTCGAAATGAATTGCTTATTTCTATCTGGAGACTTCAAATTTCAAGTTAGCCCAAAAGTACTCATGTCATGCCCTCGAAGTACTCCCCGTGGCTAGAAATGCAAAGTTTCAGCCGATGTATCCACTTCTTGAAGGCGTCACGGTACGCTGATTTGGGCACAGTAATAAGGTACTGATTAATGGCAGATCCAAGTGCCTGTCAGGACTGGTATTTCCGCCCAGCAAGGAATGCTTTCAATTTCGGAAACAAAAAGAAATCGCATGGGGCAAGGTCTGGGGAATACGCGGGGTGAGGCAAAACAGTTACTTTTTCTTCCTTCAAAAACGCCGTAACTATTGCGGAGGTATGAGCTGGGGCATTGTCATGTAGAAGACGGACATGTTTAAAACCAGTGGCAGGGCGTCGTTTCTGATAATACTTTTTCAGTTTCTTCAGTACTACGTCTTTGTAGTACTTTCCAGTGATGCTTTTGCCCTTTTCACTGGCACTTTTATTGCGACTCCTTCACCAGAGAAGAAGATTGCATACAAAACCTTTGTACTCAAAGAACGATTGGCAATTATTGGGCGTTTGCTGTGTTTAGTGGCCCAGATCTTATTGCTAACCTTTCTGACGGGCTCAAAATAATGGACCCAGGTTTCATCACCTGTGACGACATTGGCAAACTGCTTTTTGTCATATTTTGGAAACAGTTGAAGCAGCTTTTTGGCAACTTTAACCCGTTGCCTCTTTTGCTCGTCAGTCAACAGATGTGGCACCCATGTAGCAGAAATCTTTCTGACTTTCAAATGCTTCTTCAAAATAAGGTGAACCGTTGATAGTGATATGCCTACCTTTCGTGCAATATCACGAACTGTAAATCTGGCATCTCCTTCAATGATTTCCTTTATTTTGGAAACGATTTCTTTACGAGATGCAGATTTTGGCCTACCTGATTTCGGTGCATTTTTGATGGACTCTACACCAGACTCAAATTTCTTTTTCCACCGCCGAACTGTGTCATAAGACACACAAGAAGGTCCAAAAGCAGTAGAAATTTCAGTCATCAGCTTCTTCAAAGAACAACCAAGTTTTTAGCGAGCTTTGATGTAAGCCCGTATTTCATCTTTTTTGTCGACGCTTCTACCAACCATTTTTACTGCAGTGGTCAATGACTGCGTGTATTCAAATGGCAAATTTTATGTCTTACACTTAGTTTAACATGTACATTTATATACCATTGTGTAGATATTGAATAGCCCTATACAGGTATGTATTGGTTTTTATCGTGCCCCACGTGGATATCGAGCTAGAGGACAATAAGCAATTCATTTCGAACATCCCTCGTACGACTACGTTGCATCAAAAATAAGGCTGAGCTTTCACGCAAGTAAAACTGATTTTATCGCCCCCCCCCTCCCCCGCCTCCCCCCCCCCCACCCCGCGACACACACAGACACACTCCACCACCTCACCTCCACCCGGTAGTTATTCTTGTTTGTGCGTCGGTGATGTCATATGTGGCGTTCGTTTTTTTTTTTTTGTTTTTTTTTTCTTGTTTTTTTTTTTTCTCATTATTCGTTCTTCATCTCTCCGGTTTTTAGTGCCTAAGGAAGGCTGTGCTTTGTGACTGTGGCCTTTCCTGGATATTTTCATATTTATTTCTTATGTTCTGACTTCGGCCCCACCCCCACACTCCCCAACCTATTCGTTTTTTTATTTATTTTTTTTTTCATCACAGTGTTTGTAATTATTTTTTTTCCCGCATTGACATTAATGTGCGACGTTGTATAAACGCCACGTGCCCGCTGGGAATAAAGTTCTGCTTAAAGTACACTTACAAAAGGATCCAAATGAATCCAGTAGAACACGCTTTGCCTTACCACTGCAAAATAAAATACACTTCATAAAATACAACACGCTTTGCCTTACCACTGCAAAATAAAATACACTTCATAAAATACAACACGCTTTGCCTTACCACTGCAAAATAAAATACACTTCATAAAATACAACACGCTTTGCCTTACCACTGCAAAATAAAATACACTTCATAAAATACAACACGCTTTGCCTTACCACTGCAAAATAAAATACACTTTAATAAAATACAACACGCTTTGCCATAATACTGCAAAATAAAATGCACTTTCATAAAATACAACACGCTTTGCCTAACCACTGCAAAATAAAATGCACTTTCATAAAATACAACACGCTTTGCCTTACCACTGCAAAATAAAATACATTTCATAAAATACAACACGCTTTGCCTTACCACTGCAAAATAAAATGCACTTTCATAAAATACAACACGCTTTGCCTTACCACTGCAAAATAAAATACATTTCATAAAATACAACACGTTTTGCCTTACCACTGCAAAATAAAATACATTTCATAAAATACAACACGCTTTGCCTTACCACTGCAAAATAAAATGCACTTTCATAAAATACAACACGCTTTGCCTTACCACTGCAAAATAAAATACATTTCACAAAATACAACATGCTTTGCCATACCACCGCAAAATAAAATACATTTACTGAATTATGCATGGGTGATCCATGAAAGCAAAGCTGTACAAAAACATGTACATAACAATGTCCACTGCTTATATATGCCTCGGGTGTCTGTTAGCTTTGAAATTCAACACAACAACAATCCTCTTTGCAGATATGTCCAAATTTAGGATAAAAATGATATTTTCATTCTCTTTCGAAACATCAATTGGGCCGTACCATTCAAATAGACCGGGCATATGCGGACAGTCTCATTACGAAAACATGCCTATTCAAATATACTGAAAATTTTATCACCAAAAAATGAAAAATCTTCAGATAAAAAAATTCTGATATTTGTCATATTTCTGCTCAAATACGTAGATTGTGGGTACTCGTTAGAACCGCCTCGACGAGGCGGTTCTAACGAGTACCCACAATCTATGTTTTGAGCAGAAATAAGAAAAATAATGTATACCCCATGTAAACCCCAGTTTTACTATATAAAATTGGGGTTTAAGGGGGGTCAAAATTATATAGGTATGTTTTCGTGATGTAACCAGGGCCTTCGCTGTCCCAAAAATAATCATTGGCTACTAGAGAATGTGTCAATGGAAAGCAAACTCCCAGATTGGACTTAGCGCTTGTGCACGATGATGTGAATCCGCACATTTAGCGCATATTCGAATGCATCATTAGAATTACCACTCTGAGGTGATTCTTGAAAATACCCAAAAACGTTTTGATGGAGAAAGACGGAATTGCAATCGGTATTTATCTACGCCCATAGACAATCCTACAGGTCGATATTGCTCCGCTAGCACTTTATGAAAGGTCATGGTCTAATCCAATTCCATTTTCCATTGACTGTTCAGTGTTTTATAACCAAGTATTAGCTTTCAAAAACAAGTTTGGTCTATGCTTAGCACTCATTAGCGTAGACCAAGCTTTTTGTGAAAGCTAATACCTGGTATCATTATAACAACAGAAACAAGCGTGTCACGGTGGTATACATTTAAATAAATGAGTCACGATAAATATCTAAGGTGAGTGTGTAACGAGCAAAATTGTAGGACGATAAAATACTCACCCAGAAGCTGGCTGTGGTGTTGTTAAATGTAACTGTTGGACAAGAGTCTGGAACCTGTTAAAATAATAAATGACGACTATTAGCTAGAAAAAAATACCTCAGATTATAAGGGTTATGACATATAAACATAAAACCGTGGCAAATAGGAGAATAGATACTTCTGGGACATTTCCCAGTGGGCACATGACGCTCATTAACAACATCGTATTAACATCGCTGCAACGTCATATACAATATCGTATTAACATCGATGCAACGTCATATACAACATCGTATTAACATCGCTGCAACGTCATATACAACATCGTATTAACATCGCTGCAACGTCATATACAACATCGTATTAACATCGCTGCAACGTCATATACAACATCGTATTAACATCGATGCAACGTCATAATGTGCTCGCTGTGTTCTTGTTTGGCTGATAACGGTACGATATAGATTCGAGCAGTATGCTTACTGGGTGGATATACCTGGTAGGTTTTTATGCCATATTAACAAGGGAGACAAGTTTTGTGACTTCCTGTTTGCTTTCCCACACACCCTCTGAAAAGGGTCTCTCTAAACGGAAATAATTTGCCACACACACACACACACACACACACACACACACACACACACACACACACAATGAATAGGGAACAAACCATTTCCTTTCAGAATCAACCCCTTTTCAGAAAGTAGGAAGACGAATAGCTCTGACAGCTGCCTCCGCTGAAAGTGTCTCCAATCACCTTAACATATCGGCAATACTAATACTTTGCTGGAAGTAAGAACCCCTCGCCGACCATATCTCTGTCATACGAGGAAGCCTAGATATGTGGCATTGTATTTCGTGTAAGGATGTTTTGTGTTTTAAAAGTAATGGCCAATGTACTGGCAACCCGTGACCAGTGACTTAACCGTACTAGCTAGCATTGTAATGGTTGAACCAATATTTTAAGCGCCACAGTATAAAATAAAAACGCTAAACGCTAAAATGAAAAATAAAACAGTAAAGTTCTCGAACTTATTGATCCCTCCCCAATCACCCCTCCCTTTCCCCCCCCCCCCCCCCCCCCACCCCTCACACCCCCGGTATTTCTTATGGTGTTGCGTATGAAAAAGCTTAACAAATAACAAATGCTTCATCCTGTTTCACGTCACTGTTTTATGTCATTTATCGAACGCTTTAGGAGGCAAAACGCACGTCAATAGACGTAACACAGACCGCAAAAGCGAAACCTCAAAAGTCAAAATGACGAGTCACATATTACAAAAATAGAACTCAAAACATCCTTAGACAAAACACGCTGTCACATTAAGGCTTTTGTGTAAGGACGTTTTGCCACTCACACATTAATTGCAGATGCATAAACAGGTTTTAAAATGGACTTGGTCATGTTTCAGAACACGAATAATGAGGAGTTAACTCAGCGGACACACAACGTTAAAACAACGTCGATTTAACGTTGATTCAACGTTTTGACGTTGAATAAATGTTGGATCAACGTTGTTTCAATATTGTGTGCCTGCTGAGAAGGGTCTATATTTAGGGTAAGTATGGTAAGTACTTACGCGTGGCAGACGAATGGGCAACCATAATTGAGGACGTGACCTTGAGCAAGTAAATTGTGGCACTCAGCCTCACAGGCCATCTCAGTGGGGTCACTACCTAGGACGTCCACCATAATTTGTAGGTCCTTCTTCAAAGAGGTAAAGTCCACTGAAACAATTAAATGGATGAAAAATAGACAAAAAAGTAAATTTTCTGCAAAAAAAACAAAAACAAAAACACCCTTATCCTTTCAGCCTTGCAGACCAGATCAGATACATATACCCAGCTAGCATTCTACGTAAATCTTCATCGGGCCATCATCGGCCCGTCAGCTACCTTGACGGGCCGATGACGGCCCGATATAGATTTACATAGAATGCTGACTGGGTACTTTTCTCGGCAAAAAGTTGGATTATACATGTATTTATAGGTCACTATGCGATAGCTGTTATATGCACCTTAAAGTACCACTAAGAAGGAAAGTAAGCGGCTAATATTTTGCTGCTAATATTTTGCGTTTACTGCCATTTTGCTATTTTTGTTTCTGAATCATGCAATAAATCAGTTTGGTCATGTTAATTCGTGTGATACCGTGTGGTATTATTCCCAACCGAACTATTTTAAGGGTTGTAATCAATCAGACATAACCCTCGATGGTATGCGTGATTTGCGATTCCCCAAGGTTCTCATAATTCAAACCCTCTTTTAACCCTTACCATGCTGAATAAAATTTTCAGCGGACGTTATTCTGAAATATTATCTTTTTATTATTATTTTTTACCAGAAAATAGGCTTTGGAGTTTCAAGAAAATTGTCTCATTTAGAGACAATTTGCTGAAATGTCAAATCCATTCTTTCTGGAAAAAATAAGAAAAATATAATCAATCTGTCGTCTGTTGGCTGAATTAGCCTAGGGAGCTGTAAAACATATACAATTTCCCTTTGTTCATAATACAGAAAGCATGTTTTGAACTGGCCTGAAAAATGTTACTTACAGCCAGAAACGATGCTATCTAAAAATAATCTTTTCTCGGGCATAGAAAAGCCAAATGGTAAACAAGCCAGCAACACGAAAAGCTTCATCTTTATGTCTGAAAAAGAAGGAATGAAAATACATGTACAATGGATGTGTTGTGCTTGTGGTATTATTAATAAAAGTCAATGACATATATGTCGAACCTCGTTATTTCGACTCCGCTTATCTCAAATAACCGCTTATCTCGAAGTGAAAAATCTGGTCCCTGATTAAATATAAACATCTAACAACAGGTAACAAAATATTGAGGAAACGAGGAGAAATTGCTCCTTCGGAGCAATTTCTCCTCTTATCCACAATATTTTCATTAAGGCTCTGTCTTCAGGAGTCAAATTACATATTCATTTGTAAAATGTGGTTGTTCGAATAATATTTTCCTCAATTCTACAAATCTGATATGTCAAGGAACGGATATCTCGAAGTATTTCAGAGAGTCCCTTGGACTTCGAGATAACGAGAGCCGACTGCATAGTAATTCAGTTAGCGTACTTACTCTACGTATTCGGAAAGACGAGCTTGAGCAAACAGAACGCGGCGTCTGATCAGGGTCTACACTGTTTGCCACTCATCAAGCTATTTTATACACATTCAAAGATAATAAAATGGACTTGTTAAAGAGAAGTATAAGGTAAAAAGTACGAAATGTGAATATTTAGGGTAAATACGGTATCCCATATTTATCACATTTATGCAAAATTTCCCATGGAAATGAAATTTTTAGTTCAAGTGTGTGTGTGTGTGTGTGCGGGGTGGGGGGGGGGGCGTCGATTGAACCCTCTAATTTTGCCCCTGAATTCCCCAGAGAAAAAAAAATGTTGTGTTGTTATATTTTTATTGCTACATGCTGAATGAGTCGAACATATAGGAAATCGAGCAACGGCACGGCATTTCCTACAATACTGATATGCATCAGGCGAAGACAGTACGTCTGATCAGAGGCTTCGCATAGCATTGTGTTACATGTAATATATGTGTATTCTTATTTCAGTTTGATTTTCATCATTACTAAAGCTGTTATGTATGATTACAATAATCAAAGTTGGATTTTCCACATGATATAAACTTTTTGGAATGTCCTTGCAATGAAGTTTTCACTAGATCAAAACCGCAGTGAATTTGGCCGACCTACCAACGTTTTAAGTGGATATAACTAGGAAATTCCCACAGTCACGAAATACTGCCTTCCTAAGGCCAAAATAAGAAGAGAGGCTTATGATTCTACTAACGGGGCTATCTGCTCCCCAGAATAGGTGTGCAACATGTAGTGTGCGGGTTCCTATCGTCTGATTGGCTGCTGACTGAGAGTTTATCAGGAATACAATCTACAGTCGAACTTCAATGGCTCGAACACCGATGGCTCGTTTACCATGGCTTATTCGAACTAATTTTTGAGTCCTTACGGAATTTTTCCGATAGCTCAAGAAAACAAATACTGAGGGAAATTCTCTTATATTATCATGAAATTGTATGATGTGTGTCCTTATTAGAATCGCCTCGTCGAGGCGATTCTAATGAGTACACGCAACATACCATTATTTTGTTGAAGATCGAAAACATTTCCATAAACTATTGTCATTTGCTTCCTGACCCGATGCCATGATTAAATCTCATCGGCTCGAACTACCCATCGCTCGAACAAATTTGCATGGTCCCAAAGATGTTCGAGCCACTGGTTTGACTTTAGTTCTCTTAGAGAAACTGGTAAGATAATAGCTTTCGCCTCTGCGCTGTTCGCCTAAAGACTTTGATTAGACGGTGCAGATTTGCTGGCACATTTTTTTTTTTCAGATATTTTTTTGAAAATAGTAACACAGTTAGCTTTAGTTAATCTACCTTGTGATCCTCTTAAAACTGACCATACAAAGAATAAGCATGAAATTTACGGACCCGTCGTGATCCTCTTTGTGGTTTTCTTTTGTTTCTTTGTGTATGTTTCACAGATGAGGTAGAGGACCACTATGCGGACCGAATATATGTTTGTAATTTGAAGCTGTATCAGAATTAAGGTCGAGGTTTCGCGCGAGTAAAACTGGAAGCCCCTCCCTTACCTCCTCCCCAGTAGTATTTCTACTGACCGTTCCAAGGCGGTTCTTCTGTTCCAGTTCTTGTTCGTCTGTGGCGTTCATCATGAAAACAAGCCTATATAATACTGACCCCCTTAAACTTTTATATAGTAAAACTTTTATATAGTAAAACTGGGGTTTACAAGGGTATACATTAGTTTTCTTATTTCTGCTCAAACCATAGATTGTGGGTACTCGTTAGAACCGCCTCGCCAAGGCGGTTCTCACGAGTACCCAAATCTATGTTATGAGCAGAAATATGAAAACTATTTTTTTTTTATCTGAAAATTTTCAGTTTCTGGAGGTGAAATTTTCTATATATTTGAATAGGCGTGTTTTCGTAATGTATTTAGCGTTTAGTTTGTCACTGTTTGTTCCTCATCTTTCCTTCTTTTGATGCATCGGGAAGGCTGGACTTCGTGATTGTGGCATTTCCTGGATGTCTTCACTATATTTTACGTACACAAAAATACTATAAAATTTAAGATACTATATCACTTTGAGTAAGAGAGAATCTTAAACATGGTCCACCTGATAAATGTTTTCAAATCTCTCAGAGAAGACCGAGTAACCTGTACATGCTAAGAGATTTAAAAACAAAATAGAATTTCCAAAACATGTCGCTGTACAGATTAATTGTGCTGATTTTGATTTTTAACCATTGTACATATCCCAGTAAGCATTCTTTATAAATCTAAAGCGGGCCGTTATCGGCCCGTCAGGGTAGCTGACCGGCCCGCTATAGATTTATAAAGAATGCTAGCTGGGATGTTAATAAAATTTTGAAATAAAATATGTTAAACCAAATATGAATAATAAATAAGTAAATAAATAAATATTATATACTTTTACCGCAATACACTTTTATTACACAAGATACATCTTCCCATATTTATCCTAAATTTTGAACAAGCTCATTTGACTACTTAAGATGTTTCTAAATTATGCTGGTTAATGACAAAAAAAAAAAAAAAAAAAAAAAAAAAAGTGTAGACCCTGGCATAAACAACACATGTACAGGGTTGCATTTAAGCCTTGCCTCCCATAAAAAGGGACATTGGCAAACAGTTTAGACGCGGATCAGACGCCGCAGAATGCGGCGTCTGATCCGCGTCTCTACTGTTTGCATTAAATACATAAATTTCTACAAAATATGGTAATAATAGAAACTTATTAGATGTCCCTTATTTAGGAAATGGACCTGTCCAACGAGGTGAGGTAGAAGAGTCCACTCCGCATAAATGGATTAATACTTACTGTTCTTTATTCCTGTTTATAACTGAACGGGTCGAAGTGCTTTTATGATCTGAGAAATGTCCGGCGTGGAGAAGGTTTTGTACTGGTCATTATCTCTGAGTGACCCCACTGGTCAATGGAGGTCAGTTCTGATCATTGTATCACTTCCGGTATTGTCATGTCACGTTTGGAAAATATGAACTTAGTGAACTTACTGGACATTCCTTTCGAATGACTTTTTCCCCACCATCGAGTATTGTTTCACTGACATGTCCGACATGTTTTCACCATAAACTGGTGGTCTGTTGGGGTCTTGACTCCGGAAAACTGCAGTATTTGTCCTATATATCTGGACACTTTCACTCCTAAACATATTTCCAAATAGTAAGGACGCTGATGGGCTTGTTTACCGTTTCTGATTCGAACTCGAGTCCATTGGAAATTCTTCCGATAGCTCAAGAAAAACAAATATTTTGGGATGTTTTAGGAAAAAATACTTGTTTTATCATTATTTTATTTTATTTTTTATTTTTTATTTATTTATTTATTTTTTTTTTTTATTTGTCATTTCATGTAATTTACTCTGGTCATTATGAGAACACGCCTATTCGAATCTATTGAAAATTTCACCACTAAAAACTAGAAGTTTTCAGATAAAAAATCCGATATTTCCCAAGGCATCGAAAGAAGTGAAGACGGTTTTGGGAAGGCTGTGGTCCGTGACTGTGGCTTTCCTGGGTACCTCCATACATATATTTATTTTGTTTTTTTTTATTTTCTAAGAAAAAGTTTGATGCCTGTTCTTAAATTCAAATGATCCGCCACTTCCAAAAACTACGTTTGAATATGTGCGCGCAGCGAAGATTCAGATCAGCCTGCGCATACGCGCAGTCTGATCAGAATCTTCACTGGGCGCATTTCGGATACCTAAGGTTACAAAATTTCTTCATGCGGACAGCCATCACGAAAACATGCCTATATAATTTTGACCCCCTTAAACCCCACTTTTGTATAGTAAAACTGGGGTTTACAGGGGTATATGTTATATATTATTTTTCTTATTTCTGCTCAAAAACATAGATTGTGGGTACTCTTTAGAACCGCCTCGCCAAGGCGGGTACTCTTTAGAGCCGCCTCACCGAGGCGGTTCTAACGAGTACCCACAATCTATGTTTTGAACAGAAATATGAAAAATATCAGTGTTTTTACCTGAAAATTTTCGGTTTTTGGAGGTGAAATTTTCTATATATTTGAATAGGCGTGTTTTCGTAATGAAAGACTCTGATAAGACCACGCGGATGCGCAGGCTGAATTTGGACTTCGTTGGGCGCACGTGTAGAAGGTACATTTTCTCACGCTGAGGTTCGAATTATCTTCAAATTTTGGAGGTACTGGTTGCTCTTTCGCTTAACTGACGCTTTACTTTTAAGAAAGCAGACCTTAGAATCGGCTTATCGAGAAAAATAAAACCAAATATTTTCATCCTACGAGTATGTGTATTCTTTGTTTCGAAAAAGCAGCCTTTTGGAATTTTATTTAATGAGACGTCAAATTTCGTGTTCTAAATTAAGACCAGGAGCAATCTCTATCTCTTTAACACTTTGCACATTGGGTAACAATATCAGCAGACATTTTGAAATACTTTTTTCCCAGGAAAAAAAAACTTTTTCATGGAAGCAAACTGTCTCAGGAGACAGTTTGCATGAAGTGCCAAAGGCTATTTTCTAGGGAAAAATGTGAAAAAAAATTGCTGTCTTGAATTTGCCCAGAGAGCGGTAGTGGTTATGGTAGAGACGTCCGATATACGAGGGCGTGTCAATAAATAACCAGCCTATCCCATTTCCGATGGACCGAGACGGTCACGATTTTCATGCTTTGTTTCAATATATGTTTTATACATGGGTACAAAATCGAACACGTATCGAGTCATTCGATAAGATATTGAATGTCAAACATGGCTAGTGATGCAAAGGCATGTTTTTCATCTAAAGTTTAGTACCGTGCTGCAATTCGGTACTTGTATTTTAAAGGTAAAACAGGCAAGGAAATACACGGCGAGTTAGCCGATATTTATGGGTCTTCTGCACCATCTTATGCTTAGGTTAAATTCCGGGTAGGGGAATTCAAACGCGGTAGAACGTCTTTAGAAGATGAAGCCAGGTCTAGACGCCCACTGGATGCCACCGACGAAGAAATGTGTAAGAAAGTTCGGGATCTGGTATACTCTGATAGGCGAATTCAGGTGGAAGAAATAGCGCAGGCATTAGGCATTTCACATGGTAGCGTTTCAACAATCTTACATGATCGTTTAGGTATGCACAAGCTAACAGCCCGTTTGGTCCCCAAATCCCTTAGCGATGAGCAAATGGCAACCAGAGCATCAGTATGCAGCGCCTTGTTGAAGCGTTTTAGGTCAAAAGATGATTTTCTTTTGCGTCTGGTGACTGTAGATGAGACTTGGGTTCATTATTATGAGCCAGAGAATAAAGCTCAGAGTCGTCAGTGGGTAGGACCTGGGTCCCCGAGGCCAAAGAAGTTCAAGACGCAACCATCTGCTGGCAAGGTGATGGCCACAGTATTTTGGGACGCAAAAGGCGTTATTATGTTGGACTTTTTACCAACGAAAAGTACAATAACTGGAGTGCACTATGCAAACTTGTTAGACCAGCTGAGAACCGCCATTCGTGAAAATCGCCGAGTTTAGAAAGGTGTTTTGCTGCAACAGGAAAACGCGAGAGTCCACACTTGTAAAGTTGCAATGGATGCTGTTGAGCGAAACGGGTATGAATTAATACCACATCCTGCCTATTCGCCTGACCTAGCTCCTAGCGACTTCTTCCTTTTCCCAAATTTGAAAAAGGATATCCATGGACTTCATTTCCGGTCTGCTGAAGAAGTCAGTTGAGGAGTGGGTCAATGGAAAGGACCCTGACTTTTTCAGTTCTGGGCTGATGGCACTTGAACACCGTTGGTCTAAGTACATCACACTAGAGGGCAATTACATCGAAAAAGAAGAGGTGGATCTCAACCGGAAATAAGTTAGGCTGGTTACTTATTGACTCACCCGCGTAGGTATTTACAGTCGAACTTCAATGGCTCGAACATCTTTGGGACCATGGAAATTTGTTCGAGATATGGGTTGTTCGAGATATGGGTAGTTCGAGCCACTGAGGGTTAATCATGACACCAGGTCAGGAAGCAAATAGCGATAATTTAGGTAACTATTTTCGATTTTCTACTCATAATTGTATGTTGTCTGTACTCACTATATTCGCCTCGATGAAGCGATTCTTATGAGTACACACAACATACAATTTAATGATATAATAAGAACATTTCTCTAAATATTTGTTTTCTTGAGCTATCGGAAGAATTCCGTATGGACTCAAAAACGAGTTCGAATTAGCCATAGTAAAAGAGCCATCCGGGTTCGAGCTATTGAGGTTCGACTTGTATCTGCGTTTAATAGTGATGTGTTCCGAGTTCGACGTAGAGAGGCATCATGAATACATATTACTGGATAAACTAAGGTTAGGATCCTGTTCATTACGTCAACACTTTGATTAAAGATTATGTGTCAGCGTCATAAATACGCTTCAACCCAATTATGGTTGCCAGCTATGCTTTCTTCTTTAATTGCGAAACGGTGGTCGGATCTCACGCTCACTGGTTTTCCTACAGACCATTCCAATGCGGTTCCTCTATTGCAATTGTTCTTTGTTTGTGCGTCGGTGGTTCCATATGTGACATTTGTTGTCCTTATTTGTTCCTTATCTCTCTTTCTTTATGGTGCCGTGGGAGGATTGTGATTCTTGATTGTGACATTTCATTACGAAAACACGCCTGTTCAAATATACAGAAAATTTCAGACAAAAATTATGATATTTTTCATATTTCTGCTCAAAACATAGATTGTTGGTACTCGTTAGAACCGCCTCGGCAAGGCGGTTCTAACGAGTACCAACTGTCTATGTTTTTGAGCAGTAATAAGAAAAATAATGTATACCCACTGTAAACCCCAGTTTTTCCATATAAAAGTGGGGTTTAAGGGGGTCAAAATTGTACAGGTATGTTTTCGTGATGTTCTGGTTATCTACACTAAGTCTTATAATTTTCTATAACGATGCAGTTTGTTCTAGCTCAGACTGTAAGTGCCTGAGGTATTTGCCCAGAGCCCTCGCCCTTGTTTTTTGGCAGTGATTTCAATGGGGTAGCGGGACGCTAAAAGTGAACATACAGTCGATTCTCGTTATCTCGACTTCGCTCATCTCGAAGAACTGCTTATCTCGAAGAGAAATCTGGTCCCTGTTTAAACATGGAAATTTAATAAAGGGTAACGAAATTGCTCCTAATGATCATTTTCTCCTTTTTTTTTCCACACTCCAGCTTCAATAGGCCAATTACATATTCATTTGTGAAATGAGGTTGTTCGATTTATGTTTTCCTTAAATCTGCAAATCTGATATGTCGAACTACCACCTATCTTGAAGTATTTAAGAGACTCCCTTGGACTTCGAGATAACGAGAGTCAACTGTAGTAGTGAGCATTGAGCTACTAGCCACATCAACACTGTTGCAATTATGACTGAAAGATTGCTGCTAGATTGTTAAAAAAGGCCACACACACACACACACACACACACACACACACACACACACACACACACACACACACACACACACACACACACACATGTTTAAGGGGAAGTTCAAGGTGTGCACTTGGTCAAAGAGTCCGATTTTCATCCCTAACACCGCTTTAATGCCCCGCCATTTTTCGGAAAGGGCATACAGTGTTACCCCTGTCCGTCCGTCTCCGTCCGCGTCCGAGATGGCGTTAGCAATTTGCGTTTATGTCTTTCAGGCGGGTGCATCCGTGTCCTTTGGACACATTTCTTGTTTATCAATATTCACATCTAGGCAGACCATTCGCATGGAATGCTGAGTTTTATTTTCTCTCTTAAATAATTTTGCTTAGTGCTTAAAGGCCTAAATCGTGGTGTGTATAAGAATACGTTCTTTTTTCTGGTTATTTAAGAAATAATTTCAAAACATCCTCGAAGAAAAATGCGTCATAGAAAACTTGACCTTGCATGAGAAATGACAGATGGCTTCCATGAGCGTTTTAAAGCAAAAATCCGACATTATACCGAGATTGTCTGATCCATCCGCGCCACGCGAAAAAGGTCCCTTTGGGACATATGCGAACTACGGTTGACTGAGTTGAGGTTTTACGGCCCAGGCAAACCATAAGGGTCATGTCGAGCACGGTCAGTTAACCTACTCACACTTTTCCTGGATAGGCCTAGTCCTCTAAGTCAGTACTTGTGTACATTCTTTCGTCAGTAATTGACAACTGTCTGAATCAGTGGAAGGTGGAGAATGACCATAGAAATGATTCACGAAAGTTTTCTGGCTAATCCGGGATCGAACATGCAACCCCTGGATCAACAATCAGACGCGATACCAACTGCGCTATGGAGCACAGAATGGGAACTACGAAGTCTCAGATTAGTCTGTGTATCCACACTAGTAATTAGGGTCTTTACAGTTCATCTACATATAGAAAAAGTCCACTATTAAGAACATTCAAAAATAAGACCACTCCGCTATTAAGACCAGCTTTTGCCAGTCCATTTTTTTTCTTTCTTATTACATAGCTCCAGATCGGAGGGGATATCCGCATAATATTTTTCTAACTTCTCCACAAAAACATATGTTGTGCATCACGAAAACATACCTTTATAATTTTGACCACCTTAAACCCCACTTTTATATAGTAAAACTGGGGTTTACAGGGGTGTCCATTATTTTTTCTTATTTCTGCTTAAAAACATAGATTGTGGGTACTCGTTAGAACCGCCTCGTAACATAGATTGTGGGTACTCGTTAGAACCGCCTCGTCGAGGCGGTTCTAACGAGTACCCACAATCTATGTTTGGAGCAAAAATTTGAAAGATATTACAATTTTTATCTGAAAACTTTCAGTTTTTGGTGGTGATTTTTTTTTATATATTTGAATAGGCGTGTTTTCGTAATGGGGTGCTCATTAGAAGCGCCTCGGCGAGGCTTCTAATGAGTATTATGCGTACTACAACATATTTTGGGTGGAGAAATAAGAAAAAAATCAGTTCTTTTTGGTTGAAAAAAAAATTATATGGACCTATGTTCTACATTTAATATTAAAGGCTCCATATTTTTCAAAAATATACATTTTTGTTTATCCAGGAAAGGTTTAATTTAATAGATTGATATATAGTATTAATACGATCATTAAATGTGGCATCTGACAGCCTGTAAAATTTCAGTTAGTCTCTCGTTTTTCTGAACTGGATCAAACATGAAATGATTTTTTATCGTATCGCTGAATTAATAATAGCATCATTTATTCATAGATACGATAAAAAAATCATATCATTTTAAGAACGAGAGACAAACTGAAATTTTACAGCCTGTCAGGTGCCACATTTTATGATTGTATTAATACCATGTATCAATTAATTGAATCTTTCTTGGACAATAAAATGTCTATTTTGGTGGAATATGGAGCTTTTAAGACCGCCGCACTAATAAGAACCACCTTAAGGCAGGACTAAGAGTGGTCTTAATAACTGAATTTTACTGTTTGTTTGTTGTTTTTTTTTTTTTTTTTGTTGTTGTTTTTTTGTGGGGCGGGTGGGGTTGGGGGTGGTAATGGGGGTGGGTGGTGTTTACTGCATAAATGATGATTTTTAAGAGCTCATGTCTCAGCTTTATTAAAGGGACTTGACACAACTGGTAAATGTTTCGCCATTTTTCGCAAGACAGACATTTTTGTGACATCCTGTTTGCATACCTGCAAACCAACCCCTTCTCAAAAGAGGACTACTCTAAAAGGAAATAATTTCTCCAAAGGGAGCAGTCTTTCTGTTTGGGAGAAAATTCTTTGTTTTTAGAGTAGATCCCTTTTCAGAACGGGAGCGAAACAAAAATAAAAACGTGAAACGATAATTTTCCGCCACTATCATGTAGCGGCCGAAATTAGCAATCCCAAACCAGATCTCCTTAATATCAATGCACATACCAAGTTTGGTGAAAATCGATTGGTATTTACTCAAGTTATCACCCGGAAACGAAAACATGGATGTATGGTAGGCAGATAACTGATAAAAATTGACGAAATTTGCTCATTAACAATCCCAAACCATTCCTGATGTACATGTGTAAAGGAAATCTGAATAAAATCTATCAAAGCTATTCAAGAGCGGAAACCAAGTACTGACGCACGAACAGGCGTATGGACGGACACTCGGAGAGGAAAACATAATACCCCACCACTATCGTGTGGCGGGGTATAACAAATGACAGAATAGCCGCCTCTCAGTGTGTAGACATTCTATTAAATGTAGCAAAAGTGACAGGAGAATCACTGAAACACAAGCTTTATTCCAAACTGAATTTACCTGATCCTTTTTTTTTTTTTTTTTTTTTGACATTATATTGTCCAAAAAATGATTAGAAAATCTACATTTAGGGGAATGGTTACAATCTCAAGGGAGGCAACTATCTAATTCGTTTAGCTTCCCTTCTGAAAAATGGTGTACTGTAAATGCAGTTTTTCCTTTTACAGCAGACCCCATTTTCCCAGGTGCTTTTCGTATACAGAAGGAACTTTATGTGCAGTAAAACAAACAGGACACCATAAAAGTAAAATTGTTATCTTGTAAATTAAAACACTGACAGCACTGGTGGGTCGATTACTTTAGAATGTAGGCTGGGAAAATGATCCTGGACGGGTACTAAGACTGTTTCATTTAACCCTATATGTCCTTATTTTAGCAAACAGTGCAGATCCTGATCAGACATCGCGTTCCAAGTCCAAGTTTTACAGGTAACCCTCTTTATACGGAACTCTGACGTCACAGTGACAATAATAACGCGGTTATAAATAACCGTTACCTGGAATTCGTACAAACACGCGGTTTGATTTAATTGGTCAATGGTAATCACCTGGACAACAATCTTAAGGAAAAGTTGGAGTATGTATACTTTGGCTCGATTGTTAACAATCGACCCAAAAATCTATGATTGCAGTCACCCAAACTTGTTACCCCACAAGCTATTCTCGAGTACTAAGGGGTCAGTTTTCACGTGACACTGCTTATAATGCTTGTCCCTCTTTCTTTTGACACGGAGTTTTCTGAACTCGGCTATGCACTTATATCGTGATATGGCGGAGATAAGAGAAATAATTCGATACCGGAAGAACCGTGTCAGCGGACAGCTAAATGTACCTCAGGAAAGCAGCGATCAGTGAAGACACAAACTAGTCTTGGCATCCGCACAGATTGGTCAGTCTTCGCCGCGAACCCTTAAAGCACCAATCACAACTGCAGCAGACGACATTTTTTTTCCAGACATTTCCTGTGAATCGTCTGTCAGGACTTATCTTCTCTGAAAAAATAATAGAACTAAACAAGGCCCGTCGCTAGACAAGACAGCTCGCCTGAACTTGCGCTTGTCTGTCAGACCTTTAAAACTTTAACGCAAAACTTTCACATAAAATGTCTGTCCGTGACCTTGACCACTAGGTCATGAGCTATGGCGTGAAAAGTGCTCAATAAAATTTTGGACCAAATAGACTTCAAAAATTTTGTTAATGCCGACGCCGCCGCAAACGCCGTGGGTAGTGCAAAAACTCTTCCTGTACTTTTGTACAGTCGAGCTAAAAAGTAAGAATGTGGTCTGCTACAAAGCTTGCTTGGCTTTTTAACCTTTACCACTCTCTTAGCTAATTCAGCAGACAATCTTTCCTAATATCTTTCCTAATTTTTTTACAAGAAAACCGGATTTGACATGTTTGCATGGAATGTCGAAGCCTGATAAAAAGAATACATGTATTTCAATATGTCGTCTACTGGAAATTTTACCCAGATTGCTGAGCGTTATGGGTTAACCCATTCAACCCACACCTGAAGCAAACTGCCTGGATCTGGTGTTTCGACCTCCAAGGGCCTGTTGAAATATTTTCCATGAAAATTCAGGCAGACATGCATCACTATTTATCTGGGCACACTTGTTATTTGTTTGTTTGTGTTGAGGTTTTACGGCCCAGTCAACCCAATGGGGTCATGTCGAGCGCGGTCAGTTTACCTAACCACACGTTTACTGGGCAGGCTTAGTCCTCTAAACGGTTAACCAGTATTGTGCACATTCTTTCGCCAGAAACTGACATTTGCCCTTCTTGAATCAGCGGAAGGGAGAGAATGACCGTAGAAAATATTTCATGATTAATCTCCACGAAAGAATGTTGCCGACCTCGGCAGGGGTAGAACCCGGACCTCCTGGTCTCTAGTTGGACAGCGCATCCAACTGAGCCATCGAGGCCGGCCACTTGTTTATTTATTTTTCCGCCAATGGGACAGATTTTGTGACTTTCTGATTGCTTTCTTGCATAGAAAAGGTTTTTTTGAAATGTGTTTACTGCAAAAGAAAAAAAAAAATGTTAATAAGGGAAGTAATTCTTTTCTTTTCGAGTAGAACCCTTTTCACAAATTGCAACAAATGGCATTTTTTTTTTTTTTTTTCAAAGTAAATAAGGTTGGATATTCCATATGATTCATGTTAACTTTTGTTAAAATGTAGAATTTATTGTTATGTCAGCAAGCTCTGAAACACTCCCAGACTCCGCTCAGCCCAGCGGTCACGTCGTTTATATAACGTCGGATTTACCGCCGATGCACGCCATAACGTTGATGCAACGTTGTGTCAAAGTTGTATGCTCTCTGGGCAGTACAAACATAATCTGCACATTTATCATAAAACATCGGGAAACCCAACGCCTTGTCCTAACATTTAAATAAGTCCATCTGGCTACTTTTTGGTGTGTCTAAACCCTGTTAGATGAGAAGCGAACAGTGCAGTCCCTAATCAGACGCCGAATTGTCCTTCAATACCAACCTTATCTCTTGTGCTGAGAAAAGGATGATAGCAAACTGTGCAGACCCTGATCAGACGCCGCGTTATCCTTCAATACATAACTTATCTCTTGTGCTGACAAAAGGGTGAGTAGCAAACAGTGCAGACCCTGATCAGACGCCGCGTTATCCTTCAATACATAACTTATCTCTTGTGCTGACTAAAGGATGAGTAGCAAACAGTGCAGACCCTGATCAGACACCGCGTCATCCTTCAATTCATGGCCTCGGTGGCTCAGTTGGATGCGCAGTCCGACTGGAGACCAGGAGGTCGCGGGTTCAACCCCCGCCGAGGTCGGCAACATTCTTTCGTAGAGATTGATCATGAAATATTTTCTACGGTCATTCTCTCCCTTCCGCTGATTCAAGAAGGGCAGTTGTCAGTTTCTGGCGAAAGAATGTGCACGATACTGGTTAACCGCTTAGAGGACTAAACCTGCCCAGTAAACGTGTGGCTAGGTAAACTGACCGCGCTCGACATGACCCCATTGGGTTGACTGGGCCGTAAAACCTCAACACAAACAAAAATCCTTCAATTCATAACTTATCTCTTGTGCTGACGAAAGGATGAGTAACAAACAGTGCCGACCCTGATCAGACGCCGCGTTATCCTTCAATATACAGCATCTTTTGTGCTGACAAAAGGGTGAGTAGCAAACAATGCGGACCCTGATCAGACGCCGCGTTATCGTTCAATATACAGCATCTCTTGTGCTGATAAAAGGGTGAGTAGCAAACAGTGCAGACCCTGATCAAACGCCGCGTTATCCTTCAATATACAGCATCTCTTGTGCTGACAAAAGGGTGAGTAACAAACAGTGCAGACCTTGATCAGACGCCGCGTTATCCTTCAATACATAACTTATCTCTTGTGCTGAAAAAAAGGGTGAGTAGCAAACAGTGCAGACCCTGATCAGACGCCGCGTTATCCTTCAATACATAACTTATCTCTTGTGCTGACAAAAGGGTGAGTAACAAACAGTGCAGACCCTGATCAGACGCCGCGTTATCCTTCAATACATAACTTATCTCTTGTGCTGACAAAAGGGTGAGTAACAAACAGTGCAGACCCTGATCAGACGCCGCGTTATCCTTCAATACATACCTTATCTCTTGTGCTGACAAAAGGATGAGTAGCAAGCAGTGCAGACCCTGATCAGACGCCGCGTTATCCTTCGATATACAACTTATCTCTTGTGCTGACAAAGGAAGAGTGGCAAATAGTGCAGACCCTGATCAGACGTTATGCAAGCGTTTGCTCAGGCCTGTCTGCACTGTTACCATATTTATCATAAATATTGGGACACCTTAACTCCTTACCAGTCACCATACTTGGTCTAAGATTGGAACGTCCATCTTACTGCCTGTTGATGTGCTCAGAAATGATGGATGTGTGGCGAAGTGTAGACCCGTTCAGGGTGGAGGAGGTCTGAATGGGGTTCATTGACTGCTGATTAATGGTCTTATTCTTTATTGACTACTGGTGTTTGGCCTTAACTTTTAGTGATTTTTGTGATGTAGAATTTAACGATTAAGCCCAAAAAATCCAAAATATACAGATTTTTGTGAAAGAAGCTTTATCAATAACTGATTTAAAACTGAAATTTTAATTATTGCAAATATGGGAAAGCAAAAAACTGGTTGCTTAACCCTAGTCATGCTGAACCCGGAAATGTCCTGCGTTTGCAAACACTGTAGATCCAGATCAGTTGGTTTCTGAGGAAGCCAACTGATCTGGATCTGCACTGTTTGCCATAAAGTATGTGAATTTATATCAACAATCTGGATCAAGTAATCTGATTGGCTGAAAATTAGAAATGGGCGTGGCACCTTGATTTATTCAGCATGACAAGAGTTAAGACCGGTGCTAGCTTAATACAAGTAGATTTCCACTTCTTTGCCTTTGACGGGATCTGAAATAGTGGCCTTTAAAGGCAGGTGATTGCTTAATACATGTGGTCTTTAGGACAGGTTTGACCTGTTTTATTTGATGGTGTAAATTAGTTTGGATCCACACGTCTGATATGCGACATTAAACAGGTAATATAGTTACATGTACGTAATTTATTCACGTCTACCACTAATCAAACAGTATATAATTCACAACAAGTAGTACAGCATTGTATAAACATTAATAATTTAATATCTACAGTAGACCTCTCTATAACAGCCATCTCTCTACAAAAGCCAGTTTTGTATCTTTCCAAAGAGCAGTTGTTGTAAGATGGTAGGATTGTCTTTTACAATATAAGTAGCCCTCAGCAAAAAATTCGGGGTACATGTATGTGCAGACAGCGAAGGTCAAGATCAGCCTTTGCAGCCGCACAGCCTAATCAGGACCCTTGCTTCCACTTGCAACTGTAATCACTGGATGTAGAGAATAGTATTGACATAACCTGGCCCCGAGGTTATAAAACCTTTCAGTGCACAACTCAGCTGAGCATGAAATTTTCTCTGCTAATAAATATGAAGAGTTGGCATTTTCATATTTATTAGCAGTGAAATTTTCATCTCAGCTATGTTAAGCAAGAAAGAATTTGCAATTGTTAGTAATTTGAGATTTGTTAGCAGGACAAATTTCATGCTCAGCTGAGTTGAGCATGGAAAAAGTTTTATAACCTCAGGCCCAGAAGGCCCAGGTTAGACTACTCAGCCTTGCTAAAAGATCTAGTTCTTTCTAGCCAAATATGACCCTAAAACTAACTTTTCGCATGGCGATATTCATAACCATATGCATTTGCTATCACATACATTTAAATAAGCCCGGATACCTGGAAATTTTGTCACTATATTTCACAAGAGAGATAACTTTTGTGACATTCTGATTGATTTCCTGCATACCAATCCTTTTTTGAAAAGCGGTCTTATCTATAAGGAAAGAATTTGCTCCCAAAGAAAGCAAATTCTTTCCTTATAGAGTAGACCCCTTTTCAGAAGGAAGTAAAAATAATTTTGAGTCACCTCCCCCTTAAAGTATCAATTCCCCTAAACCCCTTCAGAATGCTTGTTTTTTGTGTTGAGGTTTTACGGCCCAGTCAACCCAATGGGGTCATGTCGAGCGTGGTCAGTTTACCTAACCACACTTTTACAAGGCAGGCATAGCCCTCTACGCGGTTAACCAGTACTTTGCACATTCTTTCGCCAGAAACTGACAACTGCCCTCCTTGAATCAGCGGAAGGGAGAGAATAACCGTAGCAAACATTTCATGATCAAATCTCCTAAAAAGAATGTTTGCCGACCCGGCGGGGTTCGAACTCGCAACCTCCTGGTCATCTGTCGGACGCGCGTCCAACTGAGCCACCGAGGCCGGCAATCCCTTAAGAATGTACTTTTGCAAGCGTGCGTTCAACAAATCCTGTGCATCCAGACAATTAAGCCACAATTTTCACTGGGTGTTCTGCGGGTGGCCAACCAGCCAAGGTTTCATCAAGCTGGCACTGAAGACTGCTGAATGCACAAATATTTGAATTTGCGTCATCTGGTCTGAGTCTACACTTTGCAAAAGTTCACCACTTCGGGTTAACTATGGACTTTATCTGCGGATATACACAGTGTGGTCTTGGCAAGATGTTCATTGTTCGCATTTTGAAAGCTACACGTCAAAATATAGTCTTGGTGAACTACGCATGCTCTGAGCATGCGCAGTACGTATATTGGCCCTGTCTTGCGAAAACGTGTCTTCGGGCATATGAGGACAGCGAAGGCCCAGACCAGACTGCGCATCCGCGCAGTCTGATCAGGGCCTTCACTGTCCACTATCAGATCTATTTATCATTATAAAATTTATCAATGGAAAGCAAATGCCCAAAGTAGACTTTGCGCATGCGCGAGAGGTATCTGACTAAGCATTTTGCGCATGTTCGAAGACACATTTTCGCTTGACGTGTTCCATATACCCTAACGAAAAATTCTGTTGTCATGGTGACGGTGCTCTTATTAATGGGAATGGTAAATCTTCAGGGGAGCTAACTCTATCAAAACTCTTTGCCTATTTTCTGAAATATACATGTTATATATTCTAAAAATAAAGAATTTGCTCTCCGTAGGAGCAAATTCTTTCCTTTTAGATGACATCTTTTTAGAAAGGGCTTTGTGCATAAAAAAGCAAGCAGGAAATCAGAATGTTTCCCCTCTCTTTAAATTGGCGGAAACTCTACCATATGATTTCAGCCCCTTTAAAAACGTTACATGTATAACTATTAACATACACCTCGTACAAAACTTCATTAAAAAACAATATATAAAAAATTATTAATGTCTAATATATAAAAAAAATCATTAAGAAATAACACAACTAGAAATATGTTTGTAAAATACCATGCCCCCCAACCATAAGCTGTCCATACAAAATGCCGAAGTTGGAAAGGGGCAAAATTAAAAATAACTCTGACAAAATGAATCCAATTTTTCCCCAACAGTTCATCAACTTCAAGTGATCTACTCCTCAAGACCTCAACCTCGTTATTACCTCACCATGTTTCAAAGACCAGGCGGAGATAGTTTTCAAGATATCTAGCTCACAAGAAAAATGTGACGCACGGGCAGACGGACGAACAATCCAGAAGCAATATGCCCCTACAACTTCTTCGACATTGGAGGCATTATTAAAAATCATTAAGAACTGACATACAGGGCAAAACATTCGCTCTGAACGCAGCCCTGGACATACTTGGTAGACTTTCCACCATTTAAACAAGGGAAACTACTTTTATGACTTCCCGTTTGCTTTCCCGCACACTGTGGTCCTTCTGAAAAGGGTCCACTCTAAAAGGACAGAGGGAGCAAATTCTGTCCTTTTAGAGTGGACCCTTTTCAGAAGAGAAGCAAAAATAATTCTGTCCGAGACGCCTCCTCAGAAGATCACCCATTCCCCATAATTGTTGGTATGGTGTTCTGAAATCCTCTGCAGGGCACGTTTTTACTGGTAGTTCCATTTTTTTCTTTTTTGTTTTTTGATTTGGGTTTTACGCCCCTTTCAACAATATTTCACTTATATCGAGCTGATCGTTCATAAAAGGTGGGCGAAAACCGGAGAACCCGTGGAAAAAACCACCTGACAATCCGTAAGCAGAACTTTGCTCTCCGAGCAACTTTGCTCTCTGAATTAAGCGTCAACTCTCCTACCCTATGGGGGCCCGCGCCGGTAGTTGCATGCATTTATCCCCGCACGCTTTGTTAGAGCTGATGTTTTACGGCCCATTAGGGTCATGTCGAGCATGGTCAGTTAACCTACTCGCACTGTTCCTGGACAGGCTTATTTAGGTCATAGCTACAGATAAGAGGGGGTATCCACATAATATTTTTCTTATTTCTCAACGAATACTGATGTTGTGGGTACTCATTAGAAGCGCCTCGGTGAGGCGCTTACCCACAACATATGTTTTTTTTGAAAAATAAGAATCATATCAGCATTTTTCGGATGAAAAAAAGCGCCTTATCTGTTGCTATGAATTCTTCTAAACGATTAAGCAGTACTTGTGCGCATTCTTTCGCCAGTAACTGACAACTGCCATTCCTGAAACGGGAGAATGGCCGTAGAAATTATTTCATGATCAATCTCAAATTATGTGGCCGAGCTGGGGTCCGAACTCGCGACCCCTGGATCTTCAATCAGCTGCGCTATCGACTGCGCTATGGAACTAGTATGCATCTTCTTATGTACTTTAACGTATTTTGAATTTTTGAAACCCTTTCCACATATGTCACAATGATAGGGTTTCTTGGGTTTAGTGTGAGTCAGCATGTGTCGCTTCAGCGTCGATACCGTCGCAAACTTCACCTCACATAAACCACAGCTGAACGACTTTTCTATGTCATGCGACTCCATGTGTAAACTGCGATCTGATGCGCTCCTATAACCTTTCCCACAAATTTTACAAATGTACGGTCTCTCGCCACTGTGAGTGTATAAATGTTTCTTAAGAGATGAGCGAACTGTCACACCCTTGCCACAAATGTTACAAACATAAGGCTTTTCACCTGTATGCGTAAGCATATGATCTTTGAGATGTGAACTCTTCGAAAACTCTCTGTTACAAACAAAACAAGTGTAACTTCGCTTTTTTCTTTCTCCTTTCGATGTGACGTCCGGTGGCGTATCAGGTATTTTTCTTCCAAACTCATTTAAATCCACCTTAACCGATGTATTATGTTCCACAAATGACGCAATTGCTGATTCCATATCATCCGAATGAGCAAGGTCCATGTCATGTTTGAGCATTATATGCCGTTTTGTGTTTGATAATAATGTAAACTGTTGATGACATAAGCGACATTCATATGGTTTTTCTCCAGTATGTATGAGAATGTGCCGTTTCAGGTTATGTGACTGTGTAAATTGTCTATCACAAATATTACATCTATAAGGTCTCCATCCTGAATGAATTCTTAGGTGTTTCCTGAGGTCGGAAGCATACGCAAACGTTCTATCACAGATATGACAGGCAGATCGTTTCTTAAAGCTACTCTGGAGAGATTTATATTCTCCGACTAAGTAGGGGCTATTCGCTGACTCTGAATCCCCAATGAAAGCCTCCAACAGCCCTGCAATTGCCCCTGACCCACACTGATCTGTCTGCAGTGCATCGTCAATAATTTTCAGTCCCCCATCCACTGTTTTCAAACTACATCCGGCAACGTCTTGTCCATACTTGAAAGTTTTTTGCTCATACTCAACAGTATTGAGCCCATTTGTAACAATATCTAAGCCAGCTTGAACCATATCAGGTCGAAATTCAGCAGTTTCAAGTCCAGCTGTAACTGTCTTTAGTCCATTTGCAATGGTACCTTGCCCGTCTTGGGCAGCTTCAGATGTCATCGAGTCATCTTTGGAAGACTCCAGACCATTTTCTGCTGCCTCTTTTTCACTTTCAACAGCATTATGGATTATTTCTGCAATGCACTTATCATCAAAGTTATATGCAAGCTTTTTCATCTGTTTATTACTTTTATCTTTGTCTGACCTTTGAACCCCAGCAGCGACATCATCACCACTATTTGAAACTCCTAACTTGTATATGTCTTTAGGTATTTCACTTAAACCACCGAACATTTCTATCTGTTGTTTCTCCATAAATCTAGCTTCTCAAAGCACATCAACTGGTGATTACTATGTCATTTTCTGTCTGTGATACCTACGTCATTTCCTGCCTGAAAGATAATCCCAAATGTTAGTACATGTAGCTTATTAACCCTAAGGAGTGGGACACCATAACTGCTGGATGAATGGTTAACAGTTTAGACTGACCAGACCTCGCATAATGCAGCATCTGATCTGGATCTACACTGTTTGCTCAGGCCTGTCCCGATATATAGGCTTTATGGTAATGTTAAGGCCAAACAAAAATAAAAACGTTAAACTATAATACCCCGCCATTATCATGTCGCGGGCAGAAAACTCTGTCAAACATTGAGGAAATTTGCCCATAAGCAATCGCAAACTAGATCTCCTTCATATCAATGCATGTACCAAGTTTGGTTAAAATCCCTTGACATCTACTCAAGTTATCGTCCGGAAAACGAAAATATGGGCTTGTCTCGGGCAGATAACTCCGTCAAATTTAGAAGAAATTTGCCCATTAGCAATCCCAAACCAGATCTCCACAATATCAATGCACATACCAAGTTTGGTGAAAATCCATTGATGTTTATTCAAGTTATCATCCGGAAACCAAAAACGGACGGACAGACGGACGTACGACTGACGGACGGACGGACAGACACACGGAAGTTCAACGTGAAACGATAATACCACACGATAGTGGCAGGGTATAAAAACGTGTGTTTAGAGTAACTCTAAAGTACCCTACCAAATTATTCTGGAGAAACCTAGCGATGTTTTTTTTTTCAAATGATGTAACTGGGATATTATTAATCCTACCATATTTGTGCTATATATTCGGACAAGTAAGTCTGAGCAAACAGTGTAGACCCAGATCAGGAGCAGTTAGTTCAGGGCCCACACTGTTGGCTAGTCTATCAATACCTTTTAGACATCTCAAAGGGTATTCATACAGACTTGGAGAAATTTATACAAATTAGGGTGCAAAGCATGCTAAAACCAAATGTATTTGGTAATAATTAATGAATAATACTGTATAGGAAAAGTAAAAAAAAAAAAAAAAATAGGAATAATTCGTAACGACCCTACCTACTCTTTTCAAACATGTTACTCTAAACACACATATCATTTTTTTATTTGGCCTTACAAACAAACCTGGGTTTTAGCCCATTTTAGTCGTGAAACCACCCAAAGGGTAACTGGGGAAAACAGTGCAGACCAAGATTAGACGCTGCATAGTGTGGCATCTGATCAGAATCTACAATGTTTGCATTGAATACAGGAATTTCTATAAAACATGGTAAAAACAAAAACTAACCAGACACCCCTTCTACTGGAAAAGTACCAGTCCAAGGAGTTATGACAGAAAAGTCCATTCTACATAAATGGAAAGCTGGCTTGTGAGTCAAGTTATGGCTATGTATATATAGAAAGTGAACATGATCAAATTTGTCTATAATAATCTTTTTTAAACTTAATAAATTCTAAACTATATATTGGAAGAGTCCAATGTCAATTTTACATCTGTCAGGCTATATGATACAGATATTCCTGGAGAAAATGGCTAAACCCTTTTCAAACAGAGGAGACCCTGATCAGATGCAACATTCTGTGGTATCTGTTCTGGCTCTGCACTATTTGCCAACTACCAGTTTGGTGTCTCCAGACTAAAATGTGGTAAAGAAACAATGCATTTGTTCATAAAGAAAAAAATAAAAAGGATTTAGAGGAATTTATATCAAATGTAAAATGCACATATTGAGAAAAACTAGAAGCTTCGGTTGCATACTCATCATGTTAACAAGTCTATATTTTGTAAGTATTAGTAAGTCTACCACATGTTCCCCAATAATATATAGTGAAAACAGGGTATGCAGCGGGGTGGGGGGGGGGTCTACATTATTATTAAACAGTTCAGAATTATGCCATTTTCAACAAGCTTTTTTCAATGAATATTTTTACTTCTAATCTAGTAACCTTTTTTTACTGCATCAAATCTGTCTTAACCCTTGTCCTGCTGAACCCGGATATATCCTAGTTTTGCAAACAATGTAGATCAAGATCAGTTGGCTTCTTATGTGACTTTGTATAAAAATCCTGGATCAAGTAATCTGATTGGCTGAAAATGAGAAGTGGGTGTGGCATCTTAATTGATTCAGCATGACAAGGGTTACATCACGAAACATGCCTATATAATTTTGACCTCCTTGAACCCCACTTTTATATAGTAAATATGGGGTTTACAGGGGTATACATTATTTTTCATATTTCTGCTCAAAAACATAGATTGTGGGTACTCGTTAGAACCACCTCATCGAGGCCATTCTAATGAGTACCCACAATCTATGTTTTGAGCAGAAATACGAAAAATATCAGAATTTTTTTATCTGGAAATTTTCCTTTTTTGGTGGTAAAATTTTCAGTATATTTAAATAGGCATGTTTTCATAATGACTTGCTTAATGACCAAAATGGCCCTAATTTCTTATATTATATAGTGAAAATGTTATGACTTATGTAGCTCTAGATAAAAGGGGTATCAAGATGGTTCTCTGGCCCTGAGGTTATAAAACTTTTTGCATGCTAAACTCAGCTGAGCATGAAATTACTTGGCAATTTCATATTAAAATAATTTTTTCATACTCAGTTATGTTTAGCAAGAAAGAATTTGGCATCGTTAGTAATTTGAGATTTACTAGCATGAAAAATTTCATGCTTGGCTGAGTTGAAAAACGTTTAATAACCTCTGGGCCAGATTTCTCAACAAAAAATATGGTGTGGGTACTCATTAGAAATGCCTCTGTGAGACATTTCTAACGAGCATGCACACCATATGTTTTAGAGCAAAAATAAAAAAAGAGAGAGAAAAATATCAATACTTTAGTTAAAAAATTGGTTTGTCTAGAGTTATGGCTAAGAAGTATTTTTTACATCTATAGGCGTATTAAGGTTATGATACGACAAAGTTGTTAAAGCCAGACCTGGAGTATAAAAGGCAGCTCGATTAAGGAGGAGTATTTGATAATTCTGGGATAAATTTCTCTACAGAGATTCTTCTCCCTGCAAAGTGAATAAAACCTGTGAAAAACATGGGAAGCAATGAATGCTCAGGTAATTTCCACAGACCCAGATCACAGGCACCTGGTTTCACTGTAGGTCAAAATATTCTCATTATAAACATATATATGAATATGAGAAGTCATCACAGCGTCCGCCACAGAAGTGCAATTCTTGGTATCTCATTCTGGTCTGTCTTAAATAAACACTCTCACCAAGGGAAACTTACTCGTGAAATTCTGAACTTGATGGTCCCACCCTTTGATGATGTTTCCTTGGCATGAGGGCAATGGCATTTCATTAAAACATTGACTAACAATTTTTTGTTTGATTTTGTATAATTCTGTAGTTGTGCCTACTAAACCATGTTTATCCGATGTTCCTACTGCTAGGACCAAGATGATGATATATGTTGAGCAGCTCTGCTCAACTTTATGTTGGATAAAAGTTGAATAAGCCTTTCTTTTATTTAAAGACAAGTATCTTTGATTTTTCACTTTACCTCATGATCTGTCACCCAGCTCAGAAGAAAATGCAACAGGAGTAGGGTTAATTAATTTGGCTCTAACTTTAATCATAAGAGGGACAATCGGAATGAGACTCTTCAGGCGAAAGAAACCCTTAGTAGTTAAGAAATTCTACATTTTGTCTCATTTGACGGAGGTGATAACCTTGGTTTTCTTCGTCTACAGTAACCAACTTCCAGCAGGAATATTTCAAAACCTATGTTTAAAAATCATTAAATCCTTACCACGAGCATTAACATAGCGTACTCCCTCTTACCAAAAGTAATTGCTTTTTTTAAATATCTTGATATGTCCATTGACAAATAATTAATCTACATAGGATAAAATCCAAAGAATGTGCCTCCGTTGAGGAAAACAGTGGTGGCTGTGACATCAGCCCGTTCGTCCTTATATACAATATCCTTTGAAACGTGGCATTTTGGTGGAATTTAGGAAGTGTTGGGTAGATCTAAAAAGTTTAAGGTAAATTCAGGAGTTTTGGGTTTTTTCGTACCACCGTTGTCTTTGTTCGATTGAATGTTTTATGCAATATGTTTTGATGCTGATTCAAAGCCTAAATGACAAACCAGTTAATTGTCAATTAATACCAAAGATGCAAATAGTGATTATTAGTTAGACACAGCAAAAAATATAGACATTATTAGTTACACTAATAACTTTTACCTGCTCATTATCATAACATAAAATTGGATCGATATCCGTTTAGTAACTGAGGAGTAACTCTTACAACTAGATTTAAACTCTATATCTACAACTGCATTGTAATTGTACCTGCTGTCCTTTCGACATCACTCGGAAAGACGTTTTTTTTGCTTGGCGTTTTATTTTACATGGAAATATTTTGTTATGGTTGACCACATCATATCAGAGACCATTTGTCCTTGCTTTTTCTGCGTTTTGTTCACAAATATTTACTCTAAAATTAATTAAAAGCAAAAAATTGGTCTGACCTATGCAATTTCTAAAGTAAAGCGATTTTTTGGAATTTTTGTGTAAGAAAATATTTTTTACTTTTCTTTACTGAATTTGAATTATTGAAGTTTCATAACAATATTTCGAAAATATCAGAAAAAATTGAACAAGAGAAACTTGCTGAAAATCTGCCCTCAAGTTACCTACCCTACAGATTTCTGGATAATTTGCATTCATTTTAGTATTGGGAAAAGTGAATATATATATATATATATATATATATATATATATATATATATATATATATATATATATATATATATATATATATATATATATATATATATATATATATATATATATATATCAAGGCCGTCGTCGGCGGTCCGACAGGTCCGACCACTTTTTGGCCGAGCATGCTTTCGGCCTACCACTTTTTTTCTTTCTTTTTTTTATTTTTTTTATTTCAGCCTTTTCTGTTGTGCTTATCTGTGAAATTGTTTAATCGCATTATCAAAAGTACGGCATTTAATGCCTGTTTTGTTAATGCAATTATCAATAACGCTCGTGGCTCGTTTCACCTATAAGCCTGTCAAAGGTGTGAAAACAAAACAGTCACACGTCGTGCCAAACACTGCAATCATTATAATGACACCTGTTTGATTTAATTCATTATCTTTAAAGGATTAATATCAATAGATGGTATATCAATGACATGATAAATTCGTTGAGCTTTGATACAGAATGTATTAAAGAGCGCCATAGAAGAAAGTTTAAATCCCCTTAATCTATTTTTCTAATTATTCTAAATCAAAGAACATGTCGGTCGGCAAGTCATGTATAAAACTTTTTGACTTTGAATTACTGAAATTCTGGGCCCCAAAAAGCTTCCAAAATGCATTAAAACGCACGTACAGGCGTCGATAATTCAAACATTTTCTCGGGGGGGGGGGGGGGGGGGGGGAGCGGGGGGGGGGAGCCTTTTAAACAATAGGTTAACATTTAAAATCTGCTTGAGCATTTTTGAAATTATAATATAAAATGAAGATTCCTTTATGTAACTGTACTGAATCTTACTCCTGCCGTAGGGGATGTGTTTTGACAAAATATGAACCTGCAAAATTCTTTTGTCATCATTAACATGTTTAACTAGTATAAATAATAATCCCTTTGAATAAACTATTTAATTGTGATACAATTAAATCCCACATCAAAGAATGTACGGGCCTGTGAAGATTCTAATATCACCGTGACTGAGTCGGCTATAGATTAACTCATTACATTATGAAAAAACGCCTATTCAAATATATAGAAAATTTCACTTCCAAAAACTGAAAATTTTCAGGTAAAAAGCTCTGATATTTTTCATATATCTGCTTAAAACATAGATTGTAGGTACTCGTCTATGTTTTTGAGCAGAAATAAGAAAAATAATGTATACCCCTGTAAACCCCAGTTTTGCTATATAAAAGTGGAGTTTAAGGGGGTCAAAATTACATAGGCATGTTTTCGTAATGATAATTTGCAAGCATTCAGAGAGTCCAAGAACAAAGCACGTATAAATAAATAAATAAATAAATAAATAAATAAATAAATAAATAAATGAAATTTAGAAATAAATGATACCAAACAATGCACGCACTACTAAACCTGTCATTCTGTTTTCACAGCCGGCATGGGAGTCGGCTGTAGATTAACTCATGATTTGTAAACAAAAAAAAACAAAAAAAAAACACACACACACACACACACACACAAAAAAAAAACAAACATATTTTCACACACAGATTTTTGCGGGGTTTTTTTCCCATGGAATAGTAATTACAAATTACTAAATAAAGGCATAGCAATCGAAATCCTAAACTATTTTGTATGTAAAACATATAATTATTACAATGAAAAGTACACGTTACTGCGTTATCGCTAATAGTCACAGAAATATAAAAAAATATCAGACTTTTTGTCTAAAAATTTTCTGTTTTTGGAGGTGAAAATTTTAATATATTTGAATAGGCGTGTTTTCGTAATGAAACGATGTTATTTCAATAGTGTGTGTTTGCTGGGTGGTACGTCTGCCCAGCTACACTTTCTGTCCGGTCTACTATTACTTCCCTTACTGTGAACACCTGAGTGTACCGTAGTCTGCACTTTAGATATAGCGGGTTCCTATTCGTACACGATACCAGATCCTGATGTATTATTATCTTTATTCAGGGCAACTTCCTCCAGCTTCTGAGGATGGAAACAGTAACGGTGCCCAGCGCAATACCACCAAACACTGTACACAATACATTGCGCATGCACTGTACCACCCACCCACCTCAGCACAGGTCAGTGCACCACAGTGCAGTCATCCAATAGTGGTCCCAAGATCAGTTTCCTCTACCATATGTAGGAGGTCGTTGTTAATTAACTTGTAGTGGATAGTACTGAGGATGCCACCCTGGCGGTCTCCCTGCTTTACATGGAATGGTGTAGAGACCCGCTGACCCCCATCTTACGCAGGACGTTGCCTGGGTGTACATATTCAATAAAGTAAGCCAAGTATTTCCGTCCACGCCCTCCAGATAAATTTTCCTCAATGGAGACCCCTGCCATACCACATCAAAGGCTTTGGCAGCATCCAGCGTCACAAGAGTAGGGACTCATCAAGATCATTCGCCTTATGTTCTTATTCGCAAATAACCCACGGAATTGGTGTTGGTTCCAACGCGAATAACCTACAGAACTGATGTTGGTTCCAACGCAAATAACCCACGGGGTTGCTGCTGGTTTCAACGCGATTAACCCGCGGGGCTGGTGTGGTTCCAACGCGAATAACCCACGGGATTGGTGTCAATGTGCAAGTAGAGGCTAGAAACTGATAATATGTCTAGTTGATGTCTGGCACTTAAAAGTTAAAGGAGGATGAGCGTGGTGACTAGCGGGACTGTCGGCCTGGACAGCTCAGTTGGTAGAGCACCTGATTTGCAAGCAATTAAGGGTCACGGGTTCAAGTCCAGTATAGGGTTCACTTTTTCCTCCTCATTTTACTTTAATGTAAACGTTCTTTAACGCCATATTGTTATTATTATTATTATTATTATTAACATAAAAGTATTATTACTATCCTTGACTAGGGAAAAATAAAATGTTTCATTTGGTAGTGTAGAATGGCAGTTGCAGCTATATGCGTGTTTGAAAATCTGTAAGAGTTATTCATTTTTCAATGAAAAATCGGGCACGGTGGTAAATATTAGCTGTTATATTCTGTTTTAGTTCCGACAACCCAATTCCCGGTGGTCTCTTCATACTGCTGTAAATTTCATGATTTTGCTAGTTGATAGAACTTTCACCCCTTTTAGGTTTGCCCCGAGCAGTTTTGCCACACAGTGGGTTTCGCCTCTTTCGGCCCTCGTACTCGTAGACCGTAGTCTCGTAGGTCCTGGTGAATCAGTGTCACTGGACGTATCACCAGTAAAAAATCTGATTCTGATTCTGACGTGGGTTAGCCCACAGGCTTGTGTCCTGAAAAAAAAAAAAAAACACTTCGCCCTTTAACAGGGTGGGGTGCTTTTCCATAACACAAGTGCCTGTGGTTTAGCCCCATGAGAGCTTTCGCTATAAGGGGTGCTGTTATGGATCGTTTGGCTAGACTTTAAAATTTATCTGTCTGGCATTATCGACTGTCTTCAGCACATGAATGCACATATTTGCAGGGAGTTAGGGGTAAGTAAGAGCTGGGTCAATGATGGTTAAGGTTAAGCTAGATTATATTTAGCATTCCTGTAGATACCTGGGCCGGCCTCGGCGGCTCAGTTGGATGCGCCGTCCGACTGGAGACCAGGAGGTCGCGGGTTCGACCCCTGCCGAGGGTCGGCAACATTCTTTCATGGAGATTGATCATGAAATATTTTCTACGGCCATTCTTTCCCTTCCACTGATTCAAGAAGGGCAGTTGTCAGTTTCTGGCGAAAGAATGTGCACAATACTGGTTAAGCGCTTAGAGGACTAAGCCTGCCCAGTAAACGTGTGGTTAGATAAATTGACCGCGCTCGACATGACCCCATTAGGTTGACTGGGCCGTAAAGCCTCAATACAAACAAAGATACCTGGACTATTTACAGATAGATAGGATAAGATTAAGTGGCGGGCAGATTCTAAAAGACTTAAGTGCTCCGTCAGTCCTTTTATGTTGGAACACCTCTACTATGCTTTCGACATCTTTCAGAAAGTCGTTTTTTGCTCGGCGCTTTAAACAGAAGAAGTAAATATGTAAACGTTTGTCATGATTTAATACAAAACCATTTGTCGTAACTACCTATGCGCAAAAAGTTTTATTCTAGTCAGTGGTTTTTAAAAAATCCAATATTTTCACTTTTTCCCATAGTAAAAATGAATGAAAATTATGCAGAAATTGGTAGGGTAGGTAACTTGGAGGCAGATTTTTAACAGGTTTCATTTGTTCAATTTTTCTGAAATTTTCACAATATTGTTGTGAAACATCAATAATTCAAATTCAGCAAAGAAAAGTAAAAAACGTTTACTAAGACAAAAATTCCAAAAAATCACTTTACTATAGAAATTGCATAGGTCAGACTAATTTTTGGTGATAAATTTAATTTTTGGGTACATATTTGAAAACAGAACACAGAAACAGAAAAGACAAATGGTTTCTGATAAGATATAGTCAATCAGAACAAAATATTTTCATTTAAGATAAAACGCCAAGCAAAAAACGTCTTTCCGAAAGATGTCGAAAGGACAGTAGAGGATGATAACAATGGTGTCCAATTCTCCTTTTTTTTTCACATGTCAATGACCCATGTGTGTTTACCTACTTTGTCCTTTGAACCTTTTTTCAACATATATCAGTCGAACTTCAATGGCTCGAACATCTTTGGGACCATGGAAATTTGTAAGAGTAGTTCGAGCCACTGACGATTAATCATGAAGCAAATAGCGATAATTTAGGGGTCTTTCTGATCTTCCATACAATAATGGTATGTTGTGTGTACTCATTAGAATCACTTCGATGAGGGTAATTCTAATGATTACATGATTACATACAACATTCAATTTTATGATAAAATAAGAGAAAATCCATAAATATTTGTTTTTCTGAGCTATAGGAAGAATTTTGCAGGGACTCAAAAACGAGTTCGAATTAGCCATGATAAATGAGCCATCGGTGTTCGAGCTATTGGGGTTCATCTGTATTTGGATACATCTCTGGTACATCTATGTGCTTTGACAATGCTGTACGAGAGAAACAAGAACATAGACGAGAAAGTATGCTCTTGTGAGCATCTGTGCCAACCTGAAAGCAGATAGACATGGACATTACGAAAACACGCCTATTCAAATATACTGAAAATTTTACAGCCATAATAAGGAAAATTTTTAGTTAAAAAATTCCGATATTTTTTCATTTTCTTGCTCAAAACATAGATCGTGGGTACTTGGTGAGGCAGTTCTAACGAGTACCCACTATCTATGTTTTTAGTTGTAAGAAAAATAACGTATACCCCTGTAAACCCCAGTTTTACTATAATATGAAATAAATAGTTGTTACCTATGAAACGAGCTTAAGCATTTTGTGCATTTTTTTTTCTTTTTCTTTTTTTTCACCAGGTATGCAAAGTCGCGGACCAGACAAAACCTGTTTAAATAGGTCCGAGACAAAGTGCACAAAATCGAATATTATGCTTACATCAATTTAACCAGAGTTAAAGCTTTATTGTTTTTTGTTTTTTTTTTTTAGGTTGATTTGATACTAAATATAGCTATATTACCCAGTCTCCTAAAATCTGCCATCCATGATATCCAAATTTGATGCCTTCAGGGTACAATGGAAGCATTTCCTAAAAACACCACTAATTTGACAGGCGTTTACAAAATGGCATGCACCGGTGCGTCCGTGTCGATCGGTCTGCCTTGGCTTTTGGGCTTGTGGGTGGGGCGTAGTACTCTTCACGGCGTCGTTACTGCTATCAATTGTGCCATACAATGTATCTCGGATTCTAGGTATTAACTATGGATGCTTATGATGTTTATCAATAACACGAGCTACGACACAATTTGACAAGCAAATCATTGTGCAGCATGTGTGTACAGACGAAAGTTGCTAAAGTGCGAACGATTAGCTGATCGCCAGTCAGCTGAAATCACCGCATATCCTAGCTTTATCATGTTGTCAGCGATAAATTCTTCCCTATGCATAATTCCTGTTATGTGCTGTAGGAATGTAATCCATTTTTTACAGCAATACTTCAGTATTTACCCTTAAATACACGAAAATGTTGTCATGGCGGCTAAAACGCAGATAAGCCTTGCAGTCATCCGTGTCAATGACGTAAAAAAAATGTATCCTTCGATTTCATTGACTATACAATTCTTTACAGTCAATGAGATCGCTTGCGGCGGCTGACTGGCTTTCCATGTTTGCAGGAGCGTATCTGATCATCATATTTTTCGGAAACCAGGCCAATGGCTCCGGCCTTATTAGCGTTGGTTTTCGGGTTCAACATTTAGTCTATACACTCCGCTGTAGATATGGGAAACCAGTCAACCGCCGCATGCGAGCTCTTCTGCATAGTATGTGAGAGACTCTCGATACCTATAGTACAAGCTTAAGCTTCGCCACCCGCTTCGCAGGTAGCGACCTGCTCGCTTAAGCTCGTTATAAAAGTGGGGTTTAAGGGGGTCAAAATTATATAGGCGTATTTTCGTGGTGTCTGGAAATTGACAAAAGATATGTGACTATTAAAGAATTGTATTCCTTAACATTGATATATCATACAGATATTAAATGGTAAAATCTTAAATGAAGAAATTATTACTTTTTACTCTTAGTTTAACATTGAAATATTTCTCTAGAAAAAAAAATGTTTTGAAATTTCAAACTATCAAGGGAGAAATACATTTTAGTTTAACCTGAAAACTGGAGGCAGCAAAAAATGGAGAAATAAAGGAACAAATAAATAAGCAGCAGCATCATGATTTCAATACACACGATACATCCAACCACTGTCCAAGTGTGTACCAAGTTTCAACTTCCTAGATCTCACAGTTACTTTTAGAATTTGAACATTTCGCCATGACCACCAAAAGAGCAAATCATGGTTACCTGAAGTTTTGATTGTTTAAAGCTTCTTAATGTACCTGATTTACCTGCAACAACTAACATGCTAGCAGGTAATGCTGTCTGCTAATGTTATCCGGTAAAATTCGGCGTAAAAGCAGACTTTTACGAATACGCAGGATTTAGGTAGTTTTCTGAACGTTTCTTTCATGAATGTGGCCTTCTATTAATAGTCATCACGAAAACATGCTTATATAATTTCGACCCCCTTAAGCCCCATTTTTATGTAGTAAAACTGGGGTTTACAGGGGTATACATTATTTTTCTTATTTCTGCTCAAAAACACAGATTGTGGGTACTCGTTAGAACCGCCTCGCCGAGACGGTTCTAACGAGTACCCACAATCTATGTTTTGAGCAGAAATATGAAAAATATCAGAATTTTTTATCTGAAAATTTTCATTTTTTGGTGTTAAAGTTTTCAGTATATTTGAATAGGCATGTTTTCGTAATGCATACTAGAACGGCCCAACTTCCTCAATTTAAGAATAAGACTCGAGGCATATAAGTACATGTGTATGGATAATCTAAAACCATTTTCTGATGGGTGTGGGTGCTGACAGGCTATACGACATAACTCAAAAACCTCAAAGACATTGAATTCCAATGTGACTCGAGCACAACTAAGGCCAAATAAAAAATGTGTGTTTAGGGTAACATGTTAGAAAAGAATACATAGGCAGGTAGGGATTTTTTTTCTTTTTTTTTTTTTTTTTTTTTTTCTTTTACATTTTTTTTTAATGTAGAATTATACCATAATTATCAAATGTATTTGGACTTCACACATACTTCACATAAAATTTTAAAATTTTACTTAATCTGTTAGGCTATCCTTAGGTGTGTCCTTGGACCTAATATATTATTAGGTCCAAGGTGTGTCTAAAAGTACTGATATAATAGCAAACAGTGTAGACCCTGATCAAACTGCTCCTGCTAGGTTTCAACAGGAAAATTAGCTAGGTTAGGGTTACCCTAAACACACTTTTGTGTGTGTGTGTTTTTTTTTATTTGACCTAAGGCCGAACTTTATCAAATAACGTTTGCCCCATCCACCAAATGGCTTATAACAGCTCCAGACAAGAAGGTTTAACACGTAATATTTTTATTTCCCCGAAAATATAAGTCGACTCTCATTATCTCGAAGTCAAATGGACTGTCTGAAATATTTTGAGATATCCCAACCTCGACATATCAGATTTGCAGAATCGAGGGAAAAATCGAAGAACCACATTTCACAAATGAATATGTTTATATTTGACTTCTGCTGTTAGAGATATATTGTCGCAAAGAGGAGAAATTGCTCCTTAGGAGCATTTTCTCTTATTTTCTGCAATATTACAATATTTTGTTACCACTTGTTAGATTTCTATATTGGGGGTGGTCGGGTGTGGTGAAGGTGTCGTGTATCTTACGTCACTGGGGCGCCCAGCTGATATTGGCTTCCAGTTGGGCAAGGCCTGCTATCCTTGTAGCAGGTAAGGGTAGAGGGGGAATGTTTTTATTTCTTCTGTTTCTTCACATTTATTCCTGTTCCTCTTTTTTTCCTGTCCCTCTCTTTTATCTCCTCTATTATCTCTTCTATCTCTTTTCACCCATTCTCTGTGAGACGACACAAAACGACCCACAAGGGTTGGCGTGTCGCAGTAAACAGTAAACAATAGATTTCAATATTAAAACAGGCACCAGACTTCAGATAAATGGTTATTCGAGATAAGCGAAGTCGAGATAAACGAGAGTCGACTGTATGTTGTGTGCAGTCGTAAGAAGCGCATCGTCTGTCTACGAAAACATATGTTTTAGGTATTTATGAGTATCCACAACATATGTTTTCATAGAGGAATAAGAAAATTACCAATTGGTATGGTTTCTATTGGTAGCCAAGTGTCTATTTAGAGACAATTAGAATGACATATCAAGACATGTTCTCTAAACAAGAATATGAAAAGGACGTACTGAATTGTGTGCTAATAATACAGCAGTTTAAAGATAATTATAAAGCTTTTATGTTTAAAGTAGGCATTGTTGCACGTAAGAATAGCGTAATCCTCTATCTTCATAAGCAAGGTTTCACCCAGCAATATCCTTGCAAAGGACCTTGCTCCTTCCAGTGAACAGGGAAGTCATGATCTGACTGCGTGGATGCATATACGCTTAGACTATCTTGTGTGACGTCATTAATAACGAACAGTTCACTAGGACTGTTTTTAAGTTTTAATCCTGGTCCTGTTGAACCCACATATGCCTTGTCTTTGCAAACAGTGTAGATCCAGATGTAGATGATCTGTAGTGCAAACAGTGTAGATCCAGATGTATGATCAGTGTAGATGATCTGAGCCTACACTTTTTTGTCATTATTGTATGAATAACCTGAATCAAGTAATCTGATTGGCTAAAAATCAAAAGTGGGCGTGGCATCTTAATTTATTAAGCATGGCAAGGGTTAACGGATCTGGATACACTCGTTTTTCTATCATTTTGCGCAGGGGTGTGTGGGGCATCTTTTGTGTCTTCTTGTTTACTGTCATGTACGCCAAGCCGTTTTTCGCCGGCCTCGGTGGCTCAATCGGATGCGCGTCCGACTGGTTATCAGGGGGTCGTGGATTCGATTCTCGCCGGGTCCGGCAACATTCTTTCGTGGAGTATTTTCATGAAATATTTTCTACAGTCTTTTTCTCCCTTCCGCCGATTCCATAAGGGCACTTGTCAGTTTCTGGCAAATTTCAGTGCACAAACTAAGAGGACTAAGCCTGCACAGGAACCAAGACGTTAGGTCATTACGAAAACACGCCTATTCAAATATATAGAAAATTTCACCCCCAAAAACTGAAAATATTCAGATTAAAAAACTCTGATATTTTTTTCATATTTCTGCTCAAAACATAGATTGTGGGTACTCGTTAGAACCGCCTCGCCGAGGCGGTTCTAACGAGTACCCACAGTCTATGTTTTTGAGCAGAAATAAGAAAAAATAATATATACCCCTGTAAACCCCAGTTTTACTATATAAAAGTGAGGTTTAAAGGGGTCCAAATTATATAGGTATGTTTTCGTGATGGAACTGATCTGCTCGGTGTGATCTTAATAGTGTTGACTAGGCTTTTAAACTCCAAACTAACAATAACAACACGTCCCTATTCAAAAGAAGTCTACACTGAGATGAACGAATTAAACCCCAGGGGAGAAGGTAGATACAACTATTTAATGAATTACCTTCCCTGAAGGTGTGAAGATGTGTCCATCCCTCTAACGTTTTTGTACGTCTATTTTCAGTAATTACTACGGAGTTGTTGCGAGATTAAACCATAAATGACGGAAGATCAACGCTTAGCATGCTGAATAAAATTCCAGCAGACGCCATTTTGAAATATATATATATTTTTTTTATTTTTTACAGAACAAAGGCTTTGTCTCCTTAGGAGATAACTTGCATGAAATGTCGAATCTTATGTTCTGGGAAAAATAAGAAAAATGTTATCAATTTGTCGTCTTCTGAATCAGGTTAGAAAGTGATAAAAGATTAAAACGATGTCATATAATGAGGATAATGACAGTGTATCGGAGACAATACAAACTGTCGCAAGTGGACCGGAGATGACGGACGAAGAACTAAACATGAATATCGAAAATGAACTGAAAAGTTTTTCAGATGAACAAGAGATTGAAGAAAATGGGGGAAAAGAATAACATAGCTGAAGTGGACACCAATGAACGGGAATCATACACTATTGAAGCAGATCTGAATTGTAATAAATGTGATCAAACATTCAACGATGCTGATCTTCTGAGAAAACATAAACGGGAACACCTAACCACCAAGACTATATACGAGTGTCCTGTTTGCAACAAGACAATTATTGGTTCTTCAGCTCTTACCAGGCATTTAAGGATTCATGATGGGACCAAACCGTATAAGTGTACCGTATGTAACAGAGAGTTCTCCCAGTCACAAAACCTAAAAAGACACAGCCTTATACATACTGGTGAAAAACCGTTTGAATGCAGCATTTGTCATCAACAATTTACAGCGCATGCAAATGCAAAACGTCATATCCTGCTCAGACACAAAGACGTGGTTCGACACTCAGAGAACGTAGACTCAGAGCTTAATTTATTAGTAAAGCAACATAAACCAATAAAGACATGTGTGCCGGCGGAAAGCAACCAGTCCTCAAACCAGGTAGGGCATTCCAAGCCTCAGGAAGTTAAACAGAAGTTCAGTTGTTTCATATGCTACAGAGAGTTCAGACGTAGTGCTCATCTCAAAACACACATGCTTACACATACGGGCGAAAAACCTTATATTTGCCACGTTTGCGGAAAAGGTCTGACAGTTCAGTCAGCGCTAAAGACACATATGTATTCCCACACTGGCCAGAGACCTTTTGTTTGCAAGTACTGTGGAAGGGGTTTTAAAAGCGCATCCGACCGTAATGCTCACCAACAAGTACACTATAAGGAAAAGTCATGTCACTGTGGTGTTTGCGGTGCACAGTTTGCTAAGCCGAGTAAGCTGAAGCGCCATATGTTTATTCATAGTAACGAAAGACCTTATAAGTGTAATATTTGTCAAAAGAGCTATAAACAGGCCTCACAACTCACTACTCACATGCGCGCGCATTCTGGTCAGAAACTAGAATGCGATGTATGTGGGAAGCGATATACCTATCCGGCCACTTTAGCTAAACATATACTGACACACACCACATAGTTCCAGATAACACACCCAGTAATCTCATAAGGGGTAGCCTGTGGTTATGCCCTCAAAATCTTTACGCGAACTTCCGGCCGGCCATGAATTACGAGACATTCAGATGTCAACAAACGGATAAATTCTCCCGTTTTGTTGATTTTTATTCAATTTCGTAGTTATATTTTGAAAAATCGGATAATGCTGTTCCCAGCAATTCATATCTGCGTCGGAAAAGATAGGTGTGGGCTTGAAAAAATAAGCGGCTAATTTTTTATTTAATTTCACACGGAGAAGGGTTGTCCGATAACCCTGTTTAGACTTTTTTTCCAGTTAGTAAGTATTACATAGCCCAGATAGCTGAAAATACCTTTATTTTGCATTGGGAAAAAAGTCAAAACAGGATTATCGGACAACCCTTCTCCTGGTGAAATTAAATTAAAAAATTTGCCGCTTGTTTCGTTTTTCAAGCCCACACCTATCTTTTCTGTCGCAGAGATGTAAGTTTGTGGGAATAGCATTGTCCGATTTTTCAAAATATGTCTATGAAATTGACCAAAAGTCAATAAATCAGAACTTCTCCGTTTGTTGACATTTGGATGTCACCCTGCGTTAGTGATAGCCGGACGTTCGCGTAAAGAATTGAATACAAAAACCACCGGCTACCCCTTACGAGATAACCAGGCGTGCAATAAGAGGATTATCCACATAATATTCTTATTTCTCCACGAACACATATGTTGTGGGTACTCATTAGAAGCGCCTCCGTGAGGCGCTTCTAATGAGTACCAACAACATATGTTTTTATGGAGAAACAAAAAATTTCAGTATATTTCGACCCCGCCCCCTCCCTCCAAAAAACCACCGTTTCTGGAGCTATGACAAGGGCTCTAAATTTTAGCTCCCTGTTGACATCTTCAGCAAGTAAGACGCATGTCGAGAATGTAACCTTCAGGCACATGTGAATACACAGATTAGGCTGTGCATCTGTGTGGTCTAGTCAGTCTTTGTGGATAGCCAAATTTCCTTAGGGCGGGCAGCGAATTCTGATGTGACTGCGGTCTGACCTGTATCTTCGCTAGATGCATACAGTCAAGAGTATTTTTCAGGTTGTGGCCTAAATATATATATATATATATATATATATATATATATATATATATATATATATATATATATATATATATATATATATATATATATATATATATATACCCAGTCAGCATTCTACGTAAATCTATAATGGGCCGTCATCGGCCCGTCAGGGTAGCTGACGGCCCGATGTAGATTTACGTAGAATGCTAGCTGGGTATATATATATATATATATATATATATATATGATAATAAGAATTTCGATTGCCATTCGAATTGAATGCAATGTCAAGCCCTGTTTTCTTGATGGAAAAATGTAAAATAATTTAGAAGTGATCTGCTGGTAAACCAGTTAGTTGAATGTTGAATATAATGACGCATGCTGCTTTTACCCTTAGTAATGAGACAGGCAGGTCTAAATAAACAGCGAAGACCCATATCAGACGCCGCAGAACGTTGTCACTCCTCCAGCAGCTTCTAGGCACATCAGCAGGTTGTTAAATGGATTTGTTGAAATTTTAGAACAAATATGGTAAGTGCCCATGTATCTCAATTTGTAGGTAAGTGTAGCACTACCTGTAATGTAAAACAAAACCGCTACTTTAGCATTCTACTTAAATCTATACCGGACCGTTATCGGCCCCTGTCGGGCCGATAACGGACCGATATAGATCTAAGTAGAATGCTAGCTGGATGGGATGTAGTTTCCGAAATGAGCACCAGTGCTGTAAAGAGAATTTTGAGAGGCAGATCAAGCTGAGGTTCAAGAACAGTCGAATCCCCTGCGAGGCCAGAACTATTTTCCCAGCGGGCACATGACGTTTATACAACGTCGGCTCAACATCGATGCAACGTCATGACGTTGCATCGGCGTTGAGGCGACGTTGTATTAACGTCATGTGCCTGCTGGGTTATATTTTGGGGAAATTTATAAAAAACAAAACAAAACCAAAAACAATTAAGACAGTTGTATAACTTTTGTCTAAAACTGTCCAATTAAATCCCTTCCAGAAAGGAAGTGGCTAGAGGTCCGATACCCGAACCTTTAGCCCGCGAGTCTAGAGTTCCAGTACCGATCTCTCGCCATTCCTACTAGGAAAGGCTAGATGTCCGGAAATAGATAATATCATTGTTTCTTTCTGCCGTTTCCTATCAAATAAAGGGTAAACCAGTTATAAAATTCGTGATTTTTGTCGCACCTGCTGTAGCAAGGCGACTTAGGCGTGCAAGATTCCGTCCGTCCGTTCGTCAACATTTACCCTGGGTGTCTTGTGAGCGCAACTCTTCTTACAGTTTTGTACCGATTGTTTTGAAACTTTGTACGTATATATGAGGATGCGCATGTGGTTTGGATATAATTTTAAATTATTTTTTGTCACTTTATTTACGCATTGTGAACTTACCGTATTCGACCTAATTACCGCACATACCCCTATAAGCGCACAGTCAAGTAATTCTGTAGTCTTCAGATTACAGCCAGTTACGTTTTGTCTACTTCTTTATAAAGGCATATGTTGTGGGTACCCATTTGAATTGCATCGACTTGTCGATGCAGTTCAAATGAGTTCCCACAACATATGCTTTTAGATAGAATATCAGAAAAAAAGAATAAAAAAAAAAAAAGAAACATCGCGTAAGCACCATTAAATAAGTCATTTGCTGATCTTGTTTTACTTGTAGTAGGTGGATACATAATTTAATACAAGTTTTCACAGCAATTTCGAAAAACCCAAGCGCACGGTGTGGTTATTAGGTCGAATACGGTAAGTCATTTTTCACCCTCAATATATAGACGTTGGGTACCTCTTGTGAGCGCAACTCCTCGTACAGTTTTGTACCGATTGTTTTGAAACTTCGCATGTGTTTTCTTGATAGTATGAGGATGTGCCTACGGTTTGGTTATAATTGTTAGATAATTTTTTGTCACTTTTGACAAATTGTGAACTTAGTCATTTTTCACTCTCAGTATATATGGACAGTGTCTACCGCTTTGTGAGCGCAAGTCCTCTTACAGAAACTTCATGTGTTTTCTCTTTGGTATGTAGATGTGCATGTGGTTTCGATATAATTGTTAGATCATGTTTTGTCACATTTTCCCAATTGTTAAAGTCTTTTTTTCACCCTCAATAAATAGACAAAGGATACCTCGTGAGCACAAGTCCTCTTATAATTTTATACAAATCTTTTTGGAACTTTGCACGTTTTCTCCCTAGTCTGAAGTTGTGCATGCAATTTATATATAATCCTTGTTTTAATTTTTGTCACTTTTTCTACTATGTAAATTTTGTCATTTTCTGACCTCAGATGTAAAGACAGTGGGTGCCTTGTGATTGACACTCCTCATACAATATTATACCGGTCTTTTTGAAACTTTGCATCACGAAAACATACCTATACAAATTTAACCCCCTCAAACCCCACTTTTATATAGTAAAACTGGGGTTCAAAGGGGTATACATTATTTTTCTTATTTCTGCTCAAAAACATAGATTGTGGGTACTCGTTAGAACCGCCTCGGCGAGGCGGTTCTAACGAGTACCATAATCTATGTTTTGAGCAGTAATATGAAAAATATCAGAGTTTGTTATCTGAAAATTTTCAGTTTTCGGAGGTGAAATTGTCTATATATTTGAATAGGCGTGTTTTCGTAATGGCACATGTTGGCTCCAGGTTCTGCAGGAGTGCATGTGGTTTGGATATAATTTTTGAATTTATTTTTGTCACTTTTTTCCACTTTAACTTTGTCATTTTCTTACCCTAGATTTTATGAAAGTGTATAAAGTGTGGGTACCTTTTGAGGGCAACTTCTCATGCATCATATGAGAAAATACTTGTGCTTTCGATGAAATTTCTATAATAATTTCGTTTACCTGAAACGAGCTTTACTTTTTGGGGGGAGCTGGGGGTGGGGTTGGGCAGATGCGACATCAACTTCACTGAAGTTCTATTTATTTCTTCCGTCAGTCGCCATTATGAAAGGGGAAATCACCTATACGGTAATATAGCGAAATGGAGAAATGTTTCAGTAAGAATTGGGTTCCAATTATTATTACATTGTTCGTATTGAGTAGATAAAGATAATGACTTCATTAACATTGTGATGTCTTTGCGTGTGGAATGACTGGACGTCCGGTAAAAAACAGATAAAATACCACCATTAAATTTAAACGAACTCTAAAATAAAGAATTGTGAGATTTCTACAGTCACTTAGTCACCATGTTGAAATAAATCATCTGTACGGTAATATAGGGAAATGCTGGACAGATATTTCATCAGATGACATTTTGTAATATTTTCTTATTTGTCCCATTAAATAAGAATTGACATTTATTGCAAACTGTCTCCCTAGAAGAAACGTCGGGTCCTATTTTCTGTGAAAAATACCAATTTGTCATCTGTAGAATTTTTCCAAAGCACGCAAAGTTTTAAGACAACTTTTGTAGTTGTAGTTTTGAATTGTTTCATCTTTTTTGTAATTCTGAGTTTATGTTTTGTTGGAAAATTGTATATATGTTCAAGTTATACCATTACAAAAAGAAAAAAAATGTATATATGTTCAAGTTATACCATTACAAAACATGTTGCATTTATAAGTTCTTTGAATATCCTGTAATTCTATGTAATTTACCGTTTCAGTTCGAAAAGAACACGGGGTGCTTCTTAGTTTGATTTTTTTTTAGATATATCACACATATGATAACATTTTCATAGTAATCAGGACGGCAAGTATCGCCACTTTATTACCGGCAGAGTAAAGAAATGTAGTGTTATTACATGCTGAGGACTTATTAAGGAGGAGTATTTGGTGATAATTATGGGATAATTTTTCTTATTTCTCCATAAAATCATATGTTGTGGGTACTCATTAGAAGCGCCTCGCCGAGGCGTTTCTAATGAGTACCCACAACATATTTTTTAATGGAGAACTGGAGAAAATTATCCCAGAATTATCACCAAATACTCCTCCTCAACAAGTCCTCTGACATGTATACCATAGCTCCAGATATGACATTTTATCTAACTAAAAGTATTTATATTTTGACTATATCTCTACAAAAACGTATGTTGTGGATACCCTTTAGAAGTGCCTCATTTCTCATCGAGGCGCTTCTAGTCGTACCCACAACATATGACTCCATGGCAAAATGAGACAATTATTTAACTGAAACCCTGTCTGGCTTTGATATACCTATCAATAAAATTGTTTTCAAACAGTTGAGTTTCCTACAGTGTGATCCGAAAAGCTGAATCAGTTGAGAGTCGGTTTTTCCAGATACATATACGAGCACTCAGTTCACGTATACAGTTTAGTTTTCTTTTTAATCGAGATCACTACACACATTCTCTTTTCTTGAAAAACTCGAATTCCGCATAAATTCCCCCAAACCGTTCCTAGAGGGTGTGTGCAGCCCTGCAAACTACATGTACAATATACATTGCTGGCATTTGAAGTTTCTCCATGTAATCGAGACTCCGACTTCCATTCTTTTATGTGTTGGTGTTTCCACGAAAATATGCCTGTATAATTTTGACCCCCTTAAAACCCACTTTTTATGCCCCCGCATCGGATAATGCCGGGGCGTATAGTTTTTCGGCTTTCTCTACGTGGGTACGTGCGTACGAATGTACGTCCGTCTGTACAAATGTGTGTACGTGACGTGATCCTGTAAGACCCAGGTTAAGGCATTTATACCAGGTAGAACATGAACTTTTAACAGCTCATATTTTCCAAACCATCTGATACATTTGGTTCATATTTGGTTTGATGATAGATATAGGTCCAACGTTTTATTCAGCAGTACCCCCACCCATGCCTATGACCTAAAGGCCAAGGTCATGGTCTTTGAAAAGTTTAATGTTAAGACTCGGGTTAAGGTATTTGTACTAGGTAGAACCTGAACTTTTATGATTTATTTGGTTCATATTTGTTTGATGATAGATACAGGCTTCAAAGTGGTATTCAGCTATACACTCGTCCATGCCTATGACCTCAAGGTCAAGGTCACAGACTTGGATATTTTTAATATTAGAGTTTTTAAGGAGCTCATATTTTCCAAACCATATGATGGATTTGCTTTATATTTGCTATGATGATAGGTACAGGTCTATAGGTATATTCGACAATATCCTCACCTATGCTTATGACTTCAAGGTCAAGGTCACAGACTTAGAAATTTTTAACGCTAATATTTTTAAGAGTTCACATTTTCCAAACCATTGGATGGATTGGGTTCATATTTGATTCTACGACAGATACAGGTTCAAAGTGATATCAGTAATACCCTTACCCATGCCTCAATGTCAAGGTCACACACATAGAGATTTTAAATTTAAAGTACGTTTAGAGCTCATATTTTCCAAACCATATAATGGATTTGCTTCATATTTGGTAGGATGATAGTTATAGGTCCATAGTTTTATTCAGGCAAACCCGCGACCCTGACCTCAAGGTCAAGGTCATAGACTCAGATGTTAAAGTTTTCAAGAGCTCGTATTTTCCAAACCATACAATGGATTTGCTTCATATTTTGTTTGATGATAGAGGTTTTATTCAGCAAAACCCGCGTTCATGCCTATGACCTCAAGGTCAAGGTCATAGACTTACAAATCTTGATTGTAAACATTTTAAAAGCTCATATTTCCGAACCATATAATAGATTTGGCTCATATTTGGTCTGATGATAGATACAGGTTCAGAGTTCTATTCAATGATCCCCGGCCCATGCCCATGACCAGAAGGGTCAAGGTCACAGGCTTATTTTAAAAAAAAAGGCTTGGTGTGTTAAATTCATATTTTATACACAGGTATATAATCATAAAATATAGGTCAAGTTCGATTTAGGGTAAAATCGCCAATTATCATGAGAGTTATGTCCCTTTTTTCAACATTTTTTTTTTTAGCAAAATGTCTGCGTGTGGATGAGGGTGGCTCTGGGCGGTGGCATCCGAGTCATATTGACACATTTCTAGTATATAGTTAAACTGGAGTTTACTGGGGTATACATTATTTCCTTATTTCTGCTCAAAAACATAGACTGTTGGTACATGCTAGAACCGCCTCGCCGAAGCGGTTCTAACGGGTACCCAAAATCTATGTTTTGAGCAGAAATATGAAAAAATATCAGAGTTCCTTATCTGAAAATTTTCAGTTTTTGGAGGTAAAATTTTGCATATATTTGAATAGGCATGTTTTCCTAATGTTGATAGATTTTACTGGTACTTAAGGTATGCGCCTGACTATTGCTGAATGTGGTCGGGCCCTTCCTAGTCCGACTTGTCGTTTTCTTAGGTCTGTTCGTGTTCTGCGACTGGTTTTTCACTATTTTGCAGGTTATTATTAAGAAAACCGCCTATTCAAATATATAGAAAAAATCACCTCCAAAAACCGAAAATTTTCAGATGAAAAACTCTGATTTTTTTCACATTTCTGCTCAAAACATAGATTATGGGTACTCGTTAGAACCGCCTCGACGAGGCGGTTCTAACGAGTACCCACAATCTATGTTTTTGAGCAGAAATAAGAAAATTAATGTATACCCCTGTAAACCCCAGTTTTATTATATAAAAGTTGGGTTTAAGGGGGTCAAAATTATATAGGCATGTTTTCGTGATGTCCTGTCCGAATATATAGGATTAATCCGGAAAATTGAGTTTAACATTTGATTCTTAAGAGAAACGCAAGGCTGGAAAAGAATGCATTACGAAAAGAAGCCTATTCAAATATACTGAAAATTTTACCACCAAAATTGAAAGTTTTCAGATAAAAATTCTCGCCGAGGCGGTTCTAACGAGTACCCTCAATATGTTTTTGAGCAGAAATAAGAAAAAAAATGTTTACCCCTGTAAACCCCAGTATTACTATACAAAAGTGGAGTTTAAGGGGTCAAAATGATATAGTTATGTTTTCGTGATGCATATTGGCTCAGTGGTTAGAGCATTGGATTTTTATCCGGACAGAGCGGGTTTGATTTCCATGAGAGGCAGGAATTTTTTTTCAGCTATGCTTCATTCCTTTGTTACGACTTCCATGTCGTAAGAATATGAATTAAAAGATCTTGACAACCCTTGCAGTTTAATGCAAATTTTGGCTGCAGAAAGAGGTTATCGATATTTGAAGATTTTAAAAATGCATTTTGTGTTTGCCACCATTTTGAATATTTATTGAGTATTTACTTTGTCATTGTTGCCTTAATTAAATTTACAGAATCGAAAGAAATAAAATTTGCAACAATAGTTTACCTCTGTTTGTGTATATATCTTTTTCTCTAGTTATAGTTTGAGTTTGCTTGAAAATGGCACCATTTTCTGTTAGAAAGATTTTATACAATGTTTTGAAATGTCTTGAACCTCATTAAATATTCAAAATGGCGGTACTTGCAACAAATATCTGAAATCTTTAAATGTCATTAACTTTCGTCATTTTTATCCAATCTGGAATGAATTTCCACTAAAATGAATGGTTTAAAATTTCTTTCATTTGAGATGCATTTTTGCCAATCGGACTTGAACCTTGCTTTTCCTTTCAAGATGTAGCAGTCCAAAGGCTGATTCATCACGTAAACATACCTATATTATTTTGACCCCCTTAAACCCCAATTTTATATTGTAAATCTGGGGTTTACAGGGGTATACATACCTTTTTTTCTGATTTCTGCTCAAAACATAGATTGTGGGTACTCGTTATAACCACCGGGTCGAGGCGGTTCTAACGAGGACCCACAATCTATGTTTTGAGCAGATATATGAAAAATATCAGAATTTTTATCTGAAAACTTTCAGTTTTTGATGGTGAAATTTTCAATAAATTTGAATAGGCGTGTTTTCGTAATACATGTTCTCTTATCACGTTTTCTGTTTGACTCCATCTAAAGCTGAGTACACTGCAGGGATGATTGTACGCCACAAATTAAATTCACTGGTCAGTAGATGGCTCTTTACAGAATCTGACGTCATTTCCTTTGTGATATGGAGGTACTGCTGTTTGTCTGGAGTATACTCTGGCCAAAACATTCGTACAGGCGTTGGTTTATTGGGATTTCTGAAACAAATCAATTTTTCATTTTAAAACATTTATATGCAACAAATTTCATTAAAATAGCAAATATCATTTTAAATGTTTGTTTGTCTGTTTTTATGTTTGTTCTGTTTTTATACCCCGTCACACGATAGTTGTGGCTATTATATTTTACCGTGCGAGTGTCCGTCCGTCCGGTCGGGTATAAAAGCCGAGTCCTATCTGATCCGCCGATCATTTTTCTACCGATCACAAAATTGTTTCTCTCGTTATATCTTAAGTATGATTCAAATGCCCAGTATCTGAAATTTATATGATCACATATTGGTTAATTAATATTCCACAAAAGAAATTTCTTTTTTCAATGCTTTTAGATTTGATTTTGAAGCCTGTTTCTGTCGTCTGTGGGTATAAAAGCTAAACCCAGTTAAATAAATAGAGGATATTCAAATGTTTGTCGTGAATATGACTTTTATTTCATCGAGTGAAGTGAAAAAATGTATATTTCATGAGTGCCAATCACATAATATAAAAAAAAATACGATTCATTAATTCTCTGATACAGCGCTGGTCACTTCATATATTCGCTTCGCTTCTGTATAAACTGAGACTCAAGAAACGTTTTCTCGGCTAGTTTTTTCCGAGCCAGGCATTTATACCTCTAATATGAGAAGAAAAAAAAATCTTTGTTAATCAAAAACTGGAACAATGATTTCCACAATACCATTGCTGTAAATTACAATTAAATTATGTGATCTTATGAAGCTGAAATACATGACATTTGAATCATATTTTTTTTTTATATTATGTGATCTTATGAAGCTGAAATACATAACATTTGAATCATAGTTTAGATATCATGACAAAAATAAAATTTATGATCGGCAGAAAAGTGATCGGCGGATCTGATCGGACTTGGCTTTATACCCGACCCGTCCGTCCATCCATCTGCGCTTTGTAAAGCTTACAGGAGTCATACCAGTTATCTTCCTTTGAAAAAAAAACAAAACAACAACAGACAATCAATTAAGCGTATAAAGTTCAAGAACTCATGCTGCATTAGCCATAAAGCAGGCTGAAAAGTATCCACAATAGTAGCCATAAAATAGGTAAGCAGTTTTCCCTTTTTTTTTTTTTTTTTTTTTTTTTTCATCACGAGAACATGCCTATATAATGTTGGTTGACCCCCTTAAACTCCACTTTTTTTTTATAGTAAAACTGGGGTTTACAAGGGTATACGCTATTTTTCTTATTTCTGCTCAAAAACTTAGATTTTGGGTACTCGGTGAGGCGGTTCTAACGAGTACCCTCAATCTATGCTTTTGAGCAGCAATATGAAAAATATCAGAATTTTTATCTAAAAATTTTCATTTTTTTTGGTGGTAAAATTTTCAGTATATTTGAATAGGCTTGTTTTCCTAATGTAACGGACAAAGAGGTTTTTTTTTTTTGTTTTTTTTTTTTTATGGTGAGATAAAAATCATACTCATCTGGCTATTCCTTTTTATCAGAGGTGCTGAACACAGAACATTATATGTAACGAATGATAAATAGAAGAAGAAAAGTAATATATGCGTTTACCCTGTCTTTGCAAAGTTGCTCCACATCGTCATCATATATTTTGCTATATCCTTCTCCCAATCCTCTGGTCTATAATCGACCATCCATGGCAGATACGTCATTATCCCGGAGGTATCATCAAAGAAAATGAATTCTACATCGTCAATGTGGGCGGCGCCTTTGATCCATGCCGGCGCTGGTAAAACACTGACGGATGGCTTCACAGCAAATACATACTGATATGTCCTCTTAGATGTCTGTGCAACTGTGGCATGACAATTGATGACTTCAAGCATTGGGACAGAGAACATAAAATCTGCATAAATTTGCATGAATTTATTTCTTATTTTCTCCGTATTTTCTGGATTAGTCCAGTCAGTATATTCATGAACAACAAGATCTTTTATAACTTTAGGTACGTTCGTTCCCAGTGGATAGGCTATTGCTTGGGGTACCAGTTTTTCCTCAAAGTCTGTTCTATTTGGTGTAAAGTTTTCTGCATCCTTTATACCTGCTACAGGACTTGCAGCCAGTGCTCCTTCTTGATCGGTCATACCTGTTAGAAAATCAAGCGTACTAAAGAAATCATAGGACTCCTCATCTGAGTCGGCATCAAACATATGCTTCGGCGGCTTCTTTACAAATTCCCCGTCTACAGTAGGTACGAATGGGCACGGCCACCTAGTAAACCCGTTCTTTACCTCATTTAGCGTTTCATTCAGCGTTTCAACAGGTACGTTCCTAAGGCAGTCAATCAGAGGACCAGATTCCAAATTTTCACAGCCGACAAGAGACCCTAGTTTTTCAGCGTCCTGCTTTGATTCATCAGTCGAAGCCCACATCGCTGAAGCGCTACCACTCTGAGCTATGGCCCTTTGAAACAGATCCCGATTTCCTTGAAACATACTTTGATACACAACACTGGCGGCTCCGGAAGACTCTCCAAATATTGTCACTCTACGCGGGTCTCCGCCAAAAGCCTTGATATTATCATGGACCCATTGAATAGCCATATGTTGGTCAAAAAGCCCGTAATTTCCCGCTGAATGTTCATCTCCAGTGCTGAGAAATCCCCATAAAGATAGTCTATAGTTTATTGTTACCACTATGACGTTACCATGTGCAACTAACGTGTCCGACACAAACGGGTCCGACTCCCAAGCAACAAATCCGCCCCCATGAATCCAGATCATAACAGCTAAGGCCTTCTTCCTCTCGGCAGGTGCATACACGTTCAGGAACAGGCAGTCTTCGCTAGCGACAACGTCTTTTCTCCGAAAATTAAATATATAACTTTGATGACAAACGTTACCGTGCTGTGTAGCTCTATACGGTGAGGTAAACGGCTCTTTCGGAACTGGTTTTCGAAATCTAAGGTCACCTATAGGAGGCTCTGCATACGGTATTCCAAAATATCTCTCAACTCTCACCTGTCTGCCAAATGCATCAACTTCCTTAATAGTTCCAATAATAGTTCCAAGTTTTGTTACAACCGTTGGTGGCCCGTCATCATTTTCATGTGTGTGAATCAATGGAAACAAATATAAAAACATCACTATGATTAAACGATCCATTTTAACCGGTTTACTTTTCCAGTACATAACCTTTAGGTAAACATGTCAGGTTTGTAACACAACCACTTTACATAACCCAATTTTAAGTAGCTGATACGAAAGAAAAAAATCAATAGATAACATATGAAAGGCTTGTTGGCTAACATTACGGGTACTGACAGTAAACGTAGGAACTCATAGAACGTAAGACGAATTGCGTTCCAATAATAATGACACTGTAACAGGGATACATAATAAGGTCAGCAGTATGGATGGACATGGAAGGAGAATAATGTTCATAGACTTGTACAAAATAACAAAGGGAAAAAACCTCCACTATTCAGACAGTAAAAACTGCAACTGTATTTCTGCCCAGATATACAAGTTAAGAATGCTTAAAACATTCAGATAAATTACCGAGTGAACTAAATAGGTCCATCTAAACACTGTCCCATGTTTTTCAAATGTTTTGAACAAAAACGCATGATTTATAAATAAATAGTTACAATATATACCGACAAAAACGAGCACATATTTGAAGACGAGCACACCGTAGCAAACATAATACGAGAAATAGTCGACATTATGTTATAGACTGCATACTTAGTGGTTATCCCAATCACGATTAAGGAATTTGATGTCCTCTGTAACTGCACGACAGTGGGTCCCGGTCGTAGACTCAATGACGGCTCAATCCTTAACCATTCAAAGAAGAGTCTGAAATTGTCGCGTGGGGTATAGCTCAGAGTGATTCCTTTAATGGTTTTCTATTTCTCTTAATTTATTTTCATTGGTTCTAGATAGTGATGAAAAGTAAATTTCAAAATAAAAAAAAATGATGCGCAATGTTGGGAAAATGTGCTTTTGTTATATGCGCATCACGAAAAATACCTATATAATTTTGACCCCCTTAAACCCCACTTTTATATAGTAAAACTGGGGTTTACAGGGGTATACATTTTTTTTCATATTACTGTTCAAAACATAGATTGTGGGTACTCATTAGAACCGCCTCGTCGAGGCGGTTCTAACGAGTACCCACAGTCTATGTTTTGAGCAGAAATATGAAAAATATCAGAATTTTTTATCTGAAAAGTTTCCCTTTTTTAGAGGTAAAATTTTCAGTATATTTGAATAGGCGTGTTTTCGTAATGGACCAGCGAAGGTCCAGATGCGCGTTCGCATCCGTGCAGTCTGATATGGACATTCTCTGTTCGTCGACATACATGTACACTACAATATCCATTGATTCTGTAAGCGGACAATGAAGGCCCTGATAAGCCTTATCAGGACCTGCATTGTCCGCAAATTGCATTAGGGCCCTTTTCATGCATTGCGCATCAAATATGTATTTCTCCGTTGATCTACTAATTATATATGTAGTTGAGGAACCTCTACATGGGCCAAACAATTGTATGGTGCTGGAGAACTGTGTCGGGATTAATGGTAATAGATAGCCATAATAAAATACAGTCGACTCTCATCTCGACTTAGCTTATTTCGAATAACCGCTTATCTCCAATTGAAAATCTGGTCCCTGTTTTAACATTGAGATCTAACATCAGGTAACAAAATATTGTGGAAAAGAGGAGAAATTGCTCCTCCTCTTTCCACAATATTACGGAAACACGCCTATTAAAATATACTGAAAATTTTATCACCAAAAAATGAAAAGTTTCAAATAAAAAAAATGTGATTTTTTTTTCATATTTCTGGTCAAAACATAGATTGTTAGAACCGCCTCGATGAGGCGGTTCTAACGAGTACCCACAATCTATGGTTTTGGGCAGAAGTAAGAAAAATAATATATACCCCTGTAAATCCTAGTTTTATTATATAAGAAATGGGGGTTAAGGGCGGTCAAAATTATATAGGTATGTTTTCGTGATGATATTTTTCAACATATTTCTAACTTCACGAGTCAAATTGTATATTCATTATGTGTAATGTGGTTGTTAGGGTTTTTTTCTGCAAATCTGATATGTCAAACTAACCTCAGTGGCTCGAACATCCTTGGGACGATGAAAATTTGTTCGAGATAGGAGATGTTTGAGCCACAGAAGGTTAATCGTAGCGCCAGGTCAGGATGCAAATGGCGATAATTTAGGGAAATCTTTTCAATCGTCTACACAATAATGATATGTTGAGTATACTTATTAGAATCACCTCAATGACATATAATTCATATAATTTCACACAACATATAATTTCAGGATAAAATAAGAAAATGTACCTAGATATTTGTTTTCTTGAGCTATCAGAAGAATTTCGTAGGGACTCAAAAACGAGTTCGAATTAGCCATGGTAAACGAGCCAACGATGTTGGAGCTATTGAGGTTCGACTGTACCAAGAAACCACCTTTCGAATCTGTCAGTTTCTTTTACACTGTACGTTTTGTAATTTAATGGTTTTTGTACGGCATTTGCCCTAAGTATTGGGACAGACAGGCCTGAGTGACAAAACGCGACGTCTAATCGGGTAATAAAAACACTATTTTCCACAATATCCACACATCCAGCAGTTTTTAGTATCAACAGGTAGTCTGCTGAATTTGTTCAAATTTTAGGACAGATATTTCCAGTCCTTCAGCAGGTTTTATAAACCGTACAAAGCGCGTTTTATAGCTAATTCTAGTTCTTGCACAACTACTGAATTCTATAATTCATTAACTTCTTGTCTCATTGCAGTTAAAAATCATGTATTAGATATTGTGCAAAAGTTTGACAGGAATTATAATCAAAGCACTGACAGCACTGATGGATTGATTATCTCGGAGTGTAGGCTAAGAAAATGGCCCTAACGGGGATTTAAGACTGTTTCATTTAACCTTTAACTTCCTGTAATTTAAGCAAACAAAGCAGACCCTGATCAGACGCCTCATTCTGCACTGTTTGCCAATGTCTCTTATGTCCCAGTCTAGGTCTTTATTAACAACACTCTGACGTCACAGCGACAAGAATAGCGCGGCTATAAATAACTGTTACCTGGATTGCGTCTAACGCGCGGTCTGATTAGATTGGTGAATGATTATCACGTGGACAACCACCATAGGGTATTTTTGGTGTTTGTATACTATGGCTAGATTGTAAACAATCGACCAAAAAAACAAAAAAAAAAACGTTCTTACGGTCTATAAAAATGCAGGTGATGTTCTTGATAAGTTGAAGTCGAAGGGTTTTCGAGGTTCAAGTTTCTCCACGTTTGATATTTCCCCTAGTTATACTACCTTACCCCACAATTGTATTAAAGAAAACCTAATTCGTTTAGTCAACGAATGGACATTTATTCGAGAAGGCACCTTGTACATGGCCTTTAGAGAGAAATGCGCCTTCTTTGCTTCTGTGAAGCACAAAAATTATAATTGATGGTCATGTAAAAATGCTGTGAAGTCCTCATTTCCTTATTTACTTTTTGGATAATATATTCATTAGGTTTGAATAAATCATTACGAAAGCATTTCCTAAATAATGTTGACCCCTTAAACCCCGCTTTTATATAATAAAACTGGGGTTTACAGGGATATACATTATTTTTCATATTTCTGCCCAAAACAATAGATTGTGGGTACTCGTTAGGACCGCCTCGCCGAAAAATATCAGAATTTTTATCTGATTTTTTTTTAATTATATAGTGGTAAAATTTTCAGTATGTTTGAATAGGCTTGTTTTCGTAATGTATTTGATGATCTACAAAAGTTCTTTCGACGCCGAAGCACATTTTACCGAAACATGATACGAAAAAACAATTTCTTGACATTTAATTGACGGAACGGTTACATGTACATTTTCAGGTCAAAACATTTTTTTTTTCATAATTCGGTAATATATATAATGGTCAGCTCACTGAAAGCGCCTCATGTCATGTGTGGTACGCCAAATGCAGGCAGCTTTGTTGGCGCAATGTTATCAGGGCCTTCATCGCCCTCCTACAGAATCAATAGATACTGCAGAATATGTCAGTGACGGTCCTGATCAGAATGCGCAGGCTGATGTGGGGCTGCGCTGTTCCCATAAGGTAAAGGAACCACTTCCTCATGTTGAGCATCATATAAACGCATTCCTATATGAAAGGGCCTTAGTGCGTATTCAAGCAAAATAGATCGAGCTCAGTCTGTGTAACCCACGTGATGTATCCATGATGTCTGACCAAGGGCTTGCGTACTCACCCGCAGGAAGTTTGTATATAAATATACGTATGCGCAGGAAATGCCAAAATTACAGAACACAGCCCTTCCAAGGCATCTAATTAGGTTAGAATTAAACGAAACGGCATCACAGAACATAATTCTAATGAAAACAAAACTAAGAGGAACTGCAAGTGAAATACCGTATTTACCGTAAGTATTTGGACATTCCAACTCCTTACCATACTTCTTAAATTTGAACATATACAATTTACTACAAGCTGTGTCTAAAATAGCTGGCTCAGTGGCAAACAGTGTATACCCTAAGTATTCGGACACTTCAGCTCCTCGCCATACTTGTTCTTAAATTTAAACATATTCAATTTACTACAAGATGTGTCTAAAAGTGTTGGATGAGTGGCAAACAGTGTATACCCTGATGAGACGCCGCGTTCTGCGGCGTCTCATCTGGGTCTACACTGTTTGTTCAGGCCTGTCTGTCCGAATACATACGATAAATACGGTACAACCCTCAAACGGCCAACAATAAAACTATATTTGCAAAAAGCGAAGTCTGTGTGTATACACATAGATTTATCTAGTCCTTCGCAGTTCATCCGTGCTAATGGTCGTTATACCAACATGTCACATATCAATATTTGGCGAATTGTATAAATATATCAAGCCTCGCGTTGTTATCCGATGATTACACTGCTAACGGTGACGTTTGAATGGGTACCTGCAATGAAATTAAAATGAAGTTGTAGTGCAAGAGTACAGGGCCCAGTTGTTCAAAGCGTCGTTAGCTTAACGAGCTCGTTAAGGGTCATTTCGTTAACTGTTGTAGCGGATTCAATATACAATATTCTGATATTTTTTGCTGAGAAAATGTGAGTCACATTTTTTCAGCAAAATATTTCAGCATATTTGCGTATCACTCGATATAATTTTAACGAATCGTTAACTAACGACATCGTTAGCTTTGAACAACTGGGCCCAGTACTTTTGGGATTAGGAAAATGGCAGAACATCCTGTGCTAGCAGGATAGGCACAGTAGACTAGGTTTGATACAAAGTAAATAAGTGAACCCAGGAACAGATACAATCAGATCCACATCAAGTTTTTAACATCAAAGGGAAAGACAGACAAATACAATTATACAGCCACAAAAAGAGCTGATGGCATCACGAAAACATACCTATATAATTTTGACCCCCTTAAACCCCACTTTTATATAGTAAAACTGGGGTTTACAGGGGTATACATTATTTTTCTTATTTCTGCTCAAAACATAGGTTATGGGTACTCGTTAGAACCGCCTTGCCGAGGCGGTTCTAACGAGTATCCACAAACTATATTTTGAGCAGAAATATGAAAAAAAAAATATCAGATTTTTGATCTGAAAACTTCCAGTTTTTGGTCATGAAATTTTCAATATATTTGAATAGGCGTGTTTTCGTAATGGTAAGCAGAGCTGGCAACTCTTTCGCCAAAATGATGACAGTTCTGTTACCCAAACTTAACTGAATTTATCTTACACTTACATAATTGTTAAAAGAAAACGTTTGTAAGTGAAACACTACAGAACATTTAACAAAACATACCGTAATGAAAGTATCGCCTTAGAATGGTCAGTTATAAATACAGTCGAACTTCGATGGCTTGAACATCTTTGGGACCATGGAAATGTGTTCGAGACATGGGTAGTTCGAGCCACTGAAGGTTAATTATGGTGCCAAGTCAGGAAGCAAATGGCGATAATTTAGGGATTTTCTTTTTCGATTTTCTACACAATAATTGTATGTTGAGTGTTCTCATTAGAATAGCCTCGATGAGGCGATTCTAATGAGCACACTCAACATACAATTTCACGATAAAATAAGAAAATTTCCCTAAATATTTCTTTTTTTGAGCTATCGGAAGAACTTTGTAGGGACTCAAAAACGAGTTCGAATTAGCCATGGTAAACGAGCCATCGTGTTCGAGCTATCGAGGTTCGACTGTACATGTATTATAGTGTTATCAGATCATTAATCCCAGTAAAGGGTAAGAAAACAAAGTAGAACAGAAAATACCGCAATAAGAACACAGCCCTCAAAACGGAACGACTGCACCTAAAGATAATAGGATGGGAAGATGGAAAACGATTTAAGCTATTTTTATCTACAAGTCCCCATTATGTTTCCAACCAAGTTTCGAGTCAATGACCCAGGGGTGTAGGAGGAGTAGTCTTTTAAAGTAAATTGTTGCCTCCGCACGACGGACGACGCACGACAGAAAACGCACGACGCACGACGGCCATTGACCGATCACAATTACCTTGAGCACTTTCTGCTCAGGTGAGCTGAACAAACAACATCAAACTTCATTAGTGCAAATAGACTCGCTAGAAAGTAACGGCATCTTAACTTTCGAGTGCCCTTCGCAATTGGGAAACCTACAAGCAGCGCTTCGATCCGGGAAACCTTTAATGCACTCCCTGCTTCCATCACACCCACAGCTGAATCTTCTGAGGACTGTGTCTTGAAGTCTGTAACCTACGTAGGTTATGTCTAACATCACATTACGAGAACACGCCTATTCAAATATATTGAAATTTTCATCTCCAAACACTGAAAATTTTCAGATAAAATTTCTGTTAAAAGGATAGATAATGGGTACTCCTTAGAACCGCCTCGACGAGGCGGTTCTAACGAGTACCCACAATCTGTGTTTTTGAGCAGAAGTAAGAAAATAATGTATACCCCTGTAAATCCAAGTTTTACTATATAAAAGTGGGGTATAAGGGGAGGGGGCGGGTCAAAATTATATTGGTATGTTTTCGTGATGACATGTCCTGGTGAAAGAATGCCATCAAGTTGGTCACTATACTATTTACAAACACATGATCGTTAAAAACAGAAATTTCATATCTTGAATAATAATAATAATAATAATAATAATAACAATAATAATAGTAATAGCTTTATTATAAGAGTAAAACATATTTGGACCAAGATACAGACTTACATATGGTCCTCTATTACAAATAATATTGTATGCAGTGAAGCAACGAGTAATTACTTAGCAAGACGAGTTGCCTGTACGACCTCAAGCGTACCGCGGCCCGGTACCAAGTCCTACTCCCTTATGTATTTATATACGTGGCCTCGGACATATGCTCTCCGCAAACAGAATCACTGGATACTACAGTATGTATGAATGTGGAGCAAGGGCAAGATGATACTTTGCGCATGTGCAGGATGATGTGAATCCACAAATTTTGGGCATGCTCAAAGCACTTTTACGTTTGACGCGGCTCATTTGATATGATTATGGGGTTACCTTGGTAACATTACGAAAACATGCCTATATAATTTTGACCCCCTTAAACCCCATTTTTATATAGTAAAACTGGGGTGTACAGGGGTATACATTATGTTTCTTATTTCTGCCCGAAAACATAGATTATGGGTACTCGTTAGAATCGCCTCGCCGATGCGGTTCTAACGAGTGCCCACAATCTATGTTTCGAGCAGAAGTATGAAAAATATCAAGAGTTTTTTTTTATCTGAAAATTTTCAGTTTTTGTGGTTGAAATTTTCTATATATTTGAATAGGCGTGTTTTCGTGATGAAGGCCAGGTAAGGTGAGGCCACAGTCACGGAACACAACCTTCCTAAGACAACAAAGAAAGGTTGACAGCATTTTAACAAATCTTATCCATTTCATCCCTAACTTTCCGCGATGGAGTCATCCATTTTTCAATTTGGACACGTCCACTGTTGCAAATAGGGATATCAAAAATCAGGAACAAACAGCAAATAGTGCAGATCCTGATGAGACGGCTCATCATGAGCCGTCTCATCTGGATCTACACTGTTTGAATAAGTCTTTGTTTTGGTCTACTGTGTTGAAAGGGTTCAGCCTGGTTTTACGAGCGCTCAATACTTGTCCTTAATCCAGATTTTCGAATATTAAAGAATTAGGACAACTTCAGAGTTGGAAGGCTGAGAAAGGTATAAATGTTTATTTACCTGTATATCTACCACCATGAGGCTCTGAAAGCAAGTCAATAGACATTGCGATAGAGTCTGTTGTTTTCCCGAGGAATTTCATGTTGTCCGCTGTGACGTATACATCAATACTGTCACAAGAACCATGGTAACAGACATTCCCTTTGTTGCGAAAATTGGCTGAAATGCAAATACATTACGAAAACACGCCTATTCAAATATATAGAAAATTTCACCTCTAAAAACTAAAAATTTTCAGGTAAAAAACTCTGATATTTTTCTGATTTTTGCTCAAAACATAGCCTGTCTCTGTCCGCGTGAAGAAAGCTTGGGTCTTTAGCTATCCATTGAGCACACAGGGAAGACTCTGGTCAGACTGGTCGCATGCACAGGCTGATCTGAGTCTTCGCTGGGCTATTTTGTTGGTTTTGACAGACGCTGGCTCATTTCATACAAATTGTACCAAAAGAGGATATAGTGACGACAGAGTTATGGTGCTTGATAGCGGAATCAGCAGATGACAAAAAGTTGAATTTTATTATTTTTCACAGACCATAAGGCTTGACAGCCGTGCTTCGTGATTTTGGCATTTCCTGGGTATCTTCATCTTATATTTGACAATTTATTCAATTGTCCCTAAAGCAAAGAGTTATAACAAAAGAGCGATCGCCATTCGCTGTATGGCTATTCACTTTCAGACGCTGAATACACTACCATTCTTATGAATAGACTCTGTCTGGGAGCAAAAGTTTTCCTTTGAGAGAAGACCGTTGCAGAAGGGATGCATGTATGCTGGAAACGCTTTGTTTTCTGTTCTAATAGTTCTATTCAATAGAACAAGAAATATTTTCAAGTAGAGTGTTTTCTCTTTTAAGTGTATCCACACACCTTAAAATATGTAAGAATATATGTTGTGGTTGTTCGCATGTAATCTTCACGAATTATTCTGTTGTTTATTTCTGTTCGTGTACATAAGTAATCGGCATTTATGGGTGAAGTCGTACACCTCCAAGAGAGATCACAGACCTATAATTGATTAGCCTTCCTTTTGGAAAAGAAATAATTCATATTCCAGGGAAGCAAATGTTTTCTGCTTGAGTGGTCCCTTTTTCAGAAAGGAACTTAGAGTACGCTTTCATTCTCGTAAGGGGGAATAGAGTCACCTTCAAGAAAAAATAACTATGAAAGGGGTGGGTGTGGGGACTCATAAAGGAAAGAAATTTCCTTAAATAGTTGAAAGAATCCTGGCCCCGAGGTTATAAAACTTTTTTCATGCTCAACTCAGCTGAGCATGAAAATTTCTCTGCTAATAAATATGAAATTTATCTGCTAATAAATATGAAAATGCCAACTAAGGTTAGCATTTTCATATTTATTAGCAGAGAAATTTTCATGCTCAGCTATGTTTAGCAAGAAGTAATTTGCAATTGTTAGTAATTTGAGATTTATTGGCAGGACAAATTTCATGCTCAGCTGAGTTGAGCATGAAAAAAGTTTTCTAACATCGGAGCCAGAACTAGGGAAGCAAATTAATGTCTAAAAACGCTGTCTCCCTTGGAGCAATGCTGGCGGCCAAAACGTCGAGGTGCATCTTTTCGCCTTATTATTTATCACACATACATACCTGTATCAGAAAGAAATATAGCTGGAAAGTCCTCAAACCAGAATCGTGCATGGTCACTTCGAAGGAAATTAGATAAGATAGGATGTTCTTTATCCCAAATAGTGGTAACATTTATTACCGGAACCGGAAATTCTTCAAGTTTAAATTTCATTTCTCCAGACGTCGGCCATGCCCTTCGGAATGCTTCTGCTAGGTTAGTGTCCGTAGATCCATTGCGGTAAATTAAAGCTATAAAATCACCCCGAAAATGGTTTTGTTGAAAATGTGAATATACTGTTGGAAAATAGTTCGCAAACTGAAATTAATAAAACAGACAGTTGATAAATGCATATTAAACACATATCTGAATTTGTCCCATAAAAGGAAAAATTGATTATGTCATATATAAGCCGTACCAAGAAAATGATATGTTTGTTTAAAAAAAAACAAGCAGTTACATAACATTTGAATATCATTAAATTACCCCTTGCACAATTCGTATTAGAACTTAGTATAGAAACGCACACAATGAGATTTGAAAAGCACCATACGATATATTTATGTTAAGAAAGAAAAACAATAAAAAAACAAGCAGCGTTTAGTAGAGGTGGTTTACGCGGACAGAACACATATTTGTAATTTTGAGCTAGATCAGAATTAAGGGTGATGTTTCGATCGAGAAAACTAGTTTAACTCATTTAAGCTTAGCGTCCCATAAAAAGGACATTGGCAAATAGTGTAGACCCAGATCGGACGCCGCATCAGGCTCTACAATGTTTGCTTTTCGTTCAGGAATTTCTGTAAAACATAGTCATAATAAAAACTCACTAGACACCCTGCTATTGGAAATAGACCGGTCCAAAGTGTTACAGAAGAAGTCCACTAGGTATAAATGGTTATGGCCTCATCCCCTAGTTGTTCCTGCTAGCCGTCCTAAAAGTAATGCATCTGTTGTAGTTATTTTTTCGGTTATTGCAATTGTGCCGTTGTGCCTCGTCATTCTTGTTTGTTGTTTGTTTCTCATCTGTTCTTCCTTTGTTGTCTCCGGAAGGCTGTGAATGCGGCCTTTCCTAGGTAACTTCATTGATAGTCATCACGAAAACATGCCTATATAATTTTGACCCCCTTAAACCCCACTTTTATATAGTAGAACCGGGGTTTACAGGAGTATACGTTATTTTTCTTATTTCTGCTCAAAAACATAGATTGTGGGTACTCGTTAGAACCGCCTCGGCGAGGCTGTTCTAAGGAATACCCACAATCTGTTTTTTGAGCAGAAATATGAAAAATATCAGAATTTTTATCTGAAAACTTTCAGTTTTTGGAGGTGAAATTTTCAATATATTTGAATAGGCGTGTTTTCGTAATGTTTTCTTGTTTGCTATTCTTTAATTTGATCGGTTTCTCTGTTGCAATCCCTCTTTGTTTGTTCATTCTGAATAAAAAGTATACCTTTGCTTCTAGTCCCCAGCCCCCAGGAGCAATAATGGACTGTGAATACGGTGCTGGGTTATACAACATGGGTACATCCATTACAACAAACCCGTAGGGCTTCAGGCTTCTAAATCCTCGTCCGTAATTCTGGTGTAAATATGGAATGAACCAGTCTTGCACAAAAGCTTCGCTCCCAAACAGACCTGAAACGTATTTATTATAGATAAATCATGGTTATTGTCGAGGTTTTGGATATACTGTAAATTATACCATAGTTTTTGACCTTTCACTGTCTGACCCCAAACGAGGCAGAGCCGAGTTTGGGTCAGACAGTGAAAGGTCACCAAATTATGATATAATTTACAGTATTCCCAAAACCGAGACAATAATATGGTTTATCTGTTCTAACCAATGTATGGGACTGTTTTTTTTTTTTATTATTTATTTATTTATTTATTTTTTTTTTACATAAATTATACTTCCATTATTTATTAATATCTTTTTCTATTTTTTTTTAATTTAATTTTTATTTTTTTTTATACTTTTTATGGTAAAGTGGTAACACCTGGTCTGATGCAATGCTGGACCTATGGTCTACCTTGTGTACTTAAAATCATGTAACACCCCGCCTGTTTTTAATTAAACTGACTGAGGCACTACTGCTAAAATCTGATTGGTTGTAATCATGTCAATCAAAAGAAATTACATCAGGATCTTAATCTGGTCAAATTTTGGTGCAATCTGGTTGGTCAGCTGTAGCTTTGGTCATTATAATATACTCCAGACAGACTGTCTGGTTGTGTTTCATTCAACAAAAAATTTGAATATGTCATTTTAAAAAGAAAATTGCTCTTTTGATGTTCATCTAACCTTTACCACTCTCTGGGCAATTTCAGCAGACAATATATTTGATGATACTTTTCTTAACAGAATTTGACATTTAATGCAAACTGTCTCTATTGGAGACAATTTTCATGAAATATCATATCCAGTTTACTGGGAAAAATAAGAGAACTATTTCAAAATGTTATCTACTGAAAATTGATGTTTAGCACTCTCTGAGCAATTTCAGCAGACAACATATTGGTGATACGTTTATTTTATTTTTTTTTTCAGAGAACAACTTGACATTTGGAGACAATTTGCATGAAATGTCAAATCCTGTTTCCTTGGAAAATAAGAAAATATTTCAAAATGTCTGCTGAAAATTGATGCTTAGCACTCTACGTACAAAATTCAACAGACAACATTTTGAAATATTTTTCTATTTTTTCCCAGAAAACAACAAACTCTTTGTGTTTTTTTTTTTTGAGAAAAATATCATCAGTTTGTCGTCATCTGCGGAATAAGCCCAGAGAGTGATAAAGGTTAAGGCGCACTGATGGGTTGACAGTCATTCTAAAGTATACCTGTGAGATCTATAAATAAACCATGGGACAACTTTCAAAACTGAAAATTATCCCATGGTCCAGCTATGGTATAATTTTCGGTTATTGAAAATTAACTTTAGTTTTATTTACATACAGACAATGGATGTTTGGTTAAGTCTTAGTTATACCATGGTTCATGCGCATGTACGATGCGATAATACACGATCGTGAGCGAGTGCATTATCACATGTACATGCGCAGAACCATGGTATAACTGATTTATCACATTTGCATGCATGTAGACCATCTACATCGTGAGATATTTCATGCTGAATGTTGGGAATTTAAGCCACTATGTGATAAGAAAATATAATTTATACAGATAGTGTGATACTTCAATCTAGCCCGATTCAGAAGCGTATGATAAGCAGCACTTCATTTTATTGGACAATCACAAAAATATAAATCACGTTACTCAGGAATGATTTGTACAATTTATGTTATTTACAAAATTAATCTAAACCGTCTTATATCACCAATATCTGAAACAGTACATACTGAGTAAGGTACTTATTATTACTAAGAGTCAGTTGGCAATCAAAGCCTCAAAGAAACAGTGACTGCCAATCAGAAAGCTTCTTTCAATAAAGGTAGGATATTAAAGCTAGATTGCATATTGTTATATGCTCAAACAGTACACCTCTGTCTACAGTAGCCAACTGACAGTCACCATCTTATCATTATCTGAAATACCAAGAGAAAAAAAGATAATTCCACACCCTACCTAGGCAGGGTGTGGAATTATCTTTTTTTTTCTTGTAAATCCATAATCTGCATACTCGTCTTACCTAAAGCTATGAAGTCGTTATACCAGGACAAATAAATAGAAATTTCTGACTTATCCTCAGGGAAATGGGACGATTTGGACAAGTCGATCATGGTATTTCCACAGCCCTGCATCAGGATAGCGTATTGTTATAAATTTAACCAAAATGGCGATGAGCATAATACGAAGCGCCTTCTTAGAAATATTTCAACGTTTAAGTGTCATTCCCTGTAAGTATTACAGTGTTGGAAGAGTTTGTTAAAATTTGTCCTTTTATTTCTTGTCGCGCAGAAAAATAATATTATTTCCGAGCAACAACTGGCTGTCATGGTTACTGCCTAGTTACTTTTTGACCACAAAGTTTCCTATTTGTGTTAGTTTGAAGCAGAATTCAATGGAATAGCTTAACCTCTTATCATACTTGTCCTAAAATTTGAATAAGTCTTGTTGATGTGTCTCAAAAATCTTGGATGCATTAGTCCGTGATCCTTGGCAAATAGTATGGACCATAATCAGATTCTACACTGTTGCTCAGGCCGGTCTGTCTCAATACTTAATTATAATATCAATATGATCTATTTAAGTCTGATAGCCACATAGCTTCTAGCTATATGGTTATCACGGAAGAAAACAAAAGAAAATTCAGCTGTTCCTAGGCAAGAAGAAATGCTTATTTGGTCATCAAAAACTATAGTAGAAAATGTACTTTATTTTATATGTGCGCGCAGCGAAGACTCAGGCCAGCCTGCTCATTCCGCACTGTGTAATCAGGGCCTTCTCTTGCCATCAATATCTTCTACAGTATCCTACAGTATCCTACATTTCCGGTGCCAAATTTCAGACGACATTTGTCGTCTGTTTCTTTTTTTTTAAACAAACAATGGCTTGAAGAGAAATTTATGTTTAAGTTGAAAGACTGAATGTCAAACAGCGTAGATCCAGATGAGATGGCTCATTATGTGCCGTCTCATCTGGATCTATGCTGTTTGCAAAAGCCTATTTTATCGCCTATGACAGTGAAAGAGTTAAGCGGATAACGGATATCCTGGTCAGTAAGCGAGAATTCACAGGCTGATCAGGGTTTTCGTCGTCCGCATATGCGACAAAGAGGCCTTTTCTCATGCTTACTTTACCACTCTATGGGCAAATTCAGCAAACGACATAGTCATGATATTTTTTTTTTTCAAAAATAGGCTTTAGTATTGTATATGCAAGTTGTCTCCTTAGGAGATCATATTTTTTCTTCATTTCCTTAGGAGACAATTTGAATGAAATCTCAAAGTCCATTTCCGCGAAAAATAAGAAAATATCAGCAATTTGTCTTCGCTGAATTTTCCCAGAAAATGGCATAGGTTAAGTACACTTTTCAACAAATTACCTTCTTCTTCAATGTCAAATGAAACAAATATTACGGTGTTTAGACGTTTAAGTCCTTGTCTGTTCATTTCCGTTAGTTGCCTGGCAACCTCAAGCATAGAAACAACGGCCGCCCCATTGTCATCCACACCTACAATGTAGCAGATAGGCATTCAGGGCCCAGTTGTTCAAAGCTTCGTTAGCTTAACGAGCTCGTTAAGGGTCATTTCGTTAACTGTTTTAGCAGATTCAATACACAATATTCTGATATTTTTGCTGAAAAAAATGTGAGTAGCTTTTGCAGTAGCGTCTCACATTTTTTCAGCAAAAAATTTCAGCATATTTGTGTATCACTCGATGTAAATTTTAACGAATCGTTAACTAACGATGTCGTTAGCTTTGAACAACTGGGCCCTGATATATATGTCGTAGCTTAACAGAAATTTATCAAGATCTCGAATACGGCAAGGCCAAACAGGAATTCTTATTTGAATCTTCATCTCATCTTCCAGGTGGTTGTTTTTCTTCCAAGTAATTTCACAACTCACTGTACAAACTGTACATATCAATGAATACATGAGTTAATGATTCTCTAAAACGAAAATATCATTTTGATGAAATTGCCATTTTAAATGCCTCTAGTTTACCTACTCAACTAATGATAGCAGATAACTTTATTAGCTGAAAATGTTCTTGCTTCAAGGTTTAAAAAAAATCATTGAACACAATCAATGTCTTTCAAAAAACCTGAAATGGACCCATGCCATAAACAACGTATAATTATGGGGAAATAGTTGCTGATTTGCTAGTCAGTAGTGAGGAAATTATTTGAAGATAAATTAGAATTCCCATTTGGCCAAGCTTGATTCCGGATCTGGCTAAATTCCTATTTGGAACGCGCCAAGCGAAAACGTGTCTTCGGGCATATGCGGACAATGAAGGCCCATATCAGACTGCGTGTCCGCGCAGTCTGATCTGGGCCTTCGCTGCCCGCTAACGGGATCATTGAACACTATAGAATCTATCAATGGAGAGTAGATGCTTGGGTGAGACTTTGCGCATGCGTGGGATGAATCTGAATCTGTCAATTTGGACTACGACATATACATTATATACACATATCGTATTTGCCATCAGTAAATGTACAACTTTATTGAGCGGAAAAGATTTTGTGATATAAGCAAAGACTCTTTGCGGGATTTGACGAAACATGCCGTGTTTCAGGTACAACCCCGAACAAGAATTTGTCATAATCAAAGCATATGCAAATTATGGAAACCCATTTATGTGTTTTTACATGAAACTGTTTGAACATTGATAATAGAATTCGTGTCATAACTCCAAGGAAGAACGTGTCAATATCACAGCATACACAATACTTAATAGAAATATTATACTCTTGTTGGAAATGAACTTGTGTGGTCAAGCATGAGCCATAAATGATATGATGGAAATCGACGGAAAACGCCGTATTCATTACGTGTTTTGTCTTACAGATATTTTAACCCTTTCATCCCTATGTTTCTGAAATGGATTTTTCCGTCCCTAAACGAGGACACATCCATTATTGAAAGGAGGGGTTTCTGTCAAAATGACTATTAGAGCGGCAAACTGTGTGGATCCCGATAAGCCGTCTCATCTGGATCTGCACTGTTTGCAATGGTGTCGGAATTGGTCTGTAGGGATGAAAGGGTAAAGTTTAGTTGAGCACTCCGCAGGCTAAATCATCAGGTGCAAATTATTGTAATTTTCAGCTGAAAGTAAAACTTTGCATTTCATTCATATGATAAAATATTATATATGAGAAATGATTAGAGATTGAGATTTAAGCCTGAACGTGATAAAATGTCCCCTAATGACACAGATTAGCCTGTATGCGCAGTCTGACGAGAAATTTCGCAAGACATTCTTTGTTTTGCCAAGGATTCTATCTTTTTTTTCAAACGGATAGCGAAGACTCTGATTAGACTGCGCGGACGCGCAGACTGACCTGAGTCTTCGCTGGGCGCACATGGCATGTGGCATAACGCACTTTATGCTCGCGTGGCGACTCATATTTACCTGGCGTTGTAGGTACAGTGTCGTAATGGGCTCCTACACCAAGGATTCTATCAGACAGACTTCCAAATCGTTCACCTTTCAATACTCCAATTACGTTTGTAAAATTTGTCTATGAATAAAAAATCCGATACATTTAACATTTTAAAATTACAACAAGTAATTAAACTGTTGGTAAATAATTATAATTAAAGTACATGCAATTGGCAAGTATGCTGCACACAGAAAATAGAAGTCAAGATGGGAGCTTCAACGTGAGAAAACGTACCTTCGCTGTCTTCGTTGTCTTCATAATGAAACGTTGTATCCTTGGCTATCCAAAATACGCCCAGTGAAGATTCTGATCAGACTGCACGAATGCGCAGGCTGATCTGAATATTCGCTGTGCGCACATGTCCGAAGGTACGTTTTCTGACGTCGCGGCACGTGGTCTCGGCCACGCGTCTTCCAAAGGTGACCAAGAAACACTGGCACCAGGAAACAAAATGAGAAAACTTCAACAAAACATATTACAAATTTGCGCACAAAAGTACGCAGAGTGCAAGTTGGCTTCTGAAAAAAGGTAGGGTTGGGTGTGTACTACTTTTCATGAGAGCCAGTTCCAGTAAGCATTCTACATAATTCTATAGCGGGCCGTTATCGGCCCGTCAGGGTAGCTGACGGGCCGAGAACGGCCCGCTCTAGAATTATTAAGAATGCTAGAGATGGGATGTAGATTATCGGAATAAGTAAACTAGAGAACTGACATTAGAGTAGCTCCCTTTTCAGAAGGGATGAAATACAGTTTTGATAACTTTGTCCCTCCTGAAAGTGTCTCAATGCACATTTGGCTCTAAGTCTTCGCAAATTCATAATGTCTATTTTAGAGGGCCAAACGTATTAAGTTGCATTCAAATGCATTTCTATTATAGCATCTTACCGTGTTTGAAACCCTGCTGTCCGGATATACTTGTAATTCTGTTTCCAAGCCAAGTCTTTTAAACTCATCGCGAATAAACAGCATCGACCGATCTTTGTATGCTTGGTCTATGTCATGATGACGTGTCTTTGAAAAGTAATTCCTGAGGGTGTTTTCCATATAGGTAAGATTCGCTCCATCAGCATATTTTCCCGAGATGAATCCTGAAAACAAAATTACTGATACGGATGAAAAGTTGCAGGACATTTGCTTATATTTGTGCAGATACACTGTACGCAGAAAAGCTGCACGAATAGATACAGTGAACCTCGTTAGAATGATAGCATTTGTTCCCAAAGACGTTGCCATTAAAATGAATTTGCTGTTGTACAGAATACGTAATGAACAGATTGATATGTAAGAAAGGTATATTTTTTGTGCTCATTTCCTCATAGAACATATTTTTGGATATTTGTTACAATCGCCTAACTGAGACGATTCTAACAAATATCCAAATTATATGGTTCTTTATAGTATTAAATACAATATTCTTGCATAATTTGTGACTAATTGTTACCTCTAAAGCGAATGTTTCGTGACACTCAAATTGTCATTATAACGAATTTTGTCGTTACTTGCCATTAAAATGAATTTGCTGTTGTACAGAATACGTAATGAACAGATTGATATGTAAGAAAGGTATATTTTTTGTGCTCATTTCCTCATAGAACATATTTTTGGATATTTATTACAATCGCCTAACTGAGACGATTCTAACAAATATCCAAATTATATGGTTCTTTATAGTATTAAATACAATATTCTTGCATAATTTGTGACTAATTATTACCTCTAAAGCGAATGTTTCGTGACACTCAAATTGTCATTATAACGAATTTTGTCGTTGTAACGAGTGTCGGTATAAAGGGACTTGTCTATACTACATATCTGTTTTTAAAATCGCTCCCAACCATCACGAAAACATACCTATATAATTTCGAACTCCTTAAACCCCACTTTTATATAGTAAAACTGGGGTTTACAGGGGTATACATTATTTTTCTTATTTCTGCTTAAGAACATAGATTGTGGGTACTCGTTAGAACCGCCTCAGCGAGGCGGTTCTAACGAGTACCCACAATCTATGTTTTGAGCCGAAACATGAAAAATATCACAATTTTTATCTGAAAAAGTTTCATTTTTTGGTGGTAAAATTTTCAGTATATTTGAATACCCGTGTTTTCGTAATGTATAATCTGAAACATGGCAGCTCATAAGCTGCCATACGCGAACGATGAAGTCCAGATCAGCCCGCGGCCGAACATTCGCGCACTCTGATCTCATACTTCGCAAAGCTCTCTTTGAATAGACGAGGATCCCAGACACGTTTCTTTCATAACTCCTTATGAACAGACAGCATCAAATCGAGTCGGTTATTTTTATGCTTTTGCTTTGTTCAGTATTTCAAAGAATCCCTACTTTGAAACTTTCTACATACGAGCGAATAATGTGAACTGATCAGACAGCGCAAAAATCTCTGCTTTTGTTTACAAAGGAAACAACTTTTGAGACATTCTGTTTTCCTTCCTACACACCAAACCTCTTCTGAAGAGGAGTCTACTCTAATAGTAAAGACTTTACTTTCTCTTGGGTAATTACCAGAGTAATAGGTTCTGAAAACAGGGGATCCTTTGGAAGCAAACATTACGAAAACACGCCTATTCAAATATATAGAAAATTTCCCCTCCAAAAACTGAAAGTTTTCTGATAAAAAACTCTGATTTTTTTCTTATTTCTGCTCAAAAACATAGATTGTTGGTACTCGTTAGAACCGCCTCGCCGACGCCGTTCTGACGAGTACCCAAAATCTATGTCTTTGAGCAGAAATAAGAAAAATAATGTATACACCTGTAAACCCCAGTTTTACTTTATAAAAGTGGGGTTTAAGGGGGTCAAAATTATATAGGCATGTTTTCGTGATGATAAAAACCTCAGATAAGTGAAAATATCAGACTCGTGGTTTTATTGAGTCGTCTCTGCAATACTGATCACGCCTCTTAGACCTTAATTGAACGATATTCTTTTTTTAAATAAATCCAAATAAATTCATTGATTACAAAGGTCCAACACTTAATAAAGTACACGAAACTGAAGGACGGGGAGACGTTTTACTCCTTTTTCAGAAAGAATGCCAAACCACTTTGACAGAACTGCCGCCCTTCTGAAAGTGTATCATCACGAAAACATGCCTATATAATTTTGACCCCCTTAAACCCCACTTTTATATAGTAAAACTGGAGTTTACAGGGGTATACATTATTTTTCTTATTTCTGCTCACAAACACAGATTGTGGGTACTCGTTAGAACCGCCTCGGGGAGGCGGTTATAACGAGTACCCACAATCAATGTTTTGAGCAGAAATATGAAAAAAATATCAGAATTTTTATCTGAAAAATCTCAGTTTTTGGTGGTGAAATTTTCTGTATATTAGAATAGGCATTTTTTCGTAATGACATGTCCCTTTAAGTTCTAAATGCTAAACGCTTAAACTTTGCCGTTAGGCTGGCGTTGCTTTGCATAATCGTGACCGTACAGGGCGACTACTCTAAGACTCGGTAATAATCGGAATGACTAGGAAGTGTGTCAGTTATTGAATGGATGAAAAGATGAAGAAATTATTTAAGTATACATACCCAGAGCACTGATGATAAAGAAATATTCTAATGTCCGGACAGCCATATTCGGACTTCGTCGGCTTTGATAACTTTTCACGTTTTTGACAGTTTTGGTGTATCCACTTTCAAGATGTAGCCGTTTCTACAAAAAAAAAACTACCCATAACAATTGCTTAGTTAACTCATTAATGCCCATTAACCACCAACCCCATTACACATTAATGTTTAGTCTTAAAACTGGGATCAATGCAATTAGTGTTTATCCAGGTCAGCCTGCTCATATCGCGACATCTGATAAGGGACAACACTGTTTGCATTTAAACACAAAATGTTTTTGTAAAATGAATAAAATTAAACTGAACCAGACTTTCCTCAGCTTTTATTACTCTCTGTTGCAAATTCAGCAGACGACAAACTGATGCTATTTTTTCCTATTTTTCTCAGAAACAGGCTGTGACAGTTCATGAGACAATTTGCTTGAAACGTTAAAGCCTGATTTCTGTTAAAATAAGAAGACTATTTTAAATTATTGCCTGCTGAAATTTTTACCAAACATGCAACGCGTTAAATCAAATCAAGTATGTTCAAAAAGTGACGTGCTTACTAGGCATTAATGGGTTAATATTATCAGAAATTTAAACGGTTCCGTTCTGAAGATGTTATAATATGATCTGATGATAAACGTTTTTAACAGAGGTTGCTACAATGTGATGTTTGTTTTTTGATAGTAAGTAGCGGTATAATGCCCTTACCGTATATACCCTGAATATTCGGATACATCAACTCTTACCATATCTGTCCTAATACCGGAGAAAAAAATCTTACTGTCTATTGATACGTCTAAAGCTACTGGGTGTATGATAAACAGTGAAGTCCCTAATCAGGCGCCGCATTTGTATCGTCTGATCTGGGTATGTTTGTTTGCTCAGGCTCCCTGTCCCAATATTTAGGGTAAAATATATTACATTTCTTCTTGAGTAAATGAGCCGTGTCACGCAAGAAAATGGAGGTGGGTGGCAGCGAGGAGCTTAAGCGAAGGCCCTGATAAGCCTGCGCATTCATACGATCTTCGATTATTGGAGAATCAACTGATGAAGAGCGGAGGCCCTTAACAGACTGGATAGACAAGTATGTTGATCTCTGCCTATATTGTTCGCATACGACTTGAAGCCCCTTTTAACATAACCAACCTCTAATACAGGAGGACAACAGAGGAGTCACTTCAAACAGAAAATAAAAACAATGATCTTATGACCTTTGCGAACAGCATATAATCTGCTCAGCCTGAGATTCTGTCCGCAGTCTGATCAGTGTCTACGCTATTCGCTACAAAAATATATAGATGTGAGGATTTTAAAATTCTCCGTGAGAACAACGCAGACATGGATCAGTGATTTAGGTCTGCGCTGATTTCATGTATATAGTCTTTTCTTCACTAAGATAGGTTCAAGCTTTTTCATCGCTATCATACAACAAAAATATAAAGTTAAATAACTACGTGCATTAGTTTTGGTATCTGAGCCGCGTCACGAGATAAGGTGTCTTTGTGGCATATGCGAACAGCGAATACCAAGATCAGCCTATACATTCGCGCAATCTGATCAGGGCCTTCGCTGTCCGGTTACAGGGTCATTGACACTGAAGATAGTTTTGACACGCTCCAAAAGATCTGGCTAGACAGGGTAGATTTGCAGGCTGATCTGGGCCTTCGCTTTTCGCATATGCACAGAAGACCCCTTTTCAACTGGCGTGGCTCAATTTTATCTATTGAAGACTTTGGTTGTCTGTATTCGAATGCCATTTATTCTATGGTGGTATCCTATTTTACCCTAATTATTGAGACAGACAAACCTGAGGAAACAATGTAGACCCAGATCAGACGCCCCAGACCGCGGCGTCTGATCAGGGGTTTACACTGTTTGACACTAATATAATATTTTATACACATGAACAGGTGTTGAACTGGAGATGTTGAAAAAATTAAGAGAGGTACATTTGTATGATAAGTAATTAAGATATTAGTATAAACAGGCCTAAGCAATCAGTGTAGACCCAGGTCAGACGCCGCATTATGTGGCGTCTGTTCAGAATCTACACTGTTAACTACTCATGCAGCAGTTTATACACATCAACATTATTGAAATGTTGTTTAGAGTTTAGGAGAAATGTGGTAGGTAGTTTAAAAGGATTTCCTAATATTTATGGTAAACAAGGAACACTGAATCGGCCCGGTTTTCTTTTGGAACACATGTTTTTGATGATAGCTTTTCTCAACGATAAGAAAATGTTTTATGCCTAGCATGCCGGGTAAAATTTTCAGCAGACGACAGTTTGATATTTTTTGTTTCTTTTGGAACACGTCTTTGTGATAACGCTTTTCCTCAGAGACAGGAAAACGCGTAACGCTTAGTATGCCATTTATTTATTTATTTTATTTTTTTTTTTTTTTTTTTCAGAAAATAAATTTTAATTTTTATTAATAAGGAGACAATTTGCATTGAATGACAGAGCCTATTTTCTGGGAAAAATAAGATAAAAAAAATGTCAAGAGGATGGTAAATGTTAATGAAGCCATTAAGGGGAATGGATACATTTTCAAGACCGACAACTTTGCCAAAACTGTTTTGTCTCCCTTCCGAAAGAGGTTCTACTCTACATTGAAGTTTATTTTTCTGAACAAAAAGTTCCGGATGTATAAAGAAAGAAAAACGAAAAGGAAATGCTGTTTCCTGCCACTCTTCTGGATTATTAGACTGGCATTCGTCCAAGCGAAGAGACTATTCAAAGTAAGACCAAGCAAAACCTATTATGGTTTCGACATCCTTCTCTAGTATGTCTCTAATATCTTATCAGAAACCATTTGTCGTTTCTGTTTCTGTGCTTAGTTTTCAAATATTTACTGCAAAATTAATTATGTGGCCAAAATAGGCCTGACTTATACAGTTTCTATAGTAAACTGGATTTTTGTTTTTATTAAAACTTGTTTTGCTTTTCTTCATTAATTTTAAATCAATTATGTTCCATTACAATACTGTGAAAATTTCAGAAAGTTTGCCGTACTATACATTGGTCAATGTTAATCTCGTGTTCAACTATTTTGGCGTTGTATAAAATGGCTTGATTGTAGACAGTTGACATTCAGACCTCATTTAGTCTTTAGAAATGTAAGTAGTTAGAAAAAGGAGAGTTCTTACCCACCTGGGAAAATCAGTCAAAGCTTTCTTTTTCCCAGATGGGACAGAATTTCTCCTTTTCCTAACTACTACTTATCCTGTCCTTAGTTTTTAATACCCGTAAAAGCAATTAGGGCATAGACCTTGGGCCGGCCATAGACTCCCATCTCCCCCCCAACCCCCGGGGGGAATTTTGTATACTATAATTTTGTAAAACTACATTATATAAGAAACAAAATGACACATGTTAGCCCTCTGTCGATGGGAGCGTTTACGTGTAACAGCCATGTTACCAACGTTACCCTCAAAACAATAGAAATACTTTAGTGTAAATACAGATCTACTCATATTCTTACTTACTAGCATGCTATTTGCTACTAGTGGATGTCGTTTTATACAGACGGGTACTTTGATATGTTGGACTCCCAATTACTTGTGATATAACTGTTACATACGTTACTAAAAGTCAAAAACGTCATTTATAAGTTTCCTGATACACCATTTTGGCTGACTATGACCAGTCAGTGACTAGAAATTTAATCTAATGCTGTTTTACAATAGATAAACACTATATATCCTCCTTTGTACATCAAGAAATGAAAACAAGCCAGCTTGACTGAACAAACGATATAAGGAACGATAGTTTCTTTAAAATAGCCTAAACTTCTAATCTGAAAAGTATCGTTATTTCAAACTTCTTAACATTTAATTGACTGTGATTGCAATTAGTTTGATGTATTAAATTATCATGAATGGACTAATGCATTATAAGCTTCGAATAAATGCTTTATACACTTCTTAGTGTTACTTATGTTACTTTTTAGTGATACTTTATCTATATCGTATAAATGGCTGTTGACACTTTGTACATACAGGTGAAGGAACGTCAGCTCTAAAACGTCAATAACAAACAAAGTAAATTTATTATCAGATACCTTTATACTTTTGTAAATTAAGTGAACCCCCACCCCCCCACCCCCCCCCCCCCACCCCCCACCCAAAAAAAAAAAAAAAAAAAAAAAAAAAAAAAAACCTCGCCAATCCGCTGCTGATTGATAATTGTATCTTTAAAATATATAGTAAAATGTACCCTATAACAAATACAGAAATATCCCCTTTTCATACATACTTACATGATATTAGCTCTTCATTGCTTATCTTCTATGCTTAAAGCTGATATTCTAAAACTTAAATCCATCTAGACTGCCAGAAATACTTCACACTTAATACTGTTACACATGTTATATGTCAGTTTAAGTGCTGTGATGTCAGAACATTGTTTCCTATAGACAGTGTTTGCAGGAGAAAGCTATTAATTAGTAAAATACTGTATACTTTCCTTATCTCAACTCAAAAGCATGAATAAAGTGAAAACAAATGTTCTGAGGTTATAAATTATTCAAGGAGAACTATTTCATAATTTAAGTCTACCTAAAAACACAGTGGTAATCTCAATGATAATAACAACACACATAATATCAACACTATACTGCATTTTTAAGTCATCTTTAAGATGCAGCCAATACATAGCATACATACTTTGGCACTTCTCTGTTGCCACAGTGTATAAAATAAAACAGTTTATGCTGGCTAGAAGACAGTTTGCTTAAATAAAATCTGTTTTATTATATAATACCTTGTAAAAGACCGAACACATATAGGCCAGTCATACATTATATAATATTATGACATTAAATAAAAGATTACCATATTTATCATCTATATAGTGATAAGAAAACCTTTCTAGATATAAAATTATACAAGAGTCTTGTTTTTTTGTTTGTTTTATTATTATTATTATTATTATTAGTGATATTAGTAGTGAGAATAACACACAACAACATTAACCTTAACGATTGCCATTCTCTTTGTTACTTTATAATGGACCTCCAAAATGTGTAATTGATAATCAAAATGATGATAGTATAAAATAACAAATAGGATTGGTTTTGTTTCTGAGCCTTATATAAATGGGGATAATATAACATAACAGAAAGGACTGGTTGTGTCTCTGGGTCATATATGCCTTACGACAGTCTGAATTAGATTTAGCTACCAAGAAACTATAATGAGGTATAAAAAATCTTCTTCGGCCCCTACCTCTGATATACCATCTATTACTAGATTATTTTAATGCCAAGATAAGATAAGGTATTTAATTCTCACCTTTTATTTCCATTGCAATTTCAGGCATGAAAATGACCTAGTACCTGCTTATTGTCAATGGTACTGTTAAGGTGAATAAATTATTACCAAATATTTTCATTTTACTAACATGTCTGGTAACGTATATTAGACAACTGTGACTGCTATTCTTAATCAGACTCCTTGCATATTTTTACTTTGACTGTTACAACTTTCATTGTGGTTCTAAAGAAAGACCCTACCAAAATAAACAATGGGTTTTCAGTACTATTATTAAAGTCCCATGTTCTTTAAGGCCGTTTTCCTTCTGTCCAGACACTGAACATATTTGAGACAAACTCTGGTGCTTACACTACAACTTCTGCTGCTCAGAATAGATATTCTGGCACTAAGAATAACTTTTCTACGTCCTCTCATAGAGTTAAACCAAAGTCATATGTAAGTATGTAATGCTGACTATAGCTAATTATATCCAACAATTTTGATCTGATTTTTATTCATGAGTTTCAGCTAAGTACCGGTAGTTTATGTTATATTAGAAAAAATGAACAAATATATGCATGAAACAAATGAAAATCAGGTTGCATACCGCTTTTGTTTTCAACATAAGAGTGGAGTTAATCTCTGAAGGTGCTAAAGTCACTGAATTGCGACAGTATATACTTAATTTCATTGGGTTATGTATGTTTCTAAATTTGCCTAATGTTACACACTTATCTTTAAGGGTAGTTGTTTTCTGTATATTTAAACGATTAAGTAACACTGATTGTTTTGGGGGAAAATCATATTTTGTTTTAATTAGGACTACATGTAAATGCTACTCTGGTATTAAATACATGCATTTCTTGGCATGAGACTATGCTTGTACCAATATTGTTTAATCAGAAATACTGTTTTATGCTACATACATCAAACATATAACAGAAAGACTGTGGTCAACTGCTTAATGTGCAATGTTTTAATATATAGATTTGAAGGTCATAAACAAAACAAATCATAAACAAAAATCAGTGTAGCAAGCTATAATATGGATCTTCTTAATATACCAATAAAATTCTTGATTTGCAAAGGCTAGTTAGATTGCAGATAAATGAAATACCTACGTAAACATCTGATAATGTAACAGAATAAATAAGGCGAAAGTGCCATTTTGATCCTCTTATTCTGAAAATATGAAGTTACAGAACTTTATTATTCTAAATCTGAGTATTTCTTAAAGTGATAAAGGTATAGGTAAAGCTCTTTACAGAAACAAAATTCCCTTAAAATAAAGACATAATGCTATTACATATGTTACCATTGATAAATTATTAAGCAAAGTCATGTGAGGGTCTGACATATAATTCATCTGTAGATATTTTATTAAGACATAATGAAATTATAAGCATTTGCCATACATTAAAACCTTCATGACAGTATTCAGTATTTTTTGTAGGGGTAACGAATGTAACAGGCTGTTACTGGGTAATGCCCCCATCGCCAGAGGGCTTACATGGTGCAAAATACTTGCAAGGTAATAGGCTATTAGAAAAACATGGTCTACAAAATTCCCCCTGGGGGTGGGGGCGTGGGGTGGGAGGTAAACTATAGCTGGCCAGCAGCCTAGCAGTTTGTGTGTGTGTGTGTGTGTGTGTGTGTGTGTGTGTTCAAGGACCGGCAGATTTGCAATTTCACTATTTCTTCTTTGGGCTCCAGCAAACACACACAGAAACACACACTTCTTTGAAACAATCAGAAAATTACACACAGACATTTTTTCTTCAAATTAGAATGATGAGTTTTAATTAATCTTTATTATTAACCAATCACAGGTCTCCTTACACAAAATAACTACCCCGGGCTTCCTTACACTTTTTTTTTTGCACCAATCAGCAATCCTGTCACAATTGGTTCACTGTGCCCATAAATATGGTGTGGAATTAGCTGTCAGTGAGAAAGTACATTCCATAATACATTATTCATGACTTTGGAAGTGTGTTGACAGGTAAAATTATTCTTTTCCTATTGGCGCAAGGATACTTCGCTGCAGAAACTTAACAGTGATTAAGGCACTCCCTGGACTTTTCTCATATCTATTTTTTTTTACTCTATTGACCGTTCTAAGGCGGTGGACCCGAGGTTGGCCTTACTCTGTTGCTTTGTGGTTTATTCTTCGAGGCGATTTGTTTTATGTCTTACGTTGTATTGTTTTATTTTTGTGTTTTTCAGTCCTTTTAGTATTGCGATTACCCGCTTGGGGAAGAGAGAACTAATCTAAGTGCTTTTCCTACGTTATTTTGATTTGTGCTTGTTTGGTTTTGTTGGTCTCCTCTTCCTCTTGGTTTCTGGGAAGGGCTGCGGTTTGTATTTGTGGCACTTCCTGGACTTTTCTCTTATCTTTGTTTTTCCATCAGCAATTGAATTACGGATTAGATCACAGTGAATGTAAAGACTGTCGATGCCATTCGTTATGTTCGGGGCCTTGGTCTCAAAACTTGATTCCCTGATTATTTCCCTTTCAAAACCAATAAGTTCCTTTAAATTACCATCTCTTAAGTCAAGAGTAACACCCCTCCCACCCACCTCCACCTTCCCCCAAATTGTTACTAAGCATCTGAACCTAGTCGAATCAAATTTAATTTTAATTTGGCTATCTCCACCTCTTTCCATGTCGCTGTTTTCAATAAGAAACTCCCGTAGACAGGGAGTGCCACAATCACAAACTGCATCCCTTCTCAAACACCAAGAGGAAGAGGAAATCAAAACAACCAAACAAACACAAATCGAGCAAACATACGAAAAGCACTAAGATTAGCTCTCTCTTCCCCAAAGGACTGAAAAACACAAGAACAAAATAACACAAGGTAAGACAAAACAAATCGCCTCGTAGAATAAACCACAAAGCAACAAAGAGTAAGACCAACACCGGGACCACCGCCTTCAAAGGGTCAGTAGAGTAAACCACTGGAGGGTTTAAAGCACTTATACAGCTAGCCAACTTCACCCCGGGTCCCGATGCTACTCTTAATACAGAAATACATACAATTTCGGTTGGCATAAAGGCTCCCAACTCAGTCAATGCATTAAAGCGAAAACATAAAAATCAAATTAATCACTATAATAAACAAAGACGAGTACTCATGGCTAATTCTGCTGTATTCCAGAGTAAATAAAAACCAATAGTTGAACCACGGCGGGCCAAGCCAAAGACATATCGTCAAGCCCCAACCCACCGGTTAAAGTTTTACGAAGAGGCCGTCATTGAGTCTGAAGCCCGAACCGCCGCCGTGCAATTAAAGACTGAAGCGTAACCATCAACAATGACTGGGATACAGATTAATACAAGTCTTCTGACTTTCTTCTGAATCCCATTTGTATAAATTATCAATGTTTGTACAAGTTTATATTATTATATTGAATTTATACAAATAAAATATGTTTAAACCAACAATTTCTGGGTTGACAACTACGCATGCAGTCTGCCGCATAATGTCCAGGCTATAGCCAATTCTTTTATAACGGTTAATAAGTTTTCTGAATTGCTCCGAATAGTTAGATTTTCCTACAATTTTTCTAAATCTGTACACTAAGTCACCGTAAAATTCTGGTTCCGATATACCTTGTTGCAGAAGTGTTTTCAGGCTGACGCTATATTTTTTCAACCAAGGCACTGTGTCTGCGATAAAATTTCGAAAACGCCTTTCGAAGTTTAAAATAATGATAGCCCTGCCTAAGAATTTTGGCAGTGAGGGCTTTATTACGGCAGTTAAAGTCACTAAGATTTGAAGAAGCTCGGCGAATCTAATAAGTTGAGATATGTATACCCCATATGAGTTACGCCGGGGACATCGCAATCCAGGAAAGGGAAATTGGCTATATCAAAATCAAAATCGTTCCTTTTATCATAAACTTTGGTGGAAACTGTGCCATTAGATATACACAGATTCAGATCCCCAACCCCCACCCCCACCAAAAGGTGCCTCGGTTTCGGAAGAATTTGCTCTCTTTAATTGGAATTACTTAGGGTATATGCAATCCACCATTTGGTCAAAGTAAATATTGTCAACATTTAATAAATCATCAAGGTAGCTTGGTTGAATTGAAAGCCTCAATAATGTCAGCCTGACTTTCACGTGAGAGAGACTTCATGAAATCTCTCTCATAACAAAAACGAAACAAATCTGCAACAAGAGGAGCACAATTAGTTCCCATCGGAACATCAACAGATTCCCTATAAATTTTAGTTCCAAATCTAATAAAAAAATATTATCCAAAAGATAAGTAAGGGCATCACAGGCTTTTTGACAATTGTTATTATTGTATACATCAGAAGTTAAAAAAGCACTTTCTATTGGGTATTCTCCTGAATAAACGTTCGGTTAATTAAATCAGTAAGTCTATCTTTTATAAGATGATGAGGTAACAAAGTATACAGTGCAGAAAATCATATGTAGACAGTTTAGAAGCATGAAAGATTTTAGATTTAAATTTATTGAAAATTTCATTGGAATTTTTAATTGACCAAAAATAATTAATTCCATCCCTTTCGTAAACATTATCATAGTATCTAATCCAATTATTTTAACAGCAGTAAGGCATGAAGTTAGCAGTTTGAACAAAACAGTAGTCGTACATGAACTAGAATTAGCAATGAAACGTGCTTTATAAGGTCGTTTATGAAGTTTCGGCAACCAATATAACGTAGGAAGTCTGTCATGTTTTTTCTTTAATACTCACTGCAAACTTAGCAGTAATATCGATAGAATGGGTATTAACAATAGATCTCTCGTCAGTAGAAATCCGTTCATATTTTTGTACATATCCGTTCATATGTATCTCCTCCAAGCAGGCAAGAAACACCTCACACAACAATTCAATTTCACCTACAGATATATAGATGATGTATTGTCTCTGAAAAACACAAAATTTGCAGAGTATTTGGAATTCATCTATCCACTGAACTTGAAATAAAGGAAACAACGGAGACTGCAGCCTCCTCCTCATACTTGGATTGTTATCTCTACATTGACAATGGAAAGTTTGCTACTAGGCTTTACGACAAACGGGATGACTTCAATTTTTCCATTGTTAACTTTCCATTCCTGAGCAGTAATATCCCTTCTGCACCAGCATACGGCGTTTACGTTTCACAGTTAATCCGTTACGCCAGAGCCTGTTCAAATTATCAGGACTTCATGGAGCGTGGGAAAGTGCTCACTACAAAGTTGTTGAGCCAGGGGTATCAAAAAACCAAACTGGTAGGTCTGTGGGAGACATCATGATCTGGTCAATCCCTACAATATGGCAGTTTCCAGAATTGTTTCTGATGTTTTTACCACTGACGCGCCATAAGTAGACTTACAGAATCCCGGACATACGCTTCTACCGATATTTCCGTCGTTCAGGCCTATGGGTATGGTGGGCGAAGCTTGCTTACCAAGTAATGCTTACTATCCACGGACGCCTGATTACACCCTTTATTCTGGGGTCCATGTCTGTTGGTCTGAACATTCTGATTCGTCATTCGTTTACGGCTTTATGAGTTTGGATTATGGCTTAGGTACCATGACCGCAACTACTTGGTACTACCAAGTTCTTGTACTAGAGTATTGATATAATGAATTCGTCACACAACAACGACATTATTAGCAGCTTTATCAGCTGGAGTCAAAACATACTTCTTATGAAATTCTTGGATACCTTATTTCAAATATCGAAAAAATAAATTAGGCTTAGGAGGGAGAAGATCAAGGTTATTAGAGTAAAAAGACACACGTTCATCAATGAGTTTAAAAATCTTTAATTTACAATTATTTAAAGCATTAGACTCAACATGCTCTCGTTTACACCAATGCGTACAAATTCAGTTTCGCTGCATTTTTTTTACAAACATAAAAGCCTTCTGATTGAAATAACGTTTTATCGTTTTCTCAATTTGTACACCATGTTGAATTTTTTACATTTTTTACTTATTTCCATCAACACACGATACTGATGTATTAGTGCTGCTTTCTTTTGGGCATCGTCTGAAAAATAATACTGCATTAATATTCCCCCAGTCTTACATATATATTCTAACAACTTATCATTATCTCCCCGAATCTCACTCAGATAATAGCAGTGAGGTGATTGGATTGTTTCTTGTTTGTACATCCTATATAGATAATAAAAATATATTTTATGCTTATAATATATAATGGGGGATATTGTAAGTACAAAAAAATAATTAGAAATTTAAATATGAATATCCGAATATAGCTCTATTGATAAAAAATCTTAAATTCATGCAAGATAATTATTATGTTATAAAAACAATGAAAAAAACTATATTGGAGGGTATTATATTATAATGAATAAAAAATGAATGATTATTTTTTAAAAGCAAAATTAAAGGTCTTTTTAGATTATGTGTAGCTAATGCTGATTTTAATCATTGTAAAAATTTGACTACAGTACTTTCAATACTTTGATTCTTAATAGATAACAGGTTTTCACTATTAAATGAGTGATTGTCTGCAGTTGAAGCTATACTGTAATCAAACATGATTTTTATATGCAGTTTCATTGTTTTTATATATTATGAAATCAATAGTGAAATGAAACCACTGATATGCTTTAATATAATAAGCAAATACATTTAACCCCAATTTTCTGAAGATTATTTATCATCATTCTAAGTGTGGACAATATTTGCCCCAAGGCTATGCACTACTTGCATTGCTGTTAATCTATTGTTATGCTGGCAAAGGTATGATTGATATTATAATTGTGCTCCTTTTCATCGGTCAGTTTTGGTGAGTTTTCCATGTTTAGAGATTTTAACTGTCACTTTAGATTTGAGTTTGGAAGTGATGAGAGGAGAATTTGATATTACTAGAAATTGACTTTCCTCATCGAATTGTTGTGCTTGTCAATAATTTTGGTTTTGTGAGTATCATCTTTTTATCCTAGCAGGTTACATTGGAAATCTCAGTTATTTTGGCATTTCTGTGATTAAATCTGTGGAAATTTGGTTTGGTGTCCTTTAGCTCAAATTACTAACTTATAACATGTTGATGCACATTTGTTCTTTTGAAATTTCAGTTACAGCATCCAATAGTCACATTACAGCAAGAATGGATCGGTGAAAGATAGATCAGAGCTGAAAGTCTAAACCCACAGTTTGGTGTGTAGAATTTGTTAATATAAGTATAATCGGTTATTTTGCCAAGGGTTAAGGCATTTGTTTCTTAATCATGGGTTTGTGAGTTCGAATCCCGCTCGCGGAATTCTTATCATGCCCTGTGATGTTATTTTTATTATTTGATTATTGTTCATTGGCTGATATAGCCAAAATGCTGTATTAAGGGCATGAAGACCCAGACCAGCCATTTCATAATTGTTTCATTTGACAAGGCAAATAAGTTTTATATATTTCTAGAGAAACGGTGGTTCACATTTATATATATATGCATATTCAGACATTTATTTATGTTAGCTACTTTGTCATTTTGAATACACTGCATAGACTGTGTTCTCAAGGTCACGATGCTGACAGAATCATGTTTGGTAGTCACCTGCTTAAATAAATGTTTCTGTGATTTAATTTAATATTGTTTTTATCATAGAAAGGTGATTATTACAGACTGATATGGCTGCATTAATATAATGATTTGTTTGAGGATATACTTTCCTTAAATGCAACTTAAAAGTTTACATTGCTTAACTGTCAGTGAGAACATGATTTGTTCTCATTGATACTAACCTGTATACTTTTGAGTTGAAATATTATTTGACATAGATATAATAAGATTTATTGTTTATTTGCAGGACTTTTTAATCATGTGTGACCACAGTGAATGATTAAAATTCTAAAACTATTCGTGCTCTAATGATGTTTAAATCAACTGAGAAATAGACCGGTTACATTTAATGGCGCTCAACGTGAAATACCCAAAATCTCAGGACTGATTAGCCATAAAATCATGGATCAGGGACATACATTGTGTGTATACCAGTAACGCCAAATTGTGGTTTTCCAGTAAAGTGGAATCGTAGTTAAACCTAGAATGTAGTTTATTTCACTAAACTTGTGTTCATAGATTATAAAATTATATTGATCTAGTGCAGTGGATTATATGATATTTGTGCATTCTATAAGTGCTATACTAACTTGATGGAATATACCAAGCCTTCACTGAGATATTATAACTATTGACTCAGTAACAGTGTGAACAGAACAGAATAGAATAGAAAAGACTCGCTGTTTTCCATTATTTTGTGATACAGATATTTGTGAGTACTAAATGTGAGCCATCTATCTCAAGTCATCAGATTGGTAAGATTATGACTGAAAGATGTACGAAAGATTTGTCTAAATACATTAAAATTTTCAGATGTAAGAATCTGTGAAAGAGACTGTTGCATGTCACATTTAACATTCACAAAATACATGCTTAATATTACTAATTGTCCCCATCTTAGTCCCCTGTGAAAAGTTTGGCTTTAAAATTTTGGAGGTTAACATCCAAAAAATGTTTCGTGAACAACATGGTTAATTTGTTTAGGTTCGTGAACAACTGGGATAATTATTTGTGGTTCGTGAACAACTAGGATAATTATTTGTGGTTCGTGAACAATTCAATAATGCAGTTGATTTATAATATGTAAGGTTAAACTTTGTGTCAGTACATAGTTTGTGAACAACTTGGTGGCAGTATATAGCTTGTGAACAACTTTAATAAGTTTTTGACTTATATTAGTGAACAATAAGGCTAATGATATATTGTTCGTGAACACCTTAATACTAAGATGTAAGTTAAAAATCTCAATTAGTTAATAGTTACTGAACAACTTGATTAATTAATCGATTTGTGAACAATGGGATTAACAATATTTGATAAGTGACTGGTTCTTTATTAAGTTGACTTCTATAAAGATATTTATTAGTTATTTGTGAATGACTGGGTTAACACAAATCTTGTTATTTCCTCAGTTAACAATATCTAGTTAGTGAACAGTAGCATGTTGCTTTGATTCAATAGCGTTTGTGAATCTTAGGATTAGTCACCGATAAGGCTAATTATATCTGGATTGTGAATGAACAATAATTTTAAAGTTAAATTTAGTAGGACGGTTTGATAATTTAGTAGGAGTTTGTTGTCCCATTGAATCTTAATGTTGCTAATTTGAATTATACTGCTTAGTCAGAGATAACTATACAGAATAGTGATTATAAGTGAAAAGAAAGTAATTAGTGAAAAGTAAGTATTGCAATGTAACTTATTAGTTGTAAACTGAAAAAAAAAAAAAAAAAAAAAAAAAAAAAAAAAAACTGCTGTCTTAAGTGAACAGTGTTACGTGTCCTTATTGTTTTGTGTTTTTCATTTTTAAATCCTGATGAGTTTAAAATATTTAGAAAATTACTTACAGAAAAATCCTGTTAAAACTTCATTAACACAAAGAACGAGGACACTTATATTGGTGTCTGATAGTAAAGGGTGTAGATTGCAAAGAATTGTTGAGAGAAGTGAACCAGAAAACACTATTGTTTGGTGTTGCAAAGGAGATAGAAACTCATATCAAGCAGCAAACTTCATTATTGAAAATTTAGAATATTTTGTTCACAAATATGGACAAATTTTAATTGCTGTATGGACAGGTACATGTGACTTGACACAATTCTCTTGTAGAACAAAACGCTAGAATCCCAGAAATTTTAGATAAGTTTGAAAGTGTCTATGGAGATGTAGACACCAAAGAACATTTACTTTCAAAGTTTTACAGTGCAAAACAAGGGGAGAATGAAAATGTCACGAAGTGGTCTTGTCGACTCGAAGATATACTTTCTACAGCAGTAGAAAGAAAGTTAGTAGAGCCAGACAAAGTAAATGAGATGCTTAGGAATATGTTCTGGCAAGGATTGAAACCTGCCCTTAAGGACATATCTGGTTATAAGTTTGAAAAAATAACCGATTTCGACAAGCTAAGAGTTGAAATCAGGAAACTTGAGCAGGATCATCTGAACAATGAATGTCCCTCATTGCAGTGTTTCTGTAGATCAGAAAACAGAAAATAAAGATATCACAGAAATGAAATCAATGATTCAATCATTGACCAATACTGTGCAACAGCTTGAAGAGAAAGTAAACTCTTCACAGATAGTTAAGCCCAAAGAGTATAATAAGGGTAATAGCTCAAGAGGTAGCGGTAAGAGACAATATGACTATCGTGACAATACACAAAGTCAGAGTTATAGAGCCCCTATACAAAATTATAGCCCACAACAATATTTTCAGTATCCAGGTCAATACCAAAGTCCAAATCAAAGTCAAGGACAAAGATTTAACAGAGAAAGTCAGCAAAAAAGATACCAGCCTCCTAATAAGAGGAAGGTTCAAGATCAAATAGTAAATGAAACAGATCAGCTATACCAAAATCAAGGTCAAAAAGATATTTTGCTGACAAGATAAAAATGCCCAAAATTACAAAGGGCCATAACTCATGAAGTATTTTTCAGAATTTCTTCAAAACTTAATCAGGTCATCTACTCATCACTACAAATCCATTTACTAAGTTTCAAGGCTCTAGCTCTAACAGTTTTTGAGATATTTTGCTGACAAGGTAAAATTGCCCAAAATTACAAAGGGCCATAACTCAAGAAGTATTTTTCAAAATTTCTTCAAAAGTTAATCAGGTTGTCTACTCATCACTACCAGTCTATTCATTAAGTTTCAAGGCTCTAGCTTTAATAGTTTTTGAGATATTTTGCTGACAAGATTGCATCCATATTTTTTCAAAGGGCCATAACTCAGAAAAGGGGCATAATCCTGTCAAGAAAAAAAATACGTGTCAGCTATTTTTTCATGAGGAATCCATATATGAAATTTCAAAACAGTAGCATTCACGGTTTTAAAGTTATGCTATGCATCAAAAAGCGTGACGAACGGACGGACGGACGGACGGAAGGATGGACGGACGGACGAACAACCCAGAAGCAATATGCCCCTCCAACTTCTTTGAAGTTGGGGGCATAATTATGGACAAACTCAGGCACAGGGTCCTTTTGAACCAAATCAAAATGAAGATTTTAATAGAGGACCGTTATGTAATAGGTGCAGACAATATGGTCATTATCAGTGGCGTTGTCCTGTGAGAATGGATCATAGTCGTGCACATTTAAACTGGAACAAGCCTATGGACAGGGACTTTCCATAGGCGGTTCAAAAAGGTGTGCCAAAGTATCCAACCTTGTAGGGAGTAGCAACGAAGTAGATATTCTGTTAGAAAACATTGAGACAAAAGCGTTGCTAGATACCGGTTCATGTGTAAGCACAATAAGTCAGTCTTTCTATGAGAATAATTTTAAACATTTAGATCTGTTTCCGTTAGACAATTTGTTAAGATTAGAATGTGCTGATGGAAGTTACATGCCTTATTTAGGTTACATTCAAGCAAAAGTTACAGCAGTAGGAATTCCATATGAGTATGCGCAAGATTGCATATTTTTAGTTGTTCCAGACACTGATTATAATTTAAGTGTCCCCTTGCTCATCGGTAAAAACATTTTAGCAGAATTTCTGACACAGTGCAAAGAAAAACTTGGTGAAAATTTTCTCCAAAATTCAGCTTTACACACAAGTTGGTATTTAGCACTACGTTGTCTGGTAATACGAGAGAGAGAGTTAAGGAAAAGTAAAAACAGATTAGCAGTAATTCGCAGTGCACAACAAAACACCATCACAATACCGGCAAATAGCAGTGTGACAATTAAAGGGGTAACCAGCAAAGAGTTGGAGTATCAGCCTACATGTGCAATGATGGTTGAAACTGTTGACTCTTTGATACCGAATGATTTTGATATTACACCTGCAGTTATCACTTATCATTACGGTGACAATGGATTAATTGATGTGCAAATCGCGAATGTTACAACGTCTACTTTTAACATACCACCAAAGGCAATTTTATGTGAACTACAACCAGTTTCAGTGGATATGACATATCAAATGTCCACAACTGATAACCAATCAGAGACAATATTTGATAGAATAACAGTTGAAACTGAGGGTCTTTCAGAATCTGAAATGCAAGACATAACACAGCTTCTGAATAAGCACACTGATATATTTTCCACAGGCGAGACCGACATCGGTCACTGCACTTTTGTAAAACACATGATCAATCTTACAGATGACACCCCATTCAAACAAAGGCACCGTAGAATACCACCAGCTATGATCGATGAAGTCAGATCACATATTGAACAGCTGGCAGCAAGTGGTATAATAAGGCCTTCACATTCACCATGGGCTTCAAATGTTGTACTTGTAAGAAAAAAGATGGAGCGATTCGTATGTGTGTTGACTATCGTCAGCTGAACAATAGAACTATCAGAGATTCTTATGCTCTCCCGAGAATAGAAGAAATATTGGATACTTTGTCGGGATCTAAATACTTCACTGTCTTGGACATGAAATCAGGTTATCATCAGGTGGAAGTTTTAGAGCAGCATTGATGCCGCACTGTATTCACTGTAGGCCCCTTAGGATTCTGGGAATATAACAGATTACCTTTTGGCCTGAATAATGCGCCTGCTACTTATCAGCGGCTCATGGAGCAATGTTTAGGCGACTATAATATGAAAATTTGCGTCATATACCTTGATGACCTGATTATATTTTCAAGCACCTTAGAAGAACATCTGAAACGTTTAGATATGGTCCTCAGTAGGTTGAAAGAGTGTAATCTGAAACTTAATCCCAAAAAATGCTCATTTCTTCAAACCAAGGTCAAGTATGTAGGGCATATTGTTTCAGAAAACGGGGTGGAGGCAGACCCTGAAAAAATTGACAGGGTAATAAATTGGCCAAAACCTAAAAACGGTGAAGAAGTCCGGCAATTCACATCATTCGCTGGATATTATAGGCGCTTTGTGAAGGATTTTTCAAAACTCGCTAAGCCACTTACTGATTTGCACCCAAATACAACATTAAAGAATGGAAAAAAAGGTTAAATCGTGTAAACCTTTTGTGTGGGGTGCAGAACAGCAGGAGGCATTTAACCAGCTGAAGAAAGCCTTATCATCAAGCCCAATTCTGGGATATGCAGACTATACTATTCCTTTTGAATTGCATATAAATGCGAGCTTGAAAGGTTTAGGAGCGGTTTTATATCAGAAACAAAATGACTGTTTTAAGGTGATAAGTTATGCCAGTAGAGGGCTTAAAAGGTCAGAAAAGAATCACCCCACAGCTAAATTAGAGTTTTTAGCTTTAAAATGGTCTGTGACAGATAAGTTGCACGATTATCTTTACGGTGCTACGTTCACGGTTGTAACAGATAATAACCCTTTGACATACGTTCTTTCAAAGGCAAAACTTGACGCAACATGTCATAGATGGTTGTCGTCCTTGGCACTATATGATTTTAACATAGTGTACAGACCTGGAAGAGCCAATGTCGATGCAGACGTTCTTTCTAGACATCCTGGTAATGTAGATGAACAGTCTGTTCAGGTGCCATCAGAGTCTATAAAGGTCATTTGTGGTAGTATTGTAACGCAACCTGTAGAACGTTTATCAATGTCAGTTGATGTCTTAGGTGCGACAGAATTCCCAGGTGAGCCATTGGCACAAATAAAAACTAGAGAAATAAGAAAGCAGCAAATAAATGATAGGTTTCTTGGCTTTTGGGTTCGTGCTGTGAGAATTAAAAATCAGCCAGACAAAAGTACCCTCAATACTAGAGAAGATCTAGCTATGCTTAAGATATTTAAGAGTCTTAAACTAATTAGAGGTGTATTGTACAGAGAAGTTGAAAATGAAGGTTGCATAAAGAAACAGCTTTTGCTACCCTACTGTTTCATAGAACAAGTTCTCAACGGTCTGCACAAGATATGGGGCATCCAAGTAAAGACCGTACATTGTCACTATTACGGGACAAATTTTATTGGCCTAGCATGACATCAGACACTGAAAACTGGATTAAAAACTGTGGAAGGTGTATCAGAAGAAAGGCAAAAACAGATATTACGGCACCTTTGGTTACTATTACTTTTACCTTTCCACTAGAGTTAGTTTGTCTTGATTACTTGACACTAGAACCATCACAAGGAAACATCTGTAACATCCTGGTCATAACTGATCATTTCACAAGATTTGCTGTAGCCATACCTACAAATAATCAGACTGCTAAAACAACGGCAGATGCCTTGTATAAAGAATTCATAGTAAGGTATGGTATACCAGAAAGAATACATTCAGACCAAGGAGCAAATTTTGAGAGTCAGTTGATAAAAGAATTGTGTCAGGTAATGGGCATAAAGAAAAGCAGAACATCAATTTACCACCCATCTGGGAATGGAATGAAAGAAAGGTTCAATAGAACTCTTCTGTCAATGTTAGGCACCTTAGAAGCAGAAAAAAACAAACTGGAAACAGTTTGTAGCACCTCTGGTACATGCATATAATTGCATAAAACACGAGAGCACAGGCTACTCTCCATACAGTCTTCTCTTTGGTAGAGAACCAAGGCTACCAGTGGATGTCGCGTTTGATATAACTAAAGACCAGGACACTACTGGCTCATATACTGATTATGTCAGTGATCTACAGAAAACAATTAAAGAGGCTTTTGATAAAGTCCATACAAATGCAGAAAAGTCCAGAAAAAAGCAAAAATTCAATTACGATTTGAAAAACAGGCGGCGAAATTGGCTGTTGGAGACAGAGTTCTTATTAAAATTCTTGCCCATGATGGCAAACATAAACTGGCTGACAAATGGTCAGAAGACATATATACAGTTACAGAGCAGCCCAACAGTGATATACCTGTTTATAAGGTGAAGCGGGAAGATGGTGAAGGTACTGAGAAAACCCTTCACAGAAGCCACCTTCTTCATATAGGGCATACTTTATCTGATAACATGAAAGATAAAGAAGTTCCACAGATGAACCATGGTTCTATTGAGGATAAACAAATTGAAGATATCCCTGTGCCCAAACCAAGAAAAAAAGCCCCGATACCAAAACCTAGAAAGTTACAAAAGGTGAAGGAGACAGTGACAGGACCATGCAGAAACTTTGTTTCTATTTCAGATGATGAAGAAGATGAGATAGTTGTATCAAAGACAACAGTATCAAATCCAAATCATCATATTATGGATGAGGAAGTCGGTGCTTCTTTAGCAGCAGCCCCTTTAGCTGCTGATAGCTTTAAAGATGACATGAGAACTCATGAAAAAGTTGATCCGATGGAGGATGGGGACGCCCATTTTCTTGATCAACAGGTGAGAGATATATCAGAGGGTGACGGAATTCGTGCTGAAGCTACAACTTCAGACGACACAGCTTTGAAAGAGGTAGATACTGAAGCTAATGCTACAGTACATGGTACAGATGAAGCTGAAATTTCAGGTGCTGAGTTGAGAAGATCTACCAGAACACGAAAGAAACCCTCTTGGCAGGAAAAGGGTGAATTTTGCAAGGCCGTGATGGATAAGGGTCTTTTACTTCAGTCTCTTTTACATCCTGGTACCTTATCACAATTCAGTTCAGATAACATATATGCAATTGTGAAAGGTATTAGTGATACTATATAGCTTCGTTTGCGAATGACGGGACGTCATTTCTGTGGCGGGGGGAGTATGTAGCTGATGCTGATTTTAATCATTGTAAACATTTGACTACAGTACTTTCAATACTTTGATTCTTAATAGATAACAGGTGTTCACTATTAAATGAGTGATTGTCTGCAGTTGAAGCTATACTGTAATCAAACATGATTTTTATATGCAGTTTCATTGTTTTTATATATTATGAAATCAATAGTGAAATGAAACCACTGATATGCTTTAATATAATAAGCAAATACATTTAACCCCAATTTTCTGAAGATTATTTATCATCATTCTAAGTGTGGACAATATTTGCCCCAAGGCTATGCACTACTTGCATTGCTGTTAATCTATTGTTATGCTGGCAAAGGTATGATTGATATTATAATTGTGCTCCTTTTCATCGGTCAGTTTTGGTGAGTTTTCCATGTTTAGAGATTTTAACTGTCACTTTAAATTTGACTTTGGAAATGATGAGAGGATAATTTGATATTACTAGAAATTGACTTTGCTCATCGAATTGTTGTGCTTGTCAATAAGTTTGGTTTTGTGAGTATCATCTTTTTATCCTAGCAGGTTACATTGGAAATCTCAGTTATTTTGGCATTTCTGTGATTAAATCTGTGGAAATTTGGTTTGGTGTCCTTTAGCTCAAATTACTAACTTATAACATGTTGATGCACATTTGTTCTTTTGAAATTTCAGTTACAGCATCTAATAGTCACATCACAGCAAGAATGGATCGGTGAAAGATAGATCAGAGCTGAAAGTCTAAACCCACAGTTTGGTATGTAGAATTTGTTAATATAAGTATAGTCGGTTATGTTGCCATGGGGTTAAGGCATTTGTTTCTTAATCATGGGTTTGTGAGTTCGAATCCCGCTCGCGGAATTCTTATCATGCCCTGTAATGTTATTTTTATTATTTGATTATTGTTCATTGGCTGATATAGTCAAAATGCTGTATTAAGGGCATGAAGACCCAGATCAGCCATTTCATAATTGTTTCATTTGACAAGGCAAATAAGTTTTATATATTTCTAGAGAAACGGTGGTTCACATTTATATATATATGCATATTCAGGCATTTATTTATGTTAGCTACTTTGTCATTTTGAATACACTGCATAGACTGTGTTTTCAAGGTCACGATGCTGTCAGAATCATGTTTGGTAGTCACCTGCTTAAATAAATGTTTCTGTGATTTAATTTAATATTGTTTTTATCATAAAAAGGTGATTATTACAGACTGATATGGCTGCATTAATATAATGATTTGTTTGAGGATATACTTTCCTTAAATGCAACTCAAAAAGTTTACATTGCTTAACTGTCAGTGAGAACATGATTTGTTCTCATTGATACTAACCTGTATACTTTTGAGTAGAAATATTATTTGACATAGATATAATAAGATTTATTGTTTATTTGCAGGACTTTTTAATCATGTGTGACCACAGTGAATGATTAAAATTCTAAAACTATTCGTGCTATAATGATGTTTAAATCAACTGAGAAATAGACCGGTTTCAAAAGAAGAAGCTAAACTTTACAAAAACAAATAAATAAATAAATCCAGAAGTTAATCGAATCAAATTTTGTGAAGTATTTGTATTGATTATATCCGAAATTCCAGAGCAGCCCTTGAAGAAGACTGGAGATCTTGTCGCTCCTGAAGAGGACTGGGTATCTGCCCGCCCTTGAAAAAAAATCCCTAATTGCCTTTACGGGTATTAAAATAAAATAAGACAGGATGAGTAGTAGTTAGGAAAAGAAGAGATTCTGGCCCACCTGGGAAAAATAAAGCTTTGATTGATTTTTGCCAGGTGGGCCAGAACTCTCCTTTTCGTAACTACAAATGTAGGTGATGTTCTTGATAAGTTGAAATCGAAGGGTTTTTGAGGTTTAAGTTTCTTCATATATGATATTTCCACTAAATATACTACCAGTCCTCACAAAAAAAAGCTATATCGCTAATCGGTGAATGGGCATTTACTCGAGAAGGCACCTTGCGTTTGACCTGTAATGAGAAACGCGCTTTCGTTGCTTATGAGAAGCACAAAAATTATAATTAATGGCCATGTAAAAATGCTGTGAAGTCCTTAACTCCTTATTTATGTTTTAGATAGTATATTCATTAGGTTTGAACAATCATTATGAAAACATGCTTATATAATGCTGACACACTTAAACCCCACTTTCATACAGTAAAATCGGGGTTTACAGAGGTATACATTATTTTTCTTATTTCTGCTCAAAAACATAGATTGTGGGTACTCGTTAGAACCGAAGAAGTACCCACAATCTAAGTTTTGAGCAGAAATGTGCAAAATATCAGAGTTGTTATCCGAAAACTTCCAATATTTGGCGGTAAAATTTTCAGTATATTTAAATGGGCTTGTTTTCGTAATGTATTGATGATCTTTACCATCGAACTTCACCTTCTGATACTGAAGCACCTTTTCATTATAAATAAAACACAAACAGGATATGAAAATACAATTTATTGACATTTAATTGACGGAACGTGTACATTTTCAGGACAAAACATTTTTTTTTTTTTTTTTTTTTAATTCAATTATATATACTGGCCAGCTCACTGAAACGGTCTCATGTCATGTGTGATGTTACGACCTTGCTCTCCTACCTTCGATTATCTGTCTTGCCAGATAATGAATAGCTTGCAGGTATATATTCAGTCTCTGACCACTGCGTCAGAGAGTCGACTCTGGCTCAGTGGTTAGAGCACTGGATTTTTGTCCGGACAGACCGGGTTCGAATTTCACGATAGGAGGGAAATATTTTCAGCTTTGCTTCTATTCTTTGTTACAACTTTTATGTCGTAAGATGGGGGCTTGTCTGTAGGGGTTTAAATGTCCGGCAAATTTTGTTGTTCGTTGAATAACATTTAAAATACTTCTAAATAATGGAAAAAGATAAAAAAAAAAAAAAAATAAATAAATAAAAGAAAAAAAAGTGATGATGGCGGGCATTTCACTGTCGGATATTTAGGAACCACCCATGTGGACCTAAATGTCCGCGGACCTAAATGTCTCACAAAATCTGTTTCTGCATTATTTTGGGAAGAATATGGTGCAAAACGCCAGACAATATTCAAATTCATAAGACTGGTGGCAAAAAAAAAAAAAAAAAAAAAAAAACACAGAAGCGGATCAAAACAATATAAAATCCAATTGTTCGCATCATATTCTTTCCAAATATTGCAGAAACAGATTCTGTCGGACATTTAGGTCCGCAGACATTTAGGTCCACATTGGGGGGGTCCTAAATGTCCGACAGTGATATTAACATGATGATGATTTTTTTTTTTTTTTTTTTTTTTTGTTTTTTTTTTGTATTATATTATATGTCTTTTTATTTCAACACTTTATTTCACTGTTTTGACTCTAATAATTATATTCCATCAGTTTAAATGAAAACAAAACTTATTAAATAATTTTGATTTATGTCGGTGATAGCCATATTTGGAGTCACTTGCGGTGTGAAAATCCGCGAACAATTGGATTTGAACTTGTTTTTATCCGCTTCTGTGGTGTTTTTTCTTTTCTTTTTCTTTTTTTTTTTCAAACAGTCTTACGAATTCGAATTTTATCTGTCGTTTCGCGTCATATTCTTTCCAGAAACAGATTCTGTCGGACATTTAGGTTCGCGGACATTTACGTCCACATAGGGGCTTCTAAATGTCCGACACTGAAATTTACATATTGGCGTTTTTGTATTATATTATATGTCCTTTTATTTAAACACTTTATTTTACTTATTATGACTCAATTAATTATGTTCCATCATTTTAAATGAAAATGAAACTTCTTTAAGAATTTTAATTTATGTTGGTAATATACAAATTTGGGGTCCAATGCGCTAGTGAAAGACCGCGTACAATTGGATTTTATGTTGTTTTTATCCGCTTCTGTTTTTTTTTTTTTTTTTTTTTTTTGTTTTTGTTTTTTTTTTTTTTTTTGCCACAGTCTTACGAATTCCGATATTATCTGTCGTTTCGCACCATATTCTTCCCAAATAATGCAGAAACAGATTCTGTCAGACAATTAGGTCCGTTGACAATTTAGGTCCACATGTGTGTGTGTGGAGGGAGGGGGTGCGGGGGCCGGGTTTCTAAATATCCGACAGTGAAATTTTTCTCCCGGCTATTTTTTATTTATTTCTTTTTCCAAACTTTGTCCGCTATCATCATCACTTTTAAAATATCTTCCATTATTTACAAGCATTTTAATTTTAAATGTTATTCAGCAAAAAAATAAATTGTCGGACATTTAGGGCCGTTAGATATATACGGCCCCTACACTCGTCCCAGATAGGACTTTATTTCGCCGAAAATAGCTTCGCGTCATCATAAATGGTGACTTCCTTAAAAAGGGGGAGTGTTACGACCTTGCACTCCTACCTTCGAGTATCTGCTTTGGCAAATTACGCATAGCTTGTAGGTATAAAATCAATCTCTGACATCTGCGTCAGGAAGTCGACCCTTTGGCTCAGTGGTTAGAGCATTGGATTTTTATCCGGACAGACGGGTTTCGAATCCCACGATAGGTGGGAAGTTTTTTATAGCTATGCTTCATTCCTTTGTTACGACTTTCATGTCGTAAGAATGGTACGCCCAGTGCAGGCAGCTTTGTTCGCGCAATGTTTTCAGGGCTTTAGTCGCCTTCCTTCAGCTTCAATAGATACTCCAGAATATGTCAAAAAAGGTCCTGATCAGACTGTGCAGGCTGATTTTGGTCTGCGCTCTTCGAATAATGTTAAGGAACCACTGGGTCTACACTGTTCGCTCAGGGATGCCCGAATACATACGGTAAATACGGCACCACCTTAAACGGTCAACAATAAAACTGTATTTGCAAAAAGCGAAGGCCCCATATGTACACGCAAATATCTAGTTCTTCGCAGTTCACCCGTGCTAATGATCATTATACCAACATGTCACATATCAATATTTGGCGAATTGTATAAATATATCAAAAGGGACGTTGTTATCCGATAATTACACTGCTAACGGTGACGTTTGGATGGGTACCTGCAATGAAATTGTAATTGCGTTATAGTTCTAGAAAAATGGGAAAAAAAATCCTGTAAATGTAGAAATAACATCATAAAATAGCACACGGTAGACTAGGTTTTAATTAAAGCCTCCATATTTCTCAAAAATCGACATTTTTATACAAAAAAAGTTTAATAAATTATAGATTGTTTTAATCGTAATTCTACGATCATAAACTGGTATTGACAGCCTGTAAAATTACAGTTAGTCAAAATTGAAATGACTTTTTATTGTGTCTCTGAATTAATGTTGGCAACATTAATTCAGAGAATTAATGTTGGCAACATTAATTGATGCGATAATAATAATGACATTTTTTATCCAGTTCAAGAACGAGAGGCGCCACATTTTATGATTGTATTAATATTTTAAAAACTTTTCTTGGATAATAAAATGTCTATTTTTGAAGAATATGGAGCCTTTAAGTCACCAAGTGAACTCAGGAGCTGATACAATCAGATTCACATCAAGTTTTCAACATCAAAGGAAAAAACAGACAAATACAATCAAACTGCCACAAAGAGAGCAAATGGCAAGCACAGATGGCAAACCCTTTTCCAAAAAGGAGGCAATTCTGTTACCCAAACGTAATTGAATATATCTTAAACTTACGCTAGAGGGCGTAAGCAGTGTTGCAAACTTTATAACTCCTTATGAAGAGTATCAACAAAACCGAGACTCCCATTTTCTGATCTTTTGTTCTGTAGTGTTTTTCCAAAGGCAATCTTTTTGACGTTTATTTTACATAATTAAAAAAAATTCCTACGAATTGTTTTTGATAGCTCAAGAAAACAAATAAGGGAAATGTTTTCAATTTATCATGAAATTATATGTTGTATGCACTCATTAGAATCGCGGTGATTCTAATGAGTATACTCAACATACCATTATTGTGTAGAAGATCGAAACGATTTCCCTATATTATCGCCATTTGTTTCCTGACCTGGCGCCATAATTTACCCCCAGTGATTCGAACTACCCATATCTCAAATAAATCTTCATGGTCTCAAAGATGTTCGAGCCATTGAGGTTAAACTGTACGTTGAAAGATAAAATCTGGTTTTATGAGCACTGTCCTCGCCCTTAATCCTAAAAAGTTCAAGCTATGTCAATAAGGGATGTGGATCAGGACAGACAGATAAATAAAAAAAAACAAGACGGTCAAGATGGTCCTGTGTCGCTCAGCGGCCAACCAGACAAGGTTTGAGTCAATTGGCCTTTCGGTTCAGGAGAAGCAGTTCAAAGTATATTTTCAAGATGACGGCTGTGATGGCCATCTAGGATTTCTGATCTGAATGATTTAACTATTTCTAGTTATTTACAAGTCATCCCGATACTTTCTACTGATTCCAGTCAATTGCGTTTTTGGTACAGAAGAAGTTCAAATATTCACAATATGAGATCCATATTGTTTAACATATTTCCGTCACTATTTGTACACTTGCAGTTGTTAAGGAAAAGAACATACTTTCGTTCTGATCCTATTTCTTATGTGTTACAATGTGTACTGTCATAATTTATTTGAAAATAAAATGTTTAAACTAAATTAATCAGGCTTTTGGTGCAGGAGAAGAAGTTAAAAATAGATTTTCAAGATGGCTGCCTTGGCGGCCATTTTAGATTTCCGATCGGAACGATTTAAGCTAGTTTTGATCTACAAGTCACTCCGATATTTCCTACTAAATTTCAGCTTAATTTGCCCACGAGAATAGGAGGAGTAGTAGTCTTTTAAAGCAAATGGTTGATGCTGACGTACGACGGACATTGACAGATCACTTCCCATCATGTTTTGAATCAACTGGCCTTTCGGTTCAGGAAAATAAGTTCAAAATAAATTTTCAAGATAGCGGCCACCTTGGATTTCCGATATTTTTTATTTATCTACAAGTAATCCCGATACTTCCTACCAAGCCTTTCGGTTCAGGAGAAGAATAGAAAGTAATGGCTGCCGTGGCGGCCATCTTTCATTTCTGCTTAAAACTATTTTAGCTATGTTTTATCTACAAGTCATCCCAATATTTCCAACCAATGTTTCGAGACAGTTGGCCCAGGGGTATAAACGAATAAGTATTTTATCGCAAATTGTTGTCGGACGACGCACGACGGACAATGCACGGCGTACGATGGACATTGACCGATCACAATAGCTCACTTGAGTACTTCGTGCTCAGATGAGCTAACCAAATAATAACATCAATTTTCATTAATGCAAACAGACTCGCTAGAAAGTAACAGCATCATAACTTTCAAGTGCCCTATGCAAAAGTAGAAATCTACAAGCAGCGCTACAATCCGGGAAACATTTAATGCATCCTCCGCTGAACCTTCTGAGGACTGTGTTTTGAAGTTTGTTTCCTATTTTATGTCTATAGCACCACATGCACGCGTGTAAAAATGCCATCACTGTACTATTTAAAAACATATGGTCGTTAAAGACAGATATCTCACATTTTGAATAATATTAATAACAACAATACTTATATTTCAAGAGTATATTTCAAGAGTATGACATACAGTCCTACATAGGGTCCTCATAATATTGTAGGCAACGAAGCAGCGCAAGTAATGAGTAATTTACATAGCAAGACGAGTTGTCTGTACGACCTCAAGCGTACTGCAAGCCCGGTACCAAGTCTTACTCTCTTATGTATCTATTTATCTGGGTAGGTAAGAAGGATTGTTATCCAGTTAGACATTACAACCGGGCCACGCCATGCGAAAACGTGTCTTTGGGCATACGCTTTCCGCAAACAGAATCACTGAATCCTACAGAATATATGAATGTATAGCAAGGGTCCGGATGATGTGCAGGATGATGTGAATCTGTACATTTTGGGCATGTTCGACAGCACTTTTTTTGCTTGATATGAATATGGGGCTACCCAGGTAAGATCACGGAACACAACCTTCCTAAGACATCAAAGAAGGTTGACAGCACTCTGATAAAACGTATCCTTTTCACCCTAACTTTCTGGAATGGAGTCTTTCGTCTTTTAATTCTGCAAATAGGGATATCAGTCAAAAATCAGGAACAGAATAGCAAACAGTGCATATCCTTATGAGACGGCACATTATGAACTGTCTCATCTGGATCTATATTGTTTGAATTAGCATTTGCGTTGGTCTACCGGGCTGAAATGGTTAAACCTAGTATTAAGAGTACTCCCCAGCTAGCATTCTACGTAAATCTACATCGGGCCGTCATCGGCCCGTCAGCTACCCGATGACGGCCCGATATAGAGTTACGTAGAATGCTGACTGGGTCAATGCTCGCCCTAAATCCTGATTTTCGAATATTAAAGCATTAGGACAACTTCAGAGCTGGAAGGCTGAGAAAGGTATAAATGTTTATTTACCTGTATATCTACCACCATGAGGCTCTGAAAGCAAGTCAACAGACATTGCGATAGAATCTGTTGTTTTCCCGAGGAATTTCATGTTGTCTACTGTGACGTATACATCAATACTGTCACAAGAACCATGGTAACAGACATTCCCTTTGTTACGAAAATTGACTGAAATGCATACACATTACGAAAACAGGCCTATTCAAATACATAGAAAATTTCACCTCCAAAAACGGAAAATTTTCAGATAAAAGACTCTGATATTTTTCATATTTCTGCTCAAAATATAGGTTGTGGGTGTAAATGTCAGTTTAACTATATAAAGATGGGGTTTAAGGGGGGGTCAAATTATATAGGCATGTTTTCGTGATGAAAAAAAGAAGTTATTATTGGTCACGCACACACACATTTTTTTTTTGTTTTTGTTTTTCATAGATGATAAGGCAAACTGCATGTATTGTTGTTATCCTAATTATGGTTGATAACTTTGCCGCTCTCTTAAACTGCATGACAATAACTCGGACCCAGACTGAATGACGGCTCCTTCTTCAATCGGTTTCAGAAAGTTATTGACTGACTATTGCTGTCAGGTGTCCTGTCCATTGTGGTCTAACTTGTGTTTTTCTTTTAAACTGCCATCAGAACGCCCGTGAGCCCTCTGTTTAGTATCATGGTAGTTTTGTGATTATTTGTTTACTGTGATCCTTGATTGATAAGGTAAGGGTTCCATCGCGGACGAAACACATATGTTCATTTTTGAACAGACTTGAGTGCCGTGTGTCAGTGGCGTAAAACTAGTTTAAAAACCGTTCCTAACTGTTACAGTTCTTCTTGTTAATATGTACCGTTGTCTGTCATTGTTTGTTCCTTGTCCCTTCTTCTTTCGGAGCCTCAGGAAGGCAGTGTCTCGTGATTGTGGTCTTTCCTAAGTAAGTTCATTCATATTTGAGCCAGCGCATGACAGAACCAACAAAATGGCAAATACGCCTGCCCAGTGAAGACTCAGATCAGCCTTGGCATTCGCCCAGTCTGATCTGAGTCTTCGCTGTCCGCGTGAAGGAAGCTTAGGCCCTTAGCTTTCCATTGAGCGCACAAAGAAGATTTTGATCAGACTGGGTGAATGCCCAGGCTGAGCTGAGTCTTCGCTGGGCCCACATGCGATTTTGTAGGTTTTGTCAGGCGCTGGCTTATTTCATACAATTTGTACCCAAAGGAGGATCAGTGACTGCAGAGTGATGGTGCTTGATAGCGAAATTAGCAGATGATAAAAAAATGAATTTTATTATATTTCACAGACCATAAGGTTTGACAGCTGTGCTTCATGAGTTTGGCATTTCCTGGGTATCTTCATCTTATATTTTGACAATTTATTCATCTGGCTCTTGACCAAAGAGTTATGACAGAAGAGCGATCGCCCTTCGCGGTGTGGCTGGCTATTCATTTTCAGGTGCTGAATTCTCTGCCATTCTTATGAATAGACTTAGTCTGGAAGCAAACGTTTTTCTTTGAGAGAAGACCGTTGTAGGAGGGCCACATGTATGCTGAAAGCGCTTTGTTTTCTGTTCTAGTAGTCTGATTCAAAAGAACGAGAAATATTTTCAAGTAGAGTGTTTTCTCTTTGGGTGTATCCACACACCTTAAAATATGCAAGAATATATGTTGCTATTGTTCGCATATAATCTTCATGAATTGTTCTGTAGTTTATTTCCGTTCGTGTGTATAAGCAATCGGCATTTATGGGTGAAGTCGTACACCTCCAAGAGAGATCACAAGATATAAAATGTATCAGTCTTCCATTTGAAAACGGAATGATTCATATTCCAGGGAAGCAAATGTTTTTTTCTGCTGGAGTGGTCCTTTTTCAAAAAGCAACTTGGAGTAGCTTTCATTCTCGGAAGAGGAATGGAAGCACCTTCAAGAAAAAAAATCTATGAAAGCTAAAATGAAAACTTCCCCTTACACTGGGTCGGGAGATGGTGTTTGGGGGGGGGGGGGGGGCGGTGGGGAGCACACATAAAGGAAAGAAATTTCCTTAAAAAGTAGCTCTATGTTTTGAAAGTTTCAGAACTGGGAAACCAAATTAATGTCTAAAAACGTTGTCCTCATTGGAACAATGGCGGCCAAAACGCCCAGGTGCATGTTTTTGCCTTATTATTTCTCACACATACATACTTGTATCAGAAAGAAATATAGCTGGGAAGTCCTCAAGCCAGAATCGTGCATGGTCACTTCGAAGAAGATTAGATAAGATAGGATGTTCTTTATCCCAAATAGTGGTAACATCTATTACCGGAACCGGAAATTCTTCAAGTTTAAATTTCATTTCTCCAGACGTCGGCCATGCTGTCCGGAATGCTTCTGCTAGGTTAGTGTCCGTAGATCCATTGCGATAAATTAAAGCTATAAAATCACCCCGAAAATGGTTTTGTTGAAAATGTGAATATACCGTTGGAAAATAGTTCGCAAACTGAAATTAATAAAAACAGACATTCGAAATACGCATATTTAACACATATCTGAATGTGTCTCTAAAAACAATAAATTGACAATATGTAAGCTGTAACAAAAAAAATGATCTGTTTATCTAAGAAAGCAATTACTTAATATTTGAATATCATCAAATTACTCCTTACACAATTCGTATTAGAATTTAGTATAGAAACGCATTTAATAAGATTTGAAAAGTACTATACGATGCATTTATGTTAGAAAAAAAAATAAATAAAACAAGAAGTATTTAAGCGGACAGAACTCATCTTTGTTATTTTGATCTAGCGCAGAATTAAGGATGAATTTCGATCGAGAAAATTAGTTTAACTCATTTAAGCTTTGTGCCCCATAAAATGACATTGGCAAACAGTGTAGACCCAGATCAGACAGTGCGGCGTCTGAACAGGGTCTACAATGTTTGCACTAAGTTCAGGAATTTCTGTAATAGTCATAAAAAATTAACCACACACCCTACTATTGGAAATAGACCGGTCCAAAGTGTTATAGTAGAAGAGTCCACTAGGCATAAATGGGTTATGGCCTCATCCCCTAGTTGTTCCTGCTAGCCGTCCTAAAGTCCCAGCTGGCATTCTACGTAAATCTACATCGGGCCGTCATCGGCCCGTCAGCTACCCTGACGGGCCGATGACGGCCCGATATAGATTAACGTAGAATGCTGACTGGGGTAATGCTTCTGTTGTAGTTAGTTCTTTAAGTTATTGCAATTGTGCCGTTGTGCCTTGTCATTGTTATTTGTTGTTTGTTTCTCATCTGTTCTTCCTTCGTTGTGTCCGGAAGGCTGTGAGTGTGGCCTTTCCTGGGTAACTTCGTTGATATACATCATGAAAACATACCTATATAATTTTGACCCTCTTAAACCCCACTTTTATATAGTAAAACTTGGGTTTACAGGAGGATACATTTTTTTTCTAACTTCTGCTCAAAAACATAGATTATTGGTACTCGTTAGAACCGCGAGGCGGTTCTAACGAATATCCACAATCTATGTTTTGAGCAGAAATATGAAAATTATCAGAAGTTTTATCTGAAAGCTTTCAGTTTTTGGTGGTGAAATTTTTAATATATTTGAATAGGCGTGTTTTCGTAATGTTTTCTTGTTTGCTATCCTTTAATTTGATCGGTTTTTCTGTTGCAATCCCTCTTCGTTTGTTCATTCTGAATAAAAAGTATACCTTTGCTTCAAGTCCCCACCCCTCAGGAGCAATAATGGATTGTGAATACGGTGCTGGGTTATACAACATGGGTACATCCATCACAACAAACCCATAGGGCTTTAGGCCTCTAAATCCTCGTCCGTAATTCTGGTGTAAATATGGAATGAACCAGTCTTGCACAAAAGCTTCGCTCCCAAACAGACCTGAAACGTATTTGAAAATATTATTTATACAGATAGTGTAATACTTTTATCTGGCCCGATTCAAAAGCGTCTGATAAGCAGCACTTCATTTTATTGGATAGTCATAAAAATGTAAGTCACTTTACTCAGGAATGATTTCTACAATGTATGTTATTTATAAAATTAATGTAAACCCTCTCATCTCACCAATATCTGAATACCCATATATTTAGTACCCATTAAATAAGATACTTATTATTATTATTATTAACAGTTCACGAGAAGTAAATGATCAAAATCCACTTGCTCAACCAAGATTTACTTGCCCGAAAATTGACATTTTTCTTATTTCTCAAAGAAAACATACATTCTGGGTGCTTATAAGAAGTGCCTCTGTGATGTGCTTCTAATGAGTACCTAAAACATATGTTTCCTTTGAGAAATAAGGAAATGTATACATCTCATAAACTAGTTTCTCTTCTTACCTAAAGCTATGAAGTCTTTGTTCCAGGAATGCGCAGACTGATCAGGGCTTTTGTTATCCGCATATAAAGAGGTAGTTTCTGATGCAGGGGTTTACTTAAGTGCGCATTTAACGCTTAGTATGCTGGGTAAACAATTCAGCAAACGACATTTTGAAAAGTTTTCTTTTTTTATCCGGAAAACAGGCTCCTGTTGGTTTTCTTTTACTCCAGCATTGCAGTTATTTCTTGCTGTCGAGTTCTCATTGTTGTTTCACCTCTGTTTTCCTTTGATTTTTTATATTCTCGGAGGTGTTGCACTGATGAGTTAGAAATCCCTTCTCGCCGACTAACAAATGTCTTCTATATACCACGGCAGAACTAAGGGCGAAGGTTGTGGCTACGTAAAATCGATTTCTCCCCGCAAACCACCCCACCCCCACCCCCACCCCACGCTCCCCCAGTAAGGTTTTACTGACCGTTCCAAGGCGTCGCTTCTGCTGTGGTTTACTATTTCTGTCATTGTATGTCTTTGCATGTATGTCCTGGTGATTTTTGTTTTATTTTAGATAGCCGTTTGTCCAATTATTTTTGGGAAGAAAACTGTCCTTTTGGCTATCTGTTTGTAATATTTTGATTGTGGTGCCGTTGCTTTAAGTGTGTCCTTCTTTCCCTTTGGTGTCTTGGACGGAAGGTGTTAAGTAATTGTATCGATTCCTGATCATTGCCACCCCCACCCCCCCCTACCACGCCCCCTTTTTTATACCTAATCCTAATATATTGTCTCAAGGGACAATTTGCATGAAATATCAAAGTCTATTTTCTGAGGAAAATAAGAAAAATAATCCTAATCTGTCATCTGTTGGATTTGACCAGAGAATGGTACAGGTTAAGTACACTTTTCAACAAATTACCTTCTTCTTCAATGTCAAACGAAACAAATATTATGGTGTTTAGTCGTTTCAGTCCTTGTCTGTTCATTTCCGTTAGTTGCCTGGCAACCTCAAGCATAGAAACCACGGCCGCCCCATTGTCATCCACACCTATAATGTTGCAGATCTATAGGCATCCAGATATACATGTTGAAATTTAGCCAGATCCCGAATCTGGCTCGGCCAATCAGGAATTCTTATTTGAACCTTCATCTCTTCTTCCAATCTTCCAGGAGTATTTTTTTTCACATCAATAAATGAGTGATTCTCAAGTATGAAAATGTATCATTTTAATGAAACTGCCGCTTTGGATGTCTCTGTTTCACTGACTCAACTAAAGGTAGCAGATAACTTTTAATGTCCAAAAATGTTCTTGGTTCAAGGTTATAAAAAATGAATTCATTGAACACATTATCTTTTTAAAAACCTGAAATGGACCCATAGCATGAACTTATAATTACGAGGACGAGTACACAGACTAATATCTGATTTGCTGGTCAGTAGTGGGGAAATTATTTGAAGATAAATTAGAATTCCTGTTTAGCCAAAAGCCGGATTTCAGATCCGGCTGCGCCATGCGAAAGCGTGTCTTCGGGTATATGCGGACAACGAAGGCCCAGGGCCTTCGCTGTCCGCTAACAGGACCATTGGACACACTATAGAATCTATCAATTGAGAGTAAATACCCGGGTGAGGCTTTGCGCATGCGTGGTCTGAATCTGAATCTGAATCTGTGTATTTGGACTACGACATATACATGTACACCGTCTTTGTCATCAATACTTGTACAACTTTATTGAGCGCAAAAGATTTTGTGATATAAATAGAGACATTGTGGGAATTGACAAAAAAAATGCCGTGTTACAGGTGCAACCCCGAACAAGAATTTGTCATTATCAAAGCATATGCAAATTATGAAAACCCATTTATGTGTTTTACATGAAACTATGTGAACATTGATGACAAAAGTCGTGCGGTAACTCCAAGGAAGAACTTGTCAATACCACAGCATATACAACACTTAACCATTGTCCTGCTGAATAAATTAAGATGCCACGCCAACTTCTAATTTTCAGCCAATCAGATAACTTGATCCAGATTGTTGATATAAATTCATTACTTAATGACAAACAGTGCAGATCCAGATCTTCAGAAGCCAATTGACCTGGATCTACACTTTTTGCAAAGGTAGGGTATATCCGGGTTCAGCAGGACAAGTAATTGAACTTGTGTGGTCAGTCAAGCGCCATAACTGATATGATTGATATCGACGTACTACGTGCACCGTCTTACATACATTTTAACCCTTTCATCACTGTGTTTCTGAAATGGATTTTTCCATCTCTGAACGTGGTCAAATTCATTGTTGAAAAGAGGGGTTTTAGTCAGAAATGAATAACAGAGCGGCAAACTGTGTAGATCCTAATGATACAACGAACAGCGAAGACGTAGATTAACCTGCGTATCCACGCAGTCTGATGAGTCTTCTCAAGACATTTTGTATAGCCAAGGACCATACCTGTTTTCGAATGGATATCGAAGACTGATTAGACTGAGCGGACGCGCAGGCTGACCTGAGTCTTCGCTGAGACCACATGGCATATAGCATGTGGTATAATGCACACTTTTATCTTGCGTGGCGACTCAGTTTTACCTGGCGTCGTGCCGGCCTCGGTGGCTCAGTTGGATGCGCCGTCCGACTGAAGACCAGGAGGTCGCGGGTTCAACCCCCGCCGAGGTCGACAACATTCTTTCGTTGAGATTGCTCATGAAAAATTTACTACGGTCTTCCGCTGATTCAAAAAGGGCAGTTGTCAGTTTCTTGCGAAAGAATGTGCACAATACTGGTTAACCGCTTAGAGGACTAAACCTGCCCAGTAACGTGTGGTTAGGAAAACTGACCGCGCTCCACATGACCCCACTGGGTTGACTGGGCCGTAAAACCTCAACAAAAAAAAAAAAAAAAAAAAACCTGGCGTCGTAGGTACAGTATCGTAATGGGCTCCTACACCAAGGATTCTATCAGACAGATTTCCAAACCTATCGCCTTTCAATACTCCAATTACGTTTGTGAAATTCGCCTATAAATAAAAAAAGAACAAAAAATAAGAAAAAAAGAAAAAAAAAAAAAAAAACGATACATTTAACATTTTAAAATTACAAAAAGTAATTACGCTGTAGCTATAAATAATAACAATAAAATTGTAATTGACAAAGATGCTGCACACAGAAATTAGGTCAAGATGGGAGGTGCGACGTGAGAAAACGTACCTTCTAACAAGTGCGCCCAACGAAGACTCAAATTAGCCTGGAGATGATTTATATAAGCTTTTAGCTTTTTATCAAATCCTGTACCATATAACATTATGCGATGTATTTATGTGAACTTAAATGAATAAAATATTGTTTAAACCAAATTAGCCTGCGCATCCACACAGTCTGATCAGAATCTTCGTTGTCCTGATACGGAAAACTTTGCATCCTTGGCTATCCAAAATGCGCCCAGTGAAGATTTTGACCAGACTGCACGAATGCGCAGACTGATGTGAATATTCGCTGTGCGCACATGTCTGAAGGTATGTATTTTTTTTACGTTGTGGCTTTTAGTCATTACGAAAACCCGCCTATTCAAATATATTGAAAATTTCACCACCAAAAACTGAAAGCTTTCAAATAAAACTTCTGATATTTTTTCATATTTCAGCTCAAAACATAGATTGTGGGTGCCCGTTAGAACCGCCTCGCCGAGGCGGTTCTAACGAGTACCCACAATCTATGTTTTGAACAGAAATAAGAAAAATAAAGTATACCCCTGTAAACCCCAGATTTACTATATAAAAGTGGGGTTTAAGGTGGTCAAAATTATATAGGCGTGTTTTCGTGATGCTTGATCTTGCGTCTTCCAAAGGCAATCAGGAAATGAAACACTGGCGCCAGGAAACAAAAAGAGACAATTTCAACAAAAGATACATGATATTACAAAGTTGAACATAAAAATACCCACAGTGCACACGTTGGCTTCTAGAAAAAAGGTAAGATTGAGTGTGTACTTCTTTTTATGAGAGTCATTGTAGATTATCATAAGTAAACTAGAGAACTAACAGAGCACCCCCATTTCAGAAGGGATGAAATACAATTTTGATAGCTTAACTCTCCTGTGAGTGTATAAAGGATCATTTGGCTCTAAGTCTTCGCAGATTCATAATGTCTATTTTAGAGGGCTCAACCATATATTATGTTGCATCCAAATGCATTTCTATTATAGCATCTTACCGTGTCTGAAACCCTGCTATCCGGAAATACTTGTAATTCTGTCTCCAAGCCAAGTTTTTTAAACTCATCGCGAATAAACAGCATCGACCGATCTTTGTATGCTTGGTCTGTGTCATGATGACGTGTCTTTGAAAAATAATTCCGGAGGCTGTTTTCCATATAGGTAAGGTTCGCTCCATCAGCATATTTCCCCGAGATGAATCCTGAAAACAAAATGTAATAAAATGGTGATAACTGATACGAATGAAAAGCTGCAAGGCATTTGCTTATACAGTTGACTCTCGTTATCTCGACCTCGCTTATCTCGAATAACCGCTTATCTCGAAGTGAAAATCTGGTCCCTGCCTATACATGAAAACCTAACAACAGATGGAAAATATTGTAGAAAAGAGGAGAAATTGCTCCTAAGGAGCAATTTCTCCTCTTTTCCACAATATTTTCAATATATCTCTAACTTCAAAAGTCCAATTACCTATCAGTTTGTTAAATGTGGTTAATCAAATTATTTTTTCCTCAATTCTGCAAACCTGATATGTCGAACTACGGATATCTTGAAGTATTTCAGAGAGTCCCTTTGAGTTCGAGATAACGAGAGTCGACTGTATTTGTGCAGATACATGATACGCAGGAAAGATGCTCGAATAGATACAGTGAACCCTCGTTACAACGACAGCATCCTTTACAATATACGTTGCCATTAAAATGAATTTGCTGTTCAACAGGATACTTAATAAACAGATTAATATGTAAGAAAGGTCTTGTTTTGTTTATTTCTTCATAGAACATGTGTTTTGGTTATTTGTTAGAATCGCCTCGTTGAGGCGATTCTAACAAATATCCAAAACAACTGTTTCTTTAAAGTATTTAAATACAATATTCTTGCATAATTTGTGACTAATTGTTACCTCTACAGCGAATGTTGACTCAAATTGTCAATATAACGAATTTTGTCGTTGTATCGAGTGTCGGTATAAAGAGAGTTATCTGTAGATTATTCTGTTTTTAAAATCACTCATCATAATTTATAGTTCGAAACATGGTAGCTCATAAGCTGCCATATGCGAACGGTCAAATCCAGATCATTCTGCAGTTGACTATTCGCACACGCTAATCTGATCCATTGCAAGGTTGTCTTTGGATAGACAAGGGTCCCAGACACTTTTCTTTCATCACTTCTAATGAACAGACAGCATCAAATCAAGTCCGCTATTTTTCTGGTTTTGGTTTATTCAGTATTCCAAAGAATCCATACTTTGAAATATTCTACGTATAAGCGAACAATGTGAACTGATCAGACATCGCGCATGTCTCTACTTTTATTTACAAGGGAAACAACTTTTGTGACCTTTAGTTTGCATTCCTACACACCAAACCTCTTCTGCATTAAAAGTAAAGAATTTGCTCTCTATTGGTTAATAACCAGGGCCCAGTTTTCAAAACTAACGATGTCGTTAGTTAACGTACCGTTAAAACTTTGATCATTAAATATGGCATATACGCTAATATTTTTGCTAAAAAATGTTAGGAGCTTTTGCATTTGCTAAAGCTACTCACATTTTTTTTTTTCAGCAAAAAATACCATTGAATTAGATATTGTACTTATCAGAACAATTAACATTTTGACCACTAACATGCTCGTTCTAAGTGCACATTGATTGCCGCTGCTTTGCATAAATGAAAAGTCCTGACTGTGACCGTACTGCGCGACGACTATGAGACTCGTTAATAATCGGAATGACTCGGAAGTGTGTCAGTTATTGAATGGATGAAAAGATGAAGAAAATATTCAATTAAACATACCTAGAACACTGATGATAAAGAAATACTCTAACGTCCGGACAGCCATATTCTGACGTCGTCGGTTTTGATAACTTTTCACGTTTTTGAGAGTTTTGATATATCCACTTTCAAGATGTAACGTTTCTACCACAAAGTACCCATAACAATTTCTTAGTTAACTCTAACTTTAATGCCCATTAACCCACCAACCCCATTGACACCTTAATGCTAAGTCTAAAAATGGGATCAATGCAAATAATGTTTACCCAGATCAGCCTGCTCATATCGCGACATCAGAGGGACTACACTGTTTGCATTTAAGCACAAAATGTTTTTATAAAAAGAATGAACCAGACGTTCTTTAATTTTTACTGCTCTCAATGCAAATTCAGCAGATGACAAACTGATGATATTTTTCTTACTTTTCTCAGAAAACAAGCTATGACAGTGTACTAAAACGTCAAAGCCTGATTGCTGGGAAAAAAAAGAAAAATATTTCAAAGTATCGTCTGCTGAAATTTTAACCCAGCCTGCAAAGCGTTAAATCGAAATTGAATGTGTCCAAAATGTGACGTGCCCCACAGGCATTAATGGGTTAACTCTTTCGGTGCCAAATTTCAGACGACATTTGTCGTCTGCTTTTCTTTTTTAACAAACTATCGCATGAAAAGAAGTTTATATGTACAGTTGAAAGACTGAATGTCAAACAGCGTAGATCCAGATGAGACGGTTCATATGAGCCGTCTCATCTGGATCTACGCTGTTTGCAAAAGCCTATAATTATCGCCTATGGCAGTGAAAGAGTTAATATTACCATAAACGGTTCCGTTCTGAAGATGTTATGTTATGATCTGATTATAAACGTTTTTAACAGAGGTTGCTACAATATGATGTTTGTTTTTTGATAGTAAGTAGCGGTGTTATTCCCCTACCATATATACCCTGAATATTCGAATACATCAACGCCTTACCATATTTGTCCTAAATGGAGAAAAACATATTTTTACGACCTGTTGATACGTCTATAGCAGTTGCATTACGAAATCACGCCTATTTCAAATATATAGAAAATTTCACCTCCAAAAACTGAAAATTTTCAGATAAAAAAACTGATATTTTTCTTATTTCTGCTCAAAACATAGATTGTGGATGCCCGTTAGAACCACCCCGGCGAGGCGGTTCTAACGAGTACCCACAATCTATGTTTTTGAGCAGAAATAAGAAAAATAATGTATACCCCTGTAAACCCCTATATATAAAAATGGGGTTTAGGGGGATCAAAATTATATAGGGATGTTTTCGTGATGGGTGTATGATAAACAGCGAAGACCCTGGTCAGACGCCGCATTTATATCGTCTGATCAGGGTATGCATTGATTGCTCAGGCTCCCTGTCCCAATATTTAGGGTAAAAATTATTGCATTTCTTCTTGAGTAAATGAGCCGTGTCACGCAAGAAAATGGGGGTGGGTGGCAGCGAGGAGCTTAAGCGAAGGCCCTGAACAGACTGGATAGACAAGTATGCTGATCTCTGCCTATATTATTCGCATACGACTTAGTCCCTTTTTACATGCCCAGCCACAAATACAGGAGAACAACAGAGGAGTCACTTCAAATCATTACGAAAACATACCAATTCAAATATATTGACAATTTTACCTCCAAAAACTGAAAAGTTTTCAGATACAAACTCTGATATTTTTCATATTTCTACTCAAAACATACATTTGCGTACTCGTTAGAACCGCCTCGCCGAAGCGGTTCTAACGAGTACTAACAATCTATGTTTTAGAGCACAAATAAGAAAAATTATCTATATCCCTGTAAACCTCAATTTTAAAATATAAAAGTGGGGTTTAAGGGGGTCAAAATTATATAGGTATGTTTTCGTGATGAGAAAAAATGATCTTATGACCTATACGAACAGCATATAACCAGCTCAGCCAGGGATTCTGTCTGCAGTCTGAACAGTATCTACGTCAGTCGCTACAAGAATGTAAAGGTGTGAGGATTTGAAAATTCTCCGTGTGAACTTCGCAGACCTAGATCAGTTATTTGGATCTGCGCTGTTTGCATGTATTTTGTTTTTTCTTTACAAGGATATGCTCTAGGTTTTTCATCACTATCGCACTACAAAAAATACAAAGTCAAAATAGTTATGTGCCACCGCTTTGGTATCTGAGCCTCGCCACGAGAAAATGTGTCTTTGTGGCATACGCGAACGGAGAAGGCAAAGATCAGCCTACGCATTCATGCAGTCTGGCCAGGACTTTCGCTGTCCGCTTACGTAGTTATTAAATACTGTAGCTACTTTTGAATAGTATCATTGAATACGGAAGATAGTTTTGACACGCTCTGAAGAACCTGGTTAGACAGGGTAGATTTGGAAGTTGGTCTAGACCATCGCTTTTCGCATTTGCACAGAAGACCCCTTTTCATTTGACATGGCTCAATTTTATCTAGAGAAGATTGGTTGTCTGTATTCGAATGCCATTTATTCTATAGCGGTACCGTATTTTATCCTTAGGCTAATTATTGGAACAAGCAAACCTGAGCAAACAATATAGACCCGTATCAGACGTGCAAAACGCGGCGTCTGATCAGGGTGTACGCTATTTGCCAGTCATACAATATTTTCAATATTTTATACAATGCAACATTATTGAAAAATGGTAAGTTGTTAGGGTGCACTTATATTTATGGTAAACATGGGACACTATATCGGTTAGGTTTTCTTTTGGAACACATCTTTGTGATGACAAACTTTTCTCAGAGACAAGAAAATGTTTCATGCTTAGCGCGCTGGGTAAGATTTTCAGCAGACGCTTTTTTTTTTCTTTTTTTTTTTTTTTTTTTTTTTGAACACGTTTTTGTGATAACAGTTTTCCCTCAGTGATAAGAAAATACATATTGCTTAGTTGGCACACTGGGTATTTTTTCAGCAGACAAACCATTTTGAAATAAATTTCTTTCTTTCTTTCTTTCTTTCTTTTTTTTTTCAGAAAAATGGAATTTGATATTTCATGCAAGTTGTCTCCTAAAACCTATGGAATGACAAAGCCTATTTTCTGAGAAATAAAAATAAGAAAAAAATATCAGTTTGTCATCTGCTGGCCCAGAAAGTGGTAAAAGTTGATAAACCCGTTAAGGGAAATACAATTTCGGGGGCGGCAACTCTGTCGAAAGTGATTCTTGGTTCTTCCGAAAGGGTTCTACTCTACTTGGGAGTTGATTCTTTCTGCAAGTAAAGTTCTGGCTGTTTAAAGAAAGAAAAACGAAAAGGAAATGCTGTTTCCTGCCAATCTACTGAATTGTTAGACTGGCACTCGTCAAAGAGACAAGACTGTTCAAACTAAGCCCAACCGAAACATAAGATAGTTTCTCTTATACCAGTCTAATTAATTCTCACAAAAACATGCCTATTCAAATATATTGAAAATTTCACCACCAAAAACTGAAAGTCTTCAGATAAAAATTCTGATATTTTCATATTTCTGCTCAAAACATAGATTGTGGGTACTCGTTAGAACCGCTGCGCCAAGGCGGTTCTAACGAGTACCCACAATCTATGTTTTTGAGCAGTAATAAGAAAAATGATGTATACCCCTGTAAACCCCAGTTTCACTATATAAAAGTGGGGTTTAAGGGGGTCAAAATTATATAGGCGTGTTTTCGTGATGTAAAATTTCCATTCTGAGCATGACAAAAGAAAAGTGATATAAAAGAGCTCATTCTACTGGATTTTTAATTTATCGGACAAATTCTCTCTGGTGTAGACCCCGGTGGAAGACCAGTAGGTGTGGGCGCTGAACCATACTTCATCAATGTTTAGAAAGACGTTTTAACATTTACTACTCTCTTGGCTAATTCAGCAGAGGACAATTTGGTGATATTTTCTTATTTGTCACATAAAACAGAATTTTACATTTCATGCAAATTGTCTCCACTGGAGAAAATTTGCATAAATGTCAAATCCTGTTTTCTCGGAAAAAACAAAGAAATATATTTCAAAGTGTCGTCTGCTGAAAAAATTACCAAGAGTGCTAAGTGACTGGATACACGTGGTATTTTCCACCATTTCCGTCACGTGATATCCTGTTTGCTTTACTGCACGCCAAGCCCCTTCTGAAAAGGGATCCGGTACTCTTTAAGGAAAGCCTTGCATTTGCTCCCAGCTTATAGAATAGGCACCTTTCAGAAGGTCCGACGGGTAGCAGTCTTCTGCACCTTCTCAGTTTGACCTGCTAAAACCTGTGTGTATGGAGTCCAAACTAGAGCTGTGTATTCCAGCTTGGGATACTTACATATACTAAAGTGAAAAAGAAATGTAGTGTAAACTTTTACGCTGAAATAAAATGATGCTTTAAAACATCTAAAATATCTCCATGTGGTTTTAAAGCAGCATATTTATTGAACATATTTCCAAAATTTCATCAATTTTGTGTCTTAAAACTCGTCAGGAATTGAATGCATTGAATTGTAAATGAAATTCAACTGACGCAATCATTTTCTGGTGTGTTCAGCCTCGCGCCCCCGGCTCGCGCCGCCCTTGCCGCACTTATTCTTCTCTGCATGGATTTCATCAATGCATTGATCCTTCTCATTGGAATGTTGTTCCATTACTCTAACGAGGCATTTCTCAAATGGGCGAGAGCGGTGGGGATATTGCGGCTCTTCCGTACTCTTCTGTCATGTTCGTCCCACAGACGCTCCATCGGGGATAAATCTGGACTGTATAGTGGCCAGTCGAGTAGGATAATGTTATGGTTAGGCAGATTGCGCAATTACAACAGATGAATAGCCCTGTCGCGATGTCACACGTAGACGTCCAGACCGCGGTCGGTGGGCGTCACGTCATGTCTCCCTTATATGCAGTCTAATAAGACGTTCAGTAGTGGAAACTTTCACCCCAAAATGAATAGCAACTTGTTGATGCCTCTGACCCTGGATCAGAACAAATCTTTACCCTGCGTTTGTTTTTCACTAGTTTTGTTCGCAGCAGTGTATTTTCCACACGCAACGTGGAAACGCAGTGGTTAGTGCACTTGCGCTCTAGTGCTGGAGGTACCAGGTACGATCCCCGCTTGGGGTAAGATTTTTCTGGGTTCTAATTGACACCACTGGCAGGGGTCGAGACATTGGTGGATGGTCCCTGTGCAGGAATAGAATCCATGTGCAGGTTGAAGATACCACTGCTGAGACAAAACTCTCCAAAGTGGTCCATCCTGCAAAATTGGCTTTCTGTAGGTAATGATTTAAGTGACCCCGAACACGTGAGTTGCCTTCATACCTGAATATAGTTGTAACAGAAAACAAAAATAAAAAAGTGCATGAAGAAAATGCAAAGGTAACATTTATTGTGCTGAAATTTCAGGACGGAAATATCTGAGACATGTTGAAACCAATACAAATTGTTAGAAATAGTAATACCAAGGTATCTGACGCACTTGAAACTATTACACATTTCTTTTTTATGCTTGGAACAACACGGCGCGCAGTCTGCTAAAATATGTTCTTGGGAAATGAATAAGATGATTCATTCTATTCTGTTCTGTTCAGAGGGCGCCTGCCTAGTACAAGCTTTTATCCATAATGTAAGCGTCTGTGTACACAGAATCTCTAGCACGTGTGTTGAAAATGGAAAACAAAACATTGCCAAGTTTTAGCAATTTGACAGCAAAAGACTATGCGATTCCAAAACGACAACAGCACCAGGTGAAGCTTAAATGTTTAACGAAATTATCTGACTTTGTCTGAAGACTAGTGCAGGCGTGGGGTGGAGTAGGGTGGGAGGGTAGTTCGGTGGTGCCACAGGCACTTGAAGAAATAAATTTCTCTTCATATCTCTGAAAACAACTAAGTCAAAGGAGGTAAAAGTGTGCCCGATACAGGACTTTAACCCATAACCCTCTGCTTGCAAGTCAGGTGCTCTACCTAGTTGACCAGACAGATAGACCTGTCAGTCTCGGTTGCTCAGTGGTGAGCTAGCGCACTGCCACTTGAAATATGAAAGTAGGCTTGGCCTAAATGCGAGCACAGCACAGACCCTGTTTGTAGTCTCTTGAAAAGTCCTTCACAGCATCATTAAAGAATGACTATCAGTATATAAAAATATATGTAAATCAAAAATAAATAATAAAAATAATCAGCAATGTATCATGTCTGTGACACTTATTGACATTAGTTTCTTCTCACTTCGTGATGCTTATTAGTATCAAGTCCGCTCCAGTCCTGTCAACTTCGGGTAACAACTTTTGACAACTTCCGGGAAGAAAACGGGAAGAAAATTGGTCAGAGTGATTTCTGCTGAAAGTATATATCGTTGTATGTTACTTTTGATTGATCATATATTCTCTACAGTAGAGCTCACTTCATTCGCGGCGCGTCGTGAGCTGTGCTCGCTATAAAGTTAGAGGTACAGGATCAATCTCAGGCTTAGGCAAGGGAATTTTCAGTGTCAATGCGTTTTCCTTCATGTCATTTGCAGACATGACATGAAAACAGTGTGCTGTCTTTCGGCTCGGGATGTTAACTGGAGGTCCCCTGTGTAAAGTCACACCCTGTGCAGTTTTCAAAAACAACTGTAATTCAAAATGAATACTTTTAAGCCTTTAGCTTGCAACCTGGAGTGTACTTTCTACACGGTCTGTCAGTCCTAGGAGGAGAAAAGAAGTCACCACATACATCTCCTTCTAACTTTTTGAGCGCCAGTCCACAGGTGACTGGTTTGGAATTTTTCCTGGTTTCATAAAACTGAATAATTTAGCACAGTATCATATATGAAAACATTACTGCAGCTATTTATTAAAGTGAAAAACCAAAGGTACTTATCATGATTTAAGTATAACAAAGGCTTAAATAACTCTGGCATTTATTCAACAGGAAAGTTGAGTAGTAAAATGTAGTGTCCTAAATTTGATTATTTTATTAAGATGGAAGGAACTAGTTAGCAAAGACTGCATTTCCATAGTGGACAGTGAGATGCCTTCTCATATTTATAATACCTAGATAAGAATATTATTGATAAATGAAACCAGGTGCTTGTGGGCCAGGCATCAGCTGGTCCATCATCTACAACAGTACAGCCTGTTCCTGCTCTCCTGTGCTGAGGCATCAGCTAACATGCTGTCAGTTTCTAGCCTCAGTCAGCACATACCAGATTATCTTGTCACAAATAAACTGAAATAAGCTTTAGGAAGCAGTACCCACAACCATCTGCTTGCAAGTTGAGCTCTGCCCAGGCTGACAGTCCAACCAATCACCACATCTCTGTGTCTCCTGATACAGAATTGATCATTTTCTGTTCATTACCTCTGGTAGAATCTTGAAATTTGGCACATTATTTGGCAAATGTTAGGTATGATCTGTAAATTGTGGGAAAGAGACCTGGTCTGCTCCTGCTTATTCTTTCTTCCATTAATTTGTCTGTTTTTCTTTCCCTCCTGTCTTTATTTTTGCAGTCAAACATTTCTCTGAAATTAAGTTGCACCTTTGATCTTGAAATTCAGTTCAAATTTTTGTTATGACTTGTATTGTTTGAAAGAGAAGTTGCCTGCTCCCGCTTATTCTTTTGTTTACCTGTTATTTTTTCTTCCCCTCAAATCAATTTTTTTTCTGTCAAATATTTCTCTGAATTAGTACACCTAGCATTTTGAAATTTGGTATGTAATTGAAGTGTTGGTATGACTTGTTGTATTGTGGTAAAGAGAACAAGTCTGCTCTTGCTTATTCTTCCATTCATAAATTTGTTCATTTTACTTTCTCTCTGGTCAAAAGTTTTTCTATCAGATATTTCTCTGGAACGATTGCATCTAAGGTCTTGAAATTTGGTACAGATGGAGCACTGTGGTGCAGTGGTAAAGCATCAGACTTGAGATCCAGAGGTAGCAGGTTGATCCCCAGGAGCACCAAATCTTGTGTCCTTGAGCGAGACACTTGATCCACATTGCTTAGTTAGTACTGGTTTTTACCCAGGAAGACCTGTCAAGAATGCCTGTGGCGGTGTATGGCAGTATATATACAGTAGAAAAAAAAATAAAATAAAAAAGTTGTTGGGTAAGACTTGTTATTTTGACCTGCTTCTACTTATTCCATTTATTTATCCATTTTTCTTTCTTTCCAAATTCATTTCTGTCAAACATTTCTCTAGAATCACTGCACTCAGGACCTTGAAATTTGGTAAAATGTTGGGTATGACTCTTGTAATATGAGAAAGAACTGGCCTACTTATTCTTCCATTTATTTTTCCATTTTTTCTTTCTCTTCAGTCAAACTTTTGGACATCAGCATCATAGTTTTTAAGAGGTTATTTTGTCAAGGTCTGTAGATGGATTTGCACTGGCAGGGGTTTACGTGACCCCCTCATCACTTTGTCTAATTTCAAAGTATCTAAATTGATTATGTGCATTTTTAAAGTGTTTAAAAAATGTTGAGTCCTTAAAGTTCTAATTACAACTGCAGTGATAACTCTTTGATTCATTTTTGTTTTTGTTTTTGTATTTTTTTTTCAGAGAAAATAAGGCTTATTTCATGTTAATCATCTGCCTAGCATCTTATTATCATGTTTTTCAGTTACTACAAGAGTTGACAAGACCACACATTGAATCATTCAATTACCTGCTGCATGAAGGCCTATCCAAGGTAGTAGAGGTATGTACATGTAAGCTGCTTCACTAATATCAGTGGACTTGTGATTAACCCTTAAAGTGCCAATCACAACTGCAGCAGATGACCCTTTAAATATTTTTCTGTTTTGTTTTTTTTTTGTTTTTTTTTCTTTTTTTTTGTTTTCTGAAAAAGTAAGTTTATGTTTATGTCAGTACTTATTTCCTGTAAAAAAAATATTTATTTATGAGGCCCTTCCAGGGGTTTTGGGGAACAGGGGGAATAAGGCCATTTATTTCAGGTGAACAAGGGAACAAAAGTCTAAAACTGAAGGGAACTGGGGAACAAAGGCAATTTTTGGGGAACAGGGAACATAGAAATTCAAGATTTTGATTTTAGGGAACAAGGAAAAAAAGACAATTTTTTTTCAGAGGAACAAGGGAACAGGTACCCCTATGCACCCACCCACCCCACCCGTCTCATTTATAGAATGTTGTCTGCTACAGTTTTGCTTAGAGCTTTTACACCTTCCACACTTTTCTTAATATCTTAATACACTGCAACCTCTTTATAACACTGTTGTTGGGGTCCATGGCATAAACAGTGTTAGTTAAACAACCGTGTTATATCCAAAAAAATGTATAGATTATATTGAAAAATGACCACTTATGGTCATTTTTCAATATAATCTATACATTTTTGGGATCCATCTTTGAATCATGTTATATCCAAAACCATGTTATAACGAACTGTGTTATAAACAGACCTGTTGTAATTGTAATCAGTAATCGTGATTACATGTAATCGATTACAAGTTTTGAGTAATCGAAATGTAATCTGTAATCATTGATTTTTATGATTACAAGTAATTGTAATTGTAATCGAATACATTGCAAAACAGCCTGTAATCATGATTACTTTGATGATAACAATACGATTACAGTATGGATATTTAAATAAAATAAGTCAGAAGGAATAGAATTGAAAAAGAAATTCATTTCTGGTATGACAACTTGACAAAAACAAGAATATTGGAGATAATTATTTTGATTTGTATACATTTAATGACTTAATGACTCTGTATTGGTTTGTTTAAAACAATCAATACATCTTTGAGATAAAAGAAAATTTAAAAAATACATGTTCGAGATCAAAGGAAATTAAGGTTTCACACATGGATTAGCTGATATGGATTAGCAAATAATCAAAGTAATTAAATTGGCAAACATTTATAGTCTTTTATCTATATATCTCTACATTTTTGTTTGGATATAATATGGTTGTTTAACGGTATATTATACTTTCGAACAGACAGATCAAGGCAAACATTGCAGATCCAGATCAGAATTGACTAATCCATGTGATAATGGTAAAGGCATGCGCCAAAAGAGGCATTTCAGGTGCAGCTTTGAATTTGTGCAGTCCCACCAGAGCCTTCACCGTCTCCACACATGTAATATGGAAAATGAAAATTTTAGTGTTTTTACAGTAACTTACTGACTTATATAATTTCATGTTTATTGTGTGCATGCTGTCAACAATGTCTCTCATGTCAGATGACCTACTGTAAAGGCCCCGGTGGCTCAGTTGGATGCGCCGTCCGACTGGAGACCAGGAGGTCGCGGGTTCAACCCCCGCCGAGGTCGGCAACATTCTTTCGTGGAGATTGATCATGAAATATTTTCTACGGTCATTCTCTCCCTTCCGCTGATTCAAGAAGGGCAGTTGTCAGTTTCTGGCGAAAGAATGTGCACAATACTGGTTAACGGCTTAGAGGACTAAGCCTGCCCAGTAAACGTGTGGCTAGGTAAACTGACCGCGCTCGACATGACCCCATTGGGTTGACTGGGCCGTAAAACCTCAACACACAAACAGACCTACTGTAAAAGTTATATACATTTGGACAATTGTAAAGTGGCTAAAGTTGACCTGTCATAATTTATAGTTGGAGTGTGATCTTGTCATATATTTCTGCATCTAAACAATGGCATTTGAATTTGAAAGGATGTGGACCCTGATGTACTTTTTCTTCATTGTTTGCATAGGCCTATTTATCAAGTATCCAAATACTTGAATTATTTATGGCATTTACTAAAACTGGCCCTTCTGTAAAGTACCTGTGTTAAGTTTTGACATATTGCCTGAGGACATTGATAGGTTTTGAGCTGGTTCTTTCATACAGGCAGAGGACCAAATAAGGAGTAAATTAGTGATAATTCAGGGATAATTTTTCTTATCTCTCAATGAAAACATATGTTGTGGGTACTCATTCGAACCATCTCGATGAGACAGTTCAAATGAGTACCCACAACATATGTTTTCATTGAAAGATAAGGAAAATTATCCTTCAATTATCAGCAATTTACCCCTCCTATCTAATGCTGCTTGTGCAAATTAAACTTATTTATAACAGATGAAAAACAGATTTAATTCCATTGTTGTTTTCATTTTTATATATCAATGCTTAAGATGAACTGCCTGAATTATATTGCACCCCAGGGAGTACAACAAAAGCCAGGCACTATAAGTCTTCAAACCAGCTCATGGTACCAAGAGGAAGAGTAAAAAATAACCATACGTCAAAGAAAATGTATAGTAAATGGAATATCATAAAAAAATGAATATATGGTATAAAGAATATGAATAACATCATGTCAGAAGATATAGCATGCCATGCATGAAGCTTTGAAAGAACAATAAAACAGATTATTAATTTAAACTAGAATTTTTTTAAACACGGAACAACAAGAAAGTAATTGTAATTGTAATCAATTACATTGCAATGTAATTGTAATTGATTACATTCAGGAAAGATGCAATTGTAATTGTAATCTGTAATCATGAAATTACAAAGTAATTGTAATTGTAATCAAATACATTTGTATGTAATCGGTAACAGGTCTGGTTATAAAGAGGTTGAAGTGTATTTGAAAAATCCATTTTACTACCTGTTGATGTGTTTTAATTATTGCTGGATAAGTGGCAAACAGTCTAGATCTGGATCAGGAGCTGCATTCAACAGCATCTGGTTTAGGTCTACAGTATTTGTTCAGATCAATTAGATGAATTGCTAGGCTAAATACAGTATTTACCTTAATTCTGGGATAATTTTCTTCAGTTCTTCATGAAAACATATGCTCTGGGCTCTTTTTAGAATACCCGCAATATAGCAACATATGCTTACATGTATATGAAGAAGTAAGAAAATTAACCCCAGTCCTGCTGAACCCGGATATAACCTGTCTTTGCAAACAGTGTAGATCCAGGTCAGTAGCCAACTGATCTGAATCTGCACTGTTTGCTATATAGTACATGTATGTGAATTTATATCTACAATCTGGATCAAGTAATCTGATTGGCTGAAAATTAAATGTGGGCATGGCATCTTAATTTATTTAGCATTGTCTGATTGGCTGAAAATTTAAAGTGGGCGTGGCATCTTAATTTATTTAGCATGACAAGGTTTGGCTTGCATAATTATCGTCAAGTGCTCCCGATAAACAACTCCGTGCTTCTGGAACAAATATGAACCCAGTTTATCATGATCTGGGCCCAGTTGTTCAAAGCTAACGGTCCTTAGTTAACGATTCGTTAAAATTTACATCAAGTGCAAAAGCTACTCACATTTTTTCAGCAAAAAATATCAGAATATAGTATATTGAATCCGCTAAAACAGTTAACGAAATGACCCTTAACGAGCTCGTTAAGCTAACGACACTTTGAACAACTGGGCCCAGATCTAGATTTTTCAGGGTCTTTGTTGTCGATATGTCTGACACCTTGCTTGTACTGTTAAATCCTGTTTTCTGGGAAAAATAAGAAAATATCACCAATTTGTCATCTGCTGAATTAGCGAAGAGAGTGGTAATGGTTAACTAATGTTTCCATAGCACATCTAAGTAAGTCAAGCGCACGGCATAAAAAATAAACTGTGTATTCTAAACAAGCCACCGTAGATATGCACAGTAAATGTGCCAGCACATGACAAAACCTACAATATTTTATAATGGGAACTTTTTCATGTCATTAACCCTTGTCCTGCTGAACATGGATATACCCTACTTTTGCAAACAGTGTAGATCCAGATTAGTTGGCTTCTGAAGATTTGGATCTGCACTGTTTGTCATTCAGTATGTGAATTAATATCAACAACCTGGATCAAGTAATCTGATTAGCTGAAAATTGGAAGTACATGTAGGCATGGCATCTTAAATTATTCAGCATGACAAGGGTTAACACTTGACTTAGCATGCTACATGTAGGTAAACTTTCAGCAGGTGACGTTTTGAAATATTTTTCTTATTATACTCAGAAAATAGGCTCTGCTATTTTATACAAATTTTCTCCTTATGAAACGGTTTGCATGAAATTTCAGCACCTATTTTCTGGGGAAAATAAGAAAAAATATTGATTTATAATCTGCTGAATTAGCCCAGATTGTGGTAAAGGTAAATAAGTGCCTAATGTCTGAATACTAACAGTAACTTTGTGAACATAAAACATTTGAAACATGACCGAAATCATTCAGATTCCTGTTTTGAGAACATTATAGCGCTGACTACCATGACTACAAAGAATGACTTCCACATAAAGGAGCATCCATGTGGCCAAATGGTCAGCACTCCTGACTTCCGTTCTTGGTTTGAACCCTGCTGGAGGCAGAATTCAGCACATGATTATGGTATTTCATTGCACAGAGCCTTTCATTGTCGTGATATGACTTAAATTATGTTGACAGGGACATAGAAAACCAAACCATCATCTTCTGCATAAATTAATTTTGTGTCTCTTATATACGAGGGAGGCACTGTATCAGGGGTTTTGCTACATGTATATAAGCTTGTTCAGGAAAATGCAAAGTATATTGTACAGGGAAAATTTCCCATATTTTTTCAACCAACCAGTATTGATTTTTTCTTAGTTCTCTTACAAAAGCTTATGTTATTGATATTCATTAGAAGTGCTTGAGCCAAGACATGTTTTCATGTATAGTAAAACCTGTGTAAGAGAGCCACCTTCAAGACTGATTTTAAATAGTGGTTGATGTGGAAAACGTTTTCTGTCTTATAAAGGTACATGTCAGGTAATTTTGCTAGCAAAATTACATGACATGTACCTTTATTAGACAAACACCTTTCCACATCAACCACTAAGGTCAATTTCAAAGGTGGCTATCTTACACAGGTTTTACTGTAGGAATAAAAAATTTATTCCTCTGGATAGCCATCTTATCTGAAATTATGAATATCCTTTCCTGTTTCAGAATTTGGTTCCTCAAGAATTTGCACTTCCTAATGGAGATAGAGTGTCCATCAGTTTTCAGGTATGTTCTGTTGTGTTTATATATTTTAGCCAAGTATGCTTAGAGAGAATAGGTTATGTGATCTTTAACAATGTTAATCCATAATGTGCCAGGCTTGAAATTACATGTACCTGTGAATTGTCTTTTTTATGTCTGATCTGATGTTTGGTTTGTTATTAACCCATTGTAGTCGGGAGACCCGTAAAATGGTAATTGGCAAACAGTGCAGACCCAGATCAGATGCCGCAGAATGCAGCATCTGATCAGGATCTCCACTGTTTGCAAATAGTTTAGCTGTTTTTCTCTAGGAATATGTAAATCTCATAGCCAGACATACCTTAAATTGAAATTGGACTCTTCCAATATATAGTGTGGGAGAGTCTATTCAGTATACAATGGGTTAAAAGAAAAAAAAATATCTTAATAGCCTGCAGAGTTACTTTTCAAGTATTTAGTGGAAAACTTTTGCAAACAAAAGATACATAAAACAAAACAACTCAGTCTCAGCCATTTTAAAATGAGAGGTAACATTAGGGCCTATAAACTGCCCAGAATAAAGTTAGATAATTAATGTTAGTTTGAAGAATGTCAGATAGTATAATTGTCGGGGTGTTGGTATAACTAGCATGCTTCAAGTATTTCATGGAATGCTTTTGCAAAAGAAAAATAAATGGAAAAGAAATATTGTTAGCATTGAAAAAGCGAATGTTTAGGTTAATCTTTGACTCTTTTAAATTTGTAACTTTAATGAAAACCCCTGCATGTTTGGTATCAAATTGTAGAGTTTAAAAAACTGTGTTTTAGTCTCATCAATCTCAGTTACTTGTTTCTGGCGAAAGAATGTGTACAATACTGATTAACAGCTTGGAGAACTAAGCATGCCCAGTAAAAGTGTGGTTTGGTAACAATGACCATGCTCAACATGACCCCACTGGGCCTTAAAACCTCAACACAAACAAAAATAAAAATCTCAACTACTTGTGGAACCTTCAAATTTTGTATAACCCAACAAAAATATTTAGTATACACAGTCCTCAATATCTTTTAATGTGAGCAATAATAACCGGTAAAATTGTTAATTTTTTCTTTAGCACTTACCTGTAATGTGACCGGACCATGCTCCTGGAATGATGAATGATAAATGCATTGGAGTCTCATATCCTTCTGTTCACGCCCCTGCTAAAACATATAATGTGAGTACTCATTAGAAACTCCACACCAAGGCATTTCTTATAAGGACCCACAACATATGTTTTCATGGAAAAATAAGAAAAAGGTCAGTACTTTTTGGTTGAACTAGCCCCTTACCAAGAGCTATGCGAACATTTATCATAGCTCTAGATAAGAAGGAGTATCTGGAATGTATTTTTCTTATTTCTGCATGAAAACATATGTTGTGGGTACTCATTAGAAGTGCCTCGATGAGGCACTTCTAATGAGTACCTACAACATATGTTTTCATGCAGAAATAAGAAAAATATTGATAGCTTTTCAGTTGGAAAAAAGTGCCTTATCTGGAGTTATTATTTATAAGATGTTTTATTTTTAGGAAGTAATATTAACTACACCCAAGGTAGCAGAGAAAGCTGTAAATCCAAAGACTGTGAAAGTCTATCCAGCAGAAGTAAGTATTTAGACAAATAGTCTAGAGTAAAAGATAGTGTCATTCCCAGGTTATTAACCCTTAACCCTTGTCCTGCTGAACCCGGATATACCCTGCCTTTGCAAACAGTGTAGATCCAGATCAGTTGGCTTCTGAAGAAGCCAACTGATCTGGATCTGCACTGTTTGCCATTAAGTATGTGAATTTGTATCAAAAACCTAGATCAAGTAATCTGATTGGCTGAAAATTAGAAGTGGGTGTGGCATGTTAATTTATTCAGCAGGACAAGGGTTAAAGTGACATGCAAAATTGTAGCAGACAAAAATCTATTTTTGTTAGTTATTTGTTTGGTTTGATCATGAAATATTTTCTACGGTCATTTTTTCCCTTCCACTGATTCAAGAAGGGCAGTTGTCAGTTTCTTGCGAAAAAATGTGGACTAAGTCTGCTTAAAAAAAGTATGGTTTGGTAAACTGACCAGACTCAACAGGACCCTAATAGGTTGACTGGGCCATAAATCCTCAACACAAACAAACAAAAATGAATTATTTGTCAGAGAAAATAAGTGCAGACATTTCACGGGAATTGTCTACTAAGCAGACAATTTACATGAAATATAAAGCTCTGTTTTCTCCATTTTTGTTTTTTTTTTAAAAAAATTTAACAAAATGTCTGCTGCAGTTGTGATTGACACTTTATGGATAAAGAGAACTGGATACACTTAACGCTTAGCATTCTGGGTAAAAATTTCAGCAGATGACATTTTAAATTTTTTTCTTATTTTTCCACCAAATAGGCTTTGACATTTCATGCAAATTGTCTCCTATGGGGACAATTTGCATGTAATGTCAAAGCCTGTTTTCTGGGAATAATAAGAAAACTATGATCAATTTTTTGTCTGCTGAATATGCCCAGAGAGTGATAAAGGTTAACAGAGGCTTGTCACTTTTTACGAGGGGGGACAACTTTTATGCTTCCTGTTTGCTTTCGAACACACCAAGCCAGGAGCAAATTCTAATGCTTTTGTCTTAGAGTAGACCTCTTTTTAGATGGGAGACAAAAATAATTTTGACAGAGTTATCTCCTCTGAAAGTCTGTCTCTATTACTACAACATAACCTTCTTCAAGATCTTATTCAGAAGATTTTCATTTGCTTTTCTTTTCACTTCTTAGCTAACAAATTTGGCTTTAAATGCACACAGGTATATCACTTACATGTAAATGACACACATGAGAAACTATGTTGTCCAAAATTTTTACCTTAATCTCACAAGCTGCTAAAGTGGACATGCTATGACTGTTTCACTCAGGTGACTGAGTTGTTGCACTTGGGCCACTTGTCTATAAACTGGTGAATAGAGTAAAACTATTGATGTACAGATGTTTAAGACATAGTGGATCTTATGCGAGTTGTCATTTCAGGTGAAATGTATGAAACCAGTTTTTGGCGAGTTTCTTAAACATTACGAAAACATGCCTATATAATTTTGACCCCCTTAAACCCCACTTTTATATAGTAAAACTGGGGTTTACAGGGGTATGCATTATTTTTCTTATTTCTGCTCAAAAGCATAGATTGTGGGTACTTGTTAGAACCGCCTCGCCGAGGCAGTTCTAACGAGTACCCACAATCTATGTTTTGAGCAGACATTTGAAAAATATCAGATTTTTTTATCTGAAAATTTTAAGTTTTTGGAGGTAAAATTTTCTGTGTATTTGAATAGGCATGTTTTCGTAATGATTTCGTATGAAATAACCATGAATGTAAGATTCTGTTTATTATATTACTTTTAAACTGTATTTTATGGCAATAGAAAATGAACTGGGCACAGTTGTTCAAAGTTCAAAGCTAACGACGTCGTTAGTTAACAATTCGTTAAAATTTACATCGAGTGATAGGCAAATATGCTGAAATTTTTTGCTGAAAAAATGTGAGTAGCTTTTGCAGTGCAAAAGCTACTCACATTTTTTCAGCAAAAAATATCAGAATATTGTATATTGAATCCGCTAAAACAGTTAACGAAATGACCTTTAACAAGCTCGTTAAGCTAACGACGCTTTGAACAACTGGGCCCAGGTTTTCAACAGACAACAAAAAACATATTATTATCATGGACGGTGGGATGACGTTATATGCTGGTAGCCAAGTGTTATATAGCATGTAGTCATACCATTTACCCATTTCAGCTTGCTGGACTTAATTCAGCCGGTGACAAATTGATGATATTTTTTTGTATTTTCCCCAGAAAATGGCTGTGACATTTCATACAAATTGTCAAAAGGAGACAATTTGCATGAAATGTCAAAGCTTATTTTGTGGGGAAAATAAGAACAATATTTTGAAAGTTCGCTTTACCTAGCATACTAAGCATTGAAATACATTGTTACTCATAACTGCAGAGATAATCATGTAAAATTCTTGTAAATATATTTATACATGTATTAATATTGCAGTGCCGTGGAAGAGGTGTGACCTACAAAGGTTCTGTACAGGCCCAAATTCAGTACTCAGTGAATGGAGGTCAAGGTCCCCCAGTTGTGAGACAGCTTGGACAGATCCCAGTAATGGTCAAAGTAAGATCTCAGATACCAGCTTATTAGCACTTGCGACTCTGGGCTAATCCAGCAGATGACAAATAGATATTTTCCCGAGAAAATAGGATTTGACATGACATGCAAATTGTCTCGTTTCACTAATTGCAATGGTGATAGTAAAAAATATGTCACGTGTGGCTTTGCAAAACTGACATGTGTATAGTTTGTTTTAGTTGCAGCTATTTTTTCTGCTGTAGATCTCCAAACTTGGTTTCTTTTGCAACAGAGATACTTATAACACTTGTTTCTGAATATTATTTCTGAAAAATTAAAATGTGTTTTATATTTATTTTCTTAATTCCAAATAAATAGGAGATTTTGAGATAAAGATAAAACGAATTGAGACTCAGCATTGCCTGCAAGATTGCACATGTGCCCAGCTTAGACTTATCTGGGTAGGCTCATCAGGGTCTTCCCTATCTGTCTGAAAACACTTTGAATCCTTGGCTACTCACAGAATGTCTTTTGGGGACGAGCAGGCGGATCTGAGTCTTTGCTGGTTACACATGAAATATATTGTAGGAACTGCTGTGCCCCAGTAAAATTATAGCAGATGACATTCTATTTTTCTTTCTTTTTTTTTATTTTCCAGAGAAAAGTAGACTTGGCATTTCAGACAATTCAAATGAAATGTCAAGCTTATTTTCTCTAAAAAATAGAAAGTAAACTCAAAATGTCTGCTGCAGTTGTGATTAGCTCTCTAAGATTTAAGAAAAGTATCATATTTGACTATGTGTTCATTTTAATAGGTAACGTCATGGGTATTCTTACTGTATGCCTTATTTTTGTTGTAGTCAGACATATGTAATCTTGCCAGACTATCACCCAAGGAGCTCATTCAGAAGGGAGAGGAAGCCGAGGTTTGTTAATTATATATGACCCACATCAGATAGAAAATGCCCCTATGACTTTTTGGACCAGTGTAGACTTGGATCAGCCTGCACAGCAATACAGTCTGATCGGGATCTTAAAATGATTGCAGAAATAATGTATGAACCTTAAAATATTCTGTTAGCAAATAGCTTAGATCTTGGTTAGTCTATGTGATGTACATCTGATCAACACTAGTCGCCTATAACATAAAGTTGATTTCTAATGGCAGATGCTTGTATAATGAAATAAAATACTACATTTCTTCAGCAAAAGAAATTTTTTCACTGCTTATTTGATTTCTTGTGAGACAGATTATTCTTTATACGAAAGCTTAAACACCATGAATTTTTGAAAAAAGAAAACAATTGTGATGAAATATGTACATATCGTACACCTGTTGTAAAATCACAATTACATGGACATATAAATGTGCCTTTTTGGCATGTTAGTAAGAGTTTCTGACTTGGAATCAGGGATTTGCAGGTTCATATTCCTACTTCATACTATTAGTGCAATAGACCTTACTCAGCATGCCCTGGGTTGAGTATCAAGTGGACAGCCTGGCATTTAGAAACAGTATATACGGTAAATGCCCCAAAATTTCGAACACCTAAGTGTCTGACAAAATGGCATATGCAAACAGTGCAGACCCAGATCAGACTGCTCCTAAGGAGCAGTCTGATCAGGGTCTACGCTTTTTTGCCATTCCACTAAACATTTTAAGAGACAGCCACGTAAAAAGCAAAATTCAATCGAAAAAAGCGTGGAATAAATTGTTCGAAATTTTAGGACATTTACCGTATGCATAGATGGTCCATGAGAGGAAGGCTGTCAGAACAAATGCGAGCAAATATAAACACTGCAGCCCATAGCTCCAAATAAGGTGCTTTTTTCAAACAAACGGTAGTAAGATTTTTCTTATTTCTCCACAAAAACATGTTATGAGTACTCATTAGAAGTGCCTCACTGAGACACTTCTAATAAGTTCCCACAACATACATTTTCATGGAGCTATGATGAACTGATATAATTGAAATATTGTTGAAAGGGCTGTAATACCTAAAAATCAATAAGTGCCTATGTTATGATTGTATTGTAGGAAATGGGAGGTTACTTCATAGTGAATGGAATTGAAAAAGTGATCAGAATGTTGATTTTACCCAGGAGAAATTATGTAAGTATGGAAGGCAAGAGACAGATAGCTTGAAATTATAAGAGAAAAAATATTTACATGTTCTTATTATTTAAGTTAAATGCATATAAAATATTTCCATTCAGATGGATGTCCCAGGAAGTCATTAGGATTGTCTAATTGAGATGGTTTAAACAAGATCCTAGAAACTACCGTAATAACCCTTAGTATTGTGCCAGAAAGGCCTAAGCACATGGTGTAGACCCAGATCAGACGCCACAGAAAGTGGGGTATGATCAGGGTCTACACTGTTTGCCACTCATCCAGCTTTATTTTAGACACATCAACAGGTAGTAAAATTGACTTTTTCAAATGTCAGGACAAGTTTGTTAAAAGTTATTATTTCTCCTCGAAAATTTATGTAGTGGGTACTCATAAGAAGTGCCTTTTCTAGGAGAAATAAGAAAAATACAACCTTTTAGGTGAAAAAATAACTTATCTATACTGTGCTGTGATATGTTTTATTTTGAAACAAAGAAATGAATAGAACATAAAAACCTTTACCTGCATACTGTTTTAATAACCTAATCCCTGCACCCTAGGGTGCAGGGATTAGGTTATTAAAACAGTATGCAGGTAAAGGTTTTTTTAGGAATTACCCAGGAAATGCCACTTTCATGAAGTTCAGCTTTCCCGAGGTACTAAAAGAAGAGATACGGAACAAAAGTGGGATTGAAAAGTCAGCCACCAAACTAAATTTACACTTGACCATATGATAAGTGAATGCTTCAAAAATCAAGAAAGTTCATATCAGACCCAACTGATTTATCTGGAAGCTGATGTTTTGTTTCGTTTTTTCGAGAGATAGGCTAGAAAATGTACAGTTTCGATCTTTAAAATGCACACATTAAGCCTAACAAGACTTATGTCCTTCACATTGATGCTTGCCAAAGTGATGCTGGATTTTCATTTGACTAGACAATTTTTGACCCTGTTTTTGCGAGTGTTAGTCTCTTTCCCTGATGACAGCAAACAAAAGTAAAAATCACAAAACTGCAATGTAACCAAGTAGAGGGCCTAAAGGCAATCTGAAGCTAGAGCAAAAGAAAACAAGTTTGACCATTATGGGCCAGACCACAGACAGCAATAGTCAGATGCCAACTTTCTAAAACATACTGAGAAAGGAGGCATCCTTCAATCTGAGGCACAAATCACCTTTGTGCAATTAAAGAGGGACCCAGAGTTATCAGCCATAATTGAGTTAATAACTATGTGTGCATTTTGCTGTATAATGGTCATGTTGTAGCCTATCTTTTTTGGGATGAGGGTTATTTTTTGCCCCTTCTGTCTTTTTTTTCTCTCTCTATCTGTCTTGGGGATGAAGCAGCACAACTGAAATACTGTTGACATGTCCAGTAAACCACAACTGAAACAAACACCTTTTTTCCAACAGCCTACATGTGTAGCCCGTCCCAGCTGGAAAGGAAGAGGTTCCCTGTATACAGAGTATGGTGTGTCTATGAGATGTGTAAGGAACGATCAAATTGGAGTGGTAAGTCGTTTGTTAATTTTGAACTACAGTTGACTCGTCTCAAACACCAATGTCTCAAAATACCTGTATATGTCAAATAAAATACACCACAACCTCTTTATAACACTTTTATTGGGGTCCATAGTATAAACCGTGTTAGTGAAACAACCGTATATATATATCAAAACAAAAATGTATACATTATATTTAAAAATGGCCATTTATGGTCATTTTTCAATATAATCTATACATTTTTGGGAACCATCTTTGAACTGTGTTATATCGAAAACCGTGTTATAACCAACCGTTATTAAGGTGTTGTAGTGTATTTGATACAAATTTGGTTAGTTACTTGTACATGTATATTCTTGACATCTCACTCCATGTAACTAGTGTTTTTAATCGAAACTCTAGTCCCTCGGACCCTGTGATAATGAAAGTCTGCTGTATATATAGAACTATCACTATGTGAGTCAGGGGAATGGGTACACTTTCAGGGGAGGCAACTCTTGTCAAAATTGATTTTGGCCTCTTCTGAAAATGAGTCTATTCTTAAAGGAAAGAATTGGCTCCCCCTGGGAGCAAATTCTTTCCTCATTACGAAAACACGCCTATTCAAATATATTGAAAATTTTACAACCAAACAAGGAAAATTTTCAGATAAAAAATTCTGATATCTTTTATATTTCTGCTCAAAACATAGATTGTGGGTACTGGTTAGAACCACCTCGCCAAGGCAGTTCTAATGAGTACTCACGATCTATGTTTTTGAGCAGAGATAAGAAAAATAATGTATACTCCTGTATACCCCAGTTTTACTATGTAAAAGTGGGGTTTAAGGGGGTCAAAATTAAATAGGTATGTTTTCGTGATGTTTTAGGATAGACCCCTTATCAGAAGGGACTTGATGTGCAGGAAAGTAAACAGGAAGTAAGAAAAGTTGCCTCTATTGTAAAAATTACAGAAAATCGAGGTATATCTAGTCCCCTTAATACCACCATAGTACTGCAGTTCAATTCACAAATAATTTTAAGTGAGAAAAGTGCCAAGGGCAAGTAATCCTGCTAAACTTAACACAAAATATTCTTAACCTTGCACACTGATGCAATGATCCAGATAAGAATTTGTTACAATGAGTATTTCACTCCTGCTTTAAAACTCAGCTCACATGTCCAGTTGGACTGTCACTGCTTACAGGGAAATGCAATGTACACGTATGCCTTAAAGTATTCAGCTTTAGAACAAGCGTATTGGTGCAAATTAGATCAAAATCAGTTAAAAAAAATAAAAAAGATCTTGTTTTAAAACTAAAACTGTAGCGGTATCTTGCTCCACAAAGTCAAACTAGCACATTCCTTCAGATCAGAGGAGTGTCTTAGATTATTATTTTTCTTATTTTTTCATGAAAACGCATATTGTTGGTACTCATTAGAGCGCCTCAGTGAGAAAAATATCAATAGTATAAATAGAGGATATTTATTCTTTTGCTGTGAATACCATAAATATTGTCATCGAGTGAAATGAAAACATCAGTATCAGAAAATTTGAATGTTTTCATTACACAAGATTAAAATTTTTATGGTATTCACTGAAAAAGAGTAAATTTTCTTTTTATTTTATTGTTCACACGTCAGTGCACTTTTCTGACGTCATAAATAACGTCACCAAACGAAACAGGGACGTCATGGCGTCGACGCTCAATGCTTAACATGTGAACCGCTGGAGAGACAAAAAACAAAAAGTTTTGGTGAATCAAAATAATTTTGATACCAAAATGTTTCTTACATTCTAACTAAGAAAATGCATACCAACACTTGATAGTTTAGTTCAGAAACAAAGAAGTTAGAGGTGTTCAAAAATCTGAAGTACTTCTGAAACAGTGAAGAAAACCAAAGTCGTCCAAAGCAAAGAGTGAAAATATAAATCGTATCATTCACTATAGTGAAATGATATGATATCAATTCACTAGTGATTGATACCACTTTTATTTTCATCAGATATACGCTGATTTCACCGCTGACAATAAAATAAATACACTTTATCTGTAGCTATGCAAGGAATGCTAACATTACCAACTTATCTGAAACTTAAATCTCTTATTTCAGAATAATGTACTTGACTACCTCACCAATGCAACAGCCATGTTGAACTTCAACCACAATAAAGAAATGTTCTTTGCTCCTGTTGTCATTATTCTGAACTCTAGACTCTCTATTTCAGAATAATGTGCTTCACTACCTCAACAATGGAACAGCCATGCTGAACTTCAACCACAATAAAGAAATGTTCTTTGTTCCTATTGTTATTATCTTGAAGGTAAGATTTGATTTGCTCTGTTAATACTTAGTATTTTGGAGAAAAAATTCAGCAAACAACTTTCTAATATTTGTTTTTCTCAAAATACTGGGTACATGAAATGTCAAACCCTATTTTATTTAAAAAATAAACAAAAAAACAATATATATCACCAGTTTGTTGTCTTCAGAATTTGTGTAGAATGTTTTTAAGAATAAATGATGTTGGTATAGCAAGGATTCAGTTAAGATGCAAAGATAGGGCGATATCTTTTAACCCAAATTATTGCATAAAAAGCAGTGTAGCACGTTATTAACAGCCATGCATTAACCAGCGAAAAGCCGTGTATTAACAAGGCAATTCATGTGCTGTTAATGCACAGCTACGCAACTTAAAGTATGCTCGTACCGGGGCCACAGAATTGCTGCCATCATGAGATAGGTACTGCTCTGCCCTAGAATGGGCATAGTCTGTGTAAATAGCGTTCGCGCGACATTGGGGAAAAAGCGAAACAAAATAGTGCAAGAAATAACCCAAAATGTAGCAAATGTTTTCAGTTTTTATGCAGTAATAGCGATCAAACATGGTTTTCAATGCATTAACATTCGCCAGGTCCCTTGGGCCTTCGGTCTCGGTTTTCAACACCTCCCACGGACCTGGCGAATGTTAATGCATGAAAAACCATGTTTGATCCCTATAGTATTCATAGTTGTATTTCAAAACCAAGGTAAAATTTTATCTGGACACTTATCTGCTGCTATGATGTATGTAAATGTTACCTGCTGTTGAATTATTGGAGATGCAGAGATCTAATGTTTGAACCAAAAGAGATGTAAAGTTATATGCAAATTTTATTTTGTTTTGTATTGTAGTATGTGCTGAGTTAAAGTCTCCATATTCCTCAAAAGTAGACATTTTTTATCCAAGGAAGGTTTGATAAATTGATATATAGCATTAATACATTCATAAAATGTGGCATCTGACAGCCTATAAAATTTCAGTTAGTCTCTTGTTTTTGAACTGAATCAAGAATGAAATGATTTTTTATGGTATCTCAGAATTAATGTTGGCAATATTAATTCAGAGATAGGATAAAAAATCATTTAATTTCAAGAACTAGAGACTAAGTGAAATTTTATAGGCTGTCAGGTGCCACATTTTTGATTGAATTAATACCATATATCAATTTATTATACCTTTCTTGGATAAAAAAAAATATCTGTTTTTGAGGAATATGGAGCCTTTAAAGTGTATATATCAATACCTTATGAACCAAAAGAAGAGAGTGTGTATGTGGGTAGGTGGATGTGTGTGTGTATTGGACTCAAATGAGTCTAGATTATGTGATACCTACAATCAAACCTCAATAGGTTGAACACCAATGGCTCGTTTACCATAGCTAATTCGAACTTGTTCTTGAGTCCCTGCAAAATTCTTCCAATAGCTCAAGAAAACAAATATTCAGGGAAATTTTCTAAGTTTATCTTGAAATTGTATGTTGTGTGTACTCATTAGAATTGCCTCATTGAGGTGATTCTAATCAGTACACTCAACATACAATTATTGTATAGAAAATCGAGAAAAAAATCCCTAAATTATTGCTATTTGCTTCCTGACCTGGCACCATGATTAACCCTCAGTGGCTCGAACTACCCATATCTCCAACAATTTTCTGTGGTCCCAAAGATGTTTGAACCATTGAAGTTCGACTGTATATTGTGTTTTGTGCGGTTCCAATTGGCATAGGCTTATGCATCGGCATAACACTTTCTTGTCTGCACAATACCTTCCCAGCGGGCACATGACGTAAATATAACGTCGCCTCAACGTTGATGCAACGTCATGACGTTGCATCGACGTTGAGGCGACGTTGTATTTACGTCATGTGCCTGCTGGGTTGTGAACCAGTGGTTGGATTCTTACCAAATTTTCATAGATATATAATTGGGACATAACAAAGAACTGATTAGATTTTGGTGACCTTGACCTAATTTTTAAGGTCACAGCAGTAGAAAAACTGAAAATTCATGGCATCGGCATGACACTTTCTTGTCTGCACAATATCTTTTTGGATTCTTACCAAATTTTCATGGATATATAATTGAGACATAACAAAGAAATTGTTAGATTTAGGTGACCTTAACCTAATTTTAAGGGTCACAGCAGTAGAAAAACTGAAAACTTGGTTGGGGGACATTTGTTTTCTATGAAAATAACATTTCTAGTTTAAATATTAATTTTGGCAAATGTATATGTGGATTTCACTTAATTGTGTTAATTAGAAATGTTTTAAAATGACAGAGGTTTCTAAATCAGTAGAAATGCAAAGGTATGTAAAGTTGTCAGTTACTTCTAGCTATGTGCAAATACCAGTAAGTTTTGAACCAGTAAGGGTGCAGTGTGCTGTTAAATTTCTCTTTGTAAATAATTTTGAAGCACTGGAGATGCAAAGATGGAAGCATTACAACAAAGCCAGAGCCATGAAGATGCAAAGATTCTTTTGTTTCTGTAAGTTCATAAAGATAGATTTGTTAAAAGAATGCTTGTGGCAGGGATGAGGGGAGGTGGCCATAGAGAGATAGGGGTAGGCAGAAGTGATAAGGTAGAGAGAAAATGGCTTGAATTTATGGGCTTTTTGTTTCAGGGTTTGTTGACAGTGACAGACAAGTATATTTATGATGAGCTGGTAAAAGGGAAAGAAGATGACTCCTTTTATAAAGGGTAATACAGTCAACTCTTGTTATCTTGGCTTTGCTTATCTCAAACAATCACTTATCTCCAAATGAAAATCTGGTTCCTGTTTAAACATGAAAATCTAACAACAGATAATGAAATAATGTGGAAAAGAGGAGAAATTGCTCCTAAGCTAAATACACCTCTAAATGCAGGAGTCAAACTACATATTCATGTGTGAAATTTGGTTGTTCATTTGTTTTTTTCCTCAATTCTGCAAACCTGATATGTTGAGGTATGGATATCTCGAAGTATTTCAGAGAGTCCCTTTGACTTTGAGATAATGAGTAGACTATATATAATTGGCAGAAAGCTGTTCAGAAAAGGAAGGTCATCAAGATAAATATTTTCCTTCCTGAAAATATGTTTTTGGCATACTCATTAGCAGGTGGGCTTGAAATGTATGGGAAGACTTGACCTGGGCTATCTGCATGATTATCCAACACTCTGCCACATTGCTATAAAAGTGGGCTTGTATCTCAAGTCAGCACAAGTGTTTCACATTCCCCGTCCATTTTTAGATTCATCCCCATATCTCAGTTTGAGTAACCACTCAATATCAGGCCATTAAGCCCATCAAACAGGGGCCGGCCTCGGTGGCTCGGATGTATGACCGACTGGTGATCAGAAGGTTGCAGGTTTGACTCCGGCCAGGTCAGCAACATTATTTCGTGGAGATTGATCATGAAATATTTTCTGCAGTCATTCTCTCTGCTGATTCAAGAAGGGCAGTTGTCAGTTTCTGGTGAAAGAATATGCATAATACTGGTTAACCGCTTAGAGGACTAAGCCTGCCCAGTAAAAGTGTGATTAGGTAAACTGACTGCGCTCGACATGACCCCATTGGGTTGACTGGGCCGTAAGACCTCAAAGGAAACAAATAAATCAGACGGGTTATTTATATTGGGCATCAGATGTTAGAAATGAAAAAAAGTTCTAATCACCATTTTCACAGCTGGGGATCGAACCCGGGCTGCTTGGGTGACAAGTCAACACTACCGTGTCACTATAAAAACGCATGGCATGCAAATTGTTTCTTCAGGAGGCAATTTGCATGAAATGCCAAAGCCTATTTTCTGGGAAAAATAAGAAAAAGTATCACTAATTTGTCGTCAGCTGCATTAAGTCAGAAAATGGTAACAATTAATCTTATTTTATTTACCTGTTAGTTATATTATTTTATACCCTGCCACATGATAGTGCAGGGTATTATGGTTTCATGTGAGATGGTCGTGCATTTATCTGTCATCCGTCCATCCATCTTCCATTTTCGTCAGATAACTTGAGTAAATGTCAATGGATTTCCACCACAGTATGTGCATCATTATTGTGGAGATCTGGTTTGGGATTGCTAATGGGCAAATTTCTTCAATTTTTTTTTACAGCATTTTCTGCCCACCACACATCTGTATTTCTGTTTCCAGATGATAACTTGAGTAAATGTCAATCAATTTTCACAAAATTTGGTATGTGTATTTATATTGTGGAGATCTAGAATTTCTTATGGGCAAATTTCATTATTTTTTTACAGAGATCTGCCTGCCACATGGCAGTTCTGGGGTATTGTCATTTCATGTTTTTATTTATGACGTAAACACCATCATTTACCTTCCAGGTGTATTGTTGCTATGTTACGACAAGCACTTGAAATAGAAGGAGGGTTGATAACAAAGCAAGCAGTACTAAAATATATTGGCAAGAGGTTTAGAATAAAGTTACAGTTACCTGACTGGTACACTGATGAAGAAGTTGGAAAATTTCTCTTCAAGTAAGTACTGAGTTATGGTTCCAGTCTATGTGGGCTTACAGAATAGATGGGCAGCCTGTTAATTTTGTCACACAGCTGCTTATATATTTAGACAGGCTTTGAGTTTGTTCATAGCAGAAGAGGGGACGTGTTGGGTGGGTGGGGGGGGGGGAGTGGCATAAAATCTCCGCAAGTTCAAAGACAATGTCTCACCATGACTCATTTGAACTTTATTGGGTACTGGCTTCTTTAATGCCTAGCCCTGTGGGTAAAAATTTCAGCTGATGACATTTTAAAATATTTCCCCAGGGTTTTGACATATCATAAAACAGAGGTTTGACATTTCATGCAAATTGTCGGAGACAATTTGCATGAAATGTCAAAACCTGTTTTCTGGAAAAAATAAGAATATATTGTGGGAACTGTTTGGAATCAGCTTCAATGAATACATATTCACAGTATACATTTTTGTGGAGAAATTAACATACTTATCTATAATGAGAAGTACTGACTTCTTCAAAATGGATGCTGTAGTGCACTTTAACTTCAATGTTACAACTAGAAAAAAGTTCTTGATGGCATAATTATGCAAACATCTGCCTACCAGCACACCAGTGTAGTCTTGACTGAGGCCTTTTGACTTTTTTCAACCATTAGCTTTCTCTTGGCAAAAACCGCGGATAACATTCAGGAATATTTTTCTATTTTTCCCCGAAAAATAGAGTTTGGCATTTCATGCAAGTTGTCTCTTTTTGTTTGTGTTGAGGTTTACAGCCCAGTCAACCCAGTGGAGTCATGTTGAGCGCGGTCAGTTTACCTAACCACACGTTTACTGGGCAGGCTTAGTCCTCTAAATGGTTAACCAGTATTGTGCACATTCTTTCGCCAGAAACTGACAACTGCCCTTCTTGAATCAGCGGAAGGGAGAGAATGACCGTAGAAAATATTTCATGATCAATCTCTACGAAAGAATGTTGCCGACCTCGGCGGGGGTTTAACCCCTGACCTCCTGGCAAGTTGTCTCTATTTCTTATTTTCCCTCAAAGTAGAGTTTGACGTTTCATGTAAATTGTCTCCTTAGATGCTTCTCTTTTGATTTTTCAGACAGTGTATATGTGTGCATCTTTCATCTGAGGAGGACAAGTTTAATCTTCTTGTGTAAGTATATGGAAATCTAGATGAGTCAGCATGTCCAGTACGGTAGAAACAAGAATATATTTAGTTATTTCTGTGTTTCCAGCTCCCTACCCCACCCTCCCAACTCCTTAAAATATCTGTGCAAAGGTTTTGTTCTTTTCATTGGTTAAAAAATATGCACATTATGTTTTTTTGAATAGTAAAATTAACTGTAAATCATACTGAAAATTGATACAGTTTGTAGTTTGGAGCAGGTGTCTAATACCTGTTCAAAATTTATCTGATTTTTTTTTTTTTTTTTTTTTTTTTTTTTTTTTAAATCAATTTTAATATAGAAATTGACTTAGGCTAATTTTCAGCACTGTTATTTTAAAAGTCAAGTCAAAATTTGTAAACAAAATTACAGAAGTGCTATTAATGAGTACACACAGCATGTTTTTATCAAGAAATAGAGAAAATGATTTAAATATAATCCTGCTCAACAATTTCTCTGTGAACTCATCCAATTTACGGGACTTAGAATATGGGGAAATCCATTGAAGAGGGCTGGTAATTAATGGTGTATCTGATTTTCTTTTCTTGCTAGTTACATGACAAAGAAGTTGTTTGATTTTGCAAAGGGAAGATGTGCTGCTGAGAGTGCTGACAACCCAATGTTTCAGGAAGTGTTGCTAGGAGGACATCTTTATTTGATGGTGTTGAAGGTAGGGGTGAAAGGGCTTATTATGTAAATATTGATGATTTTCTCTCAAACAATTAAGCTTTCTTACAATCTGATCCAAAATTCTAGATTAGTTATGAGTCTCAATTTTTCCAGATCTACATCACACTCTGTCGAACAAGGTTTTTGTATGTTGATATCATGAATGCAAACCAGGATGAGCGTAACATTCCCCAATCTGTATTTGCACCATCTGGCTATTTAATGTCAAAAAATTAATAAACATATTATCAGTTTTGATGAAAAGCAATATTAACCCTTCTCTTGCTGAGCACCACATGCCCTGTTTTAGCAAACAGTGTAGATCCAGATCAGTTGGCTTCTGAAACTGATCTGGATCTGCACTGTTTGTCATCAGATATGTGATTTTCTATCAAAAACCCGGATCAAGTAATTGGATTGGCTGGAAATTAGAAGTGGGCGTGGCATCTTAATTTATTCAGCAGGACAATGGTTAACTTAAGAAGCAGATGACATTCTACTTTTTTCGCATTTTGGAAAAAATAAACAAAACTAGAATCTCATCTTCTGTTTTGACTAATACTGTAAGGTTTAATTTACAAGTATATATTGTTGAACCTCAATAGCTCGAACACAGATGACTCCTTTACCATGACTGATTCGAACTCACTTTTGAATCCCTACAAAATTTTTCTGATAGCTTAAGAAAACATATATTTAGGGGTTTTTTTTTGTGATTTTATTTTTTTATTTTATCATGAAATTGTATGTTGAGTGTACTCATTAGAATTGCCTCATTGAGGTAATTCTAATGAGTACACAACATACCATTTTTATACCCTGCTACAAGATAGTGGTGGGGTATTATTGTTTGACGTTGGAGGTCTGTGTGTCCGTCCATCCGTCAGTTGTATGTCCGTCCTTCCGTTTTTTTTTGTTTCTGGATGGGCAAATTTCATCAGTTTTTTACGGAGTTATCTGACTAAGACACGCCCATATTGTAAACATCAGTAGCTTTTCACCAAACTTGATATGTGCATTGATATTGTGGAAATCTGATTTGGGATTGCTAATGGGCAAATTTTAACAGCGTTATCTGCCAGAGACACATCCATATTTTCGTTTTCCAGACAATAACTTGAGTAAATGTCAAGGAATTTTAACCAAACTTGGTACATGCATTGATATGAAGGAAATCTGGTTTGAGATTGCTTATGGGCAAATTTCATCAATGTTTGACAGAGTTATCTGCTCGCAACATGATAATGGCGGGGTACTTTAGTTAAACGTTTTTATTGTATAGAAGATCAAAAACTTCCTGAACCTGGTGCTATGATTAACTCTCAGTGGCTCAAACTACCCATGTCATGAGCAAATTTCATTGGTCCCAAAGATGTTTGAGCCAATGAAATTTGACTGTAATTGACTCCTCCGTCAGGTAGTTATAACCACGCCCACGTGAATTTCCTTAGACAAACTTTGTATTGATATACCTGTGCTTACCTGTTAAAAAGCATGTGTTGATTTGTTTGTCTAACTAAAAACATTGACAATTACCTTATTAGCTATTTTGAATGGTCAGTTGCGGTTGTCAGTTAAATGGTCAAGTGACTTGAAGGAGGAGTCAATTAACATAGCATCACTACATTAATGTGATCTGCTGCTCTGTGTGACATATTATGGATATGCCCAGATCTCCAGGTCACACAAAAGATACCTATAAATGTGCACTAGACGTGACAGAGCATCAGTCCATATTTACAGATAGAAAATACTGCAATTGTTGGCAACCAATCTGTCCATAACAGCTGTTTGAGGTTTATTTTCCATAAATGTATATTTGTAATTGTGGGCAGTTCCGGATCCTATGATACAGTCAGGTGGTATAGGGAGAGGTATTTGGTTTAAAGGGTTTTGCCAAATGAAATGTTTTTTTAAGGCATATGTTGAAGAGGGACAAGGGCCAGATCATGTTTATGAAAATACACATTCAGATCAGGGTCTTCACTCTCCACTTACTGAGATATTGAATTCTGAAGTATGTCTCAGTGGACAGCAAAGGCCTTATTGAAACAATGTAGATGAGCAGTAGGGGTGTAACGTGTAACTACATCAATATATTATTGCATAAAAAGCAGTGCCGTGCGTTATTAACAGCTGTGCATTAACCGGCGAAAAGCCGTGTATTAACAAGGCAATTCACGTGCTGTAAATGCATGGCTACGCAACTTTTAATATGACCATACCGGGGCCACAGATTTGCTGCTGTTACGTGATGTGTACTTCCCGGCCCTACAAGGAGCATAGTAAGTGGAAATTTCGTTCGCGAGACATCAGTGAAAAGGCGAAACAAAATAGTGCAAGAAGTAATGCGAAATGTAGCAAATGTTTTCAGTTTTTATGCAATAATAGCAATCAAAAATGGTTTTTCGGTGCATTAACATTTGCCAGGTCCCCTGGGAGGTGTTGAAAACCGCGGCCTTCGGCCTCAGTTTTCAACACCTCCCACGGGACCTGGCAAGTGTTAATGCATGAAAAACCATTGTGATTCCTATATTGATGCATCATGATAGTGACTCCCACGATAGTTCTGTCATTATAGTGTTTTCAAGTATCGATTACTATTGCTGATAGTCTCTTCAGAGATTGATAGTTTTGATAGTTTTTGCCCCTGTAGGTCTTTCTTGTACTGTAATAACAAAGTATGAGATCAGAAAGGATTTCTGTTGTGGAAAAATTGTTTGTGTTAAAATGGTAGCGATATTTGAAAGGGCAGTAATGTTAGGTATCTTTACAGGTAGTCCAGTTTTATAAAATCAACAAAATTCATTACAATACTGTGTGATTTGAAGCTGATGATAGTATTCTGATGCATTGTGATACCAGAGCCTTGATAACTAGTAGCCTGAAAGGATGTCTCTGCTAGTGATAGTATCATGATACCATCATAATTTGGCATGATAGCCCTAATGAACAGGATACTCTGAATTTATATGTTCAGCACATGTATTTACCCTAAATATTAGGATACCTTAACATCTTACCATGCTTGTCCTAAAATTTGAATAAGCTCATTTTAATATCTGATGTGTCACTGTGTTTAAAACTGCTGGATGAGTGGCAAACAGTGTAGACCCTGATCAGACATTGCATTCCTTGGCATTGAATCTGGGGCTGTGTCATTTTTCCGAATACATAGAATAAATACAACATTCTAAAACACCTTTTCCCTTGATGTGGCAGAATTATGTGATTTTCTGTTTATGTTACTCTGCAGGAGAGGTTGGAAGGTTATTTGTCAGTACTGAAGCAATCATTACTACGACACGCCCAGTCTCACAAGGCTGGTCCTGATCGATACAAACTTACACCAGGTAGGTGTGCCATTCCTGATGAAATGTACAAAGCAATTGGACAGAAAAAGTAGTTACAGGTCTTCAGACACAATTCACAGAAAATGATTTTGCGTAAAACTTGCATTTAGTCTAATTTACCATTTGTTTATGAACATGCATTTCAGGCCTAGAGGTTATAAAACCTTTTTCATGCTCAACTCAGCTGAGCATGAAATTTTCTCTGCTAGTAAGTATGAGAATGCGAACAATACTTGGCATTTTCATATTTATTAGCAGAGAAATGTCCATACTCAGCTATGTTTAGCAAAACAGAATTTGCAGTTGTTAGTAATTTGAGAATTATTAGCATGAAAAAGTTCATGCTCAACTGAGTTGAGCATGAAAAAGGTTTTACAACCTCGGGGCCTGGGTCTTGTGCAAAATTTATGCAGTGCTCAATAATAAATGTACCACCAATAAATAAAAGAAAAAAAAAAAAGTGTTTTGAATATTTCTTCATACTTTCTTGGCAGCAGTTAAGATAATTGTTAAACAATTTTAAAGAGGCATGTTTAATGTAGAATGTGTGGACACAACTTTGTAATGGTCAGATAACATCACATGTGTCCTAACACTGATGACATGCTATGTGGACAGTGATACTATTCAGTAAATTGGAAGTACAGTTGACTCTCGTTATCTCGACCTCGCTTATCTCGAATAACCGCTTATCTCGAAGTGAAAATCTGGTCCCTGCCTATACATGAAAACCTAACAACAGATGGAAAATATTGTAGAAAAAAGGAGAAATTGCTCCTAAGGAGCAATTTCTCCTCTTTTCCACAATATTTTCAATATATCTCTAACTTCAAAAGTCCAATTACCTATCAGTTTGTTAAATGTGGTTAATCAAATTATTTTTTCCTCAATTCTGCAAACCTGATATGTCGAACTACGGATATCTCGAAGTATTTCAGAGAGTCCCTTGGAATTCGAGATAACGAGAGTCAACTGTAGTTGATTAGTATATTATTTATACAGCTTCTAGTGATGCAAAAGCAGAAGTAGAGTTCATTGGTCCTCGATACAAGGGGGGTGGTCGGGTGGTGCGAAGGTGCTGTGTATCTTACATCACCGGGGTGTCCAGCTGATATTGGCTTACAGTTGGGCAAGGCCTGCTATCCTTGTAGCGGGTAAGGATAGAGGGGGAATGTTTTTATTTCTTCTGTTTCTTCACTTTCATTCCTGTTCCTCTTTCTTCCCTGTCCCTCTCTTTTATCTCTTCTACTGTCTCTTCTATCCCTTTTCTCCCTTTCTCTGGGAGACGACACAAAATGACCCTCAAGGGTTGACGTGTCGTTAAACCCCAACACAATCAAAATCCTCGATACAAGAATTGTATCGGAATCTAGTTAAGACCAAAGCCTACTAGTGCTAAATGTAAGAAGTATTGAGGAGCAAAATGCCATTGAGCTCTAGCTGTTAGAACTAAAACTTAATATTTTTGGCTTAAATAATTGCTAGGTATATAGACATAATCTGGCATGGAGTATATGTTTAAGTTCTGTTAACTGATACAAGATTTCCGGGATATCTAACAAAACATTTTCCTATTCAAAATATCCTCTGCTGCTGGTGTGATTGGCGTTTTAAGGGTTAAGGCATATCTCCAGATAAGAGAGATATCCAGATAAATATTCTATTAAAACATATGTTGTGGGTACTCATTAGAAGAGCCTCATCAAGATACTTCTAATGCGTACCCACAAAATATGTGTTCATGCAGAAATAAGAAAAATAGAAAAAAATATGAACACTTCTTGGTTGAAAAATGGGCCTTGTCTTGAGCAGCATATAAGGTCTTTATGTTTTTTTTTGTTGTTTTTTTTTTCTTCAGAAAGTCTTAATCAAGGTTTGAAATACTGTCCTGACCTGACCAGAAGTATGAACTATCTACTAGCCACCGGAAATCTCATTTCACCGTCGGGGCTAGGGCTCATGCAGGTATATTATAACTCTGTACCAATTCTTGCTACATTCCTTAGTTTTTAAAAATGTCCGAGTTATGTTTTAGTTGGGGGTATATCCATTACCCTAAAATTCAGTTCATATGAAAACATTATGATCCATATCAGAATATTATAATTCATATCAGATTATTAATGATTCATATCAGAATAATGATTTTTATCACAACAGAATATTATAATTCATATGATAATATTATGATTCACATTAGAATAGTATGATACATATCAAAATATCATAATACATATGAGAATATTATGATTCATATCAGAATACTATGATTTATATCAGAATAATGATTCATTTCATAATACTATAATTCATATCAAAATATTATGATTCATATCAGAATATTATGATTTATATCAGAATATTAATCATGATTCATATCAGAATATTATGATTTATATCAGAATATTAATCATGATTCATATCAGAATATTATGATTCATATAAGAATATTATGATATTAAATTCAGTTTTTGATGTGTTTTTGATTATAATAGAACAGTCAGTTGATATATACCTATGTAAATGTTGATTATTTTCTATGATCGATTTTGAATGTCTTCCAGTTTCACAACACTGTCATGTATAGCTATAGATAAGAGGGGATATCAGATAAATATTTTTCTTTTTCTCCATGACATGTTGTTGGTACTCATTAGAAGTGCCTCATTGAGGCACTTCTAATGAGTATCCACAACATGTTTTCATGCTGAAATAAAAATATTTACCTTACTCTACCTTCTTATCTAGAGCTGGGACACTATCATAAAATGTTCTGTTTGTTTTTTTATACCCCTCCCCTGCAAACTGTGCTTCTGTTATACTGTTTTCATGTTGTCTGTTCGTCTGTTAGGTTATCTAATAAGCACTGCTGATTGATGTTTCTTGTCTCAATAGGCAAGGGGCTTAACAGTTGTTGCAGACAAGCTTAACTTCCAGCGATATGTGTCACACTTCAGATGTGTTCATCGTGGTGCTTTTTTTGCTCAGATGAGAACAACCTCGGTTAGAAAATTATTGCCAGAGGCTTGGGGTATGTAGATGCTTATTAGCAGTTTTTCTGTTAATTTACTGACATGAATTGCTTACTTTAAGATAAGTTTTTTTATTACTGGTGTACCTGTATATATTTGCTGAGAAATAGAAGATATTTATTGGTAAAATTCTGCACCACATTTGCCCTATATATTTGGACAAGCAGGTCTTAGCAAACAGTCTGAGCAGTCAGGCCTGAGCAAACAGTCTAGACCCAGATCAGATGCTGCAGAATGCAGCATCTGATCTGGGTCTACAGTGTTTGCCACTCACCCAGCAATTAGTAGATACATCAACAGGTAGACAAATGAATTCACATTTTAGGACAAGTATGGTAAGGAGTTAAGGTGTCAAAATATTTAGAGAAAATGTGGAATGTGTTGTTTTAGTTTGTTTTATGTAAGGAAGTCCATTGTTTGCCCGGGGAAGCAAATTTATATTCAAGTTAATGCACCCATACAAAAAGTTTCCCTAGCAGGCAAAAACCATTGAAACAACGTTGATTCAACATCTTGACGTTGAATCAATGTTGAATTGACATTGCTTGAACTTTATGTGCCTGATGGGGATCCTGATTCCATATATTGGTACAACAATTAAGGCCAAGATCAGTATGTGCATTCTCCATTTTATTAAAGCCTGTGCTTGTTGATACATTCTGCAGTGCATGCTCATTCTGTAAGCAGGTAGTGAAGACCAAGATCAGAGGGCCTGAATGTGCAGGCTGATCTGGGCCTTGTTTTGCCTGCATATGGCTTAAGGTCTCTTTTAACAAGTTGGGCATAAAAAAGAATATTACTGGTACATAGTTCTAGATGAGAAGGATATTAGGTAAATATTTTTCTTATTTCTCCATGAAAACATACATTGTGGCTACTCATTAGAAGCACCTCTTTGAGGCCCGTCAAACAAGTACCATATTTTTATCCTAAGTAGTAGTACACTTTACCTTCTTACCATTATTATCCTAACATTTCAGTTTGTCCATTTTGCTATCTATTAATGTGTAAAAACTGCTGTGTGAGTGGCAAACTGTGTAGACCCTGATCAGAAGTCGCATTCTGGGGCATCTGATCTAGGTCCACACTGTTTGCTCAGGCCTGTCTGTCCCAATATTTAGAGCTGTTATGATACAACACACTCTTCATTAACAAACAAGAGCAGTAGAATAATCTGATTTCTGAGTTTTTGAGTTTTAGATTCTCCTGAATTGAGACATAACTATATAAGAGGGGGTTTCAGGCAAATATTTTTCTTCTTTCTCCATGAAAACATATATTTAGGGTACTACCCAGGTGCTTCTAATGTGTACATATATACGAAAATATCGGTTAACTTTGGTTGAAATAAAACATCTTAACTGGAGCTATGGAATATCAGAATTCTAGGTTTGTGAGTTTTAGATTCTTATGAGTTAAGAAATGTATAAAAATCTGTAAAAACTAGCATACCAGGAAAGTAACCAAAATTAGCTCCCTGAAAAAATGATCAGAATTCAGCGTACAGTAAATGTGCTAAAATTATTAATGTTTTATTCCCTACTTTTCTGGCCTAAATTTTGCTTTTTATGTAGTTTTTTTTTTTAAACTACTTTATAATAGTGGAATGACAAACAATGTAGACCCTGATAAGATTACTCTTGAAGGAGCAGTCTGATCAGTGTCTGCACTGTTTGCATACATGTATGTCATTTTATCAGAAACTTTGAATGTATAAAATTTTTGGACATTTCCCATAACTGATGATTTTTTGTTTTATATTTTCAGGATTTTTATGCCCAGTCCATACCCCAGATGGAACACCTTGTGGTTTAATGAATCATATGTCATCTCTATGCCAGGTAATGATTTTATATTGTTTAGGAGTGGATGGTTGTTTGAGTTCACAGGACTTAAAAATATTAAGAACATTTCGAGGGTTTAGCGCAAGACTGGCGTAAGTCAGATGGTTGTTTTTCCCCAAACCTAATCTCCTCACCATGAAGGCGTTATGAAGATTACAACATTTCTTTCTGTAAACAATGAAAATTTAGGTGCCATTGCTCATATGAGCAATGGCACCTAAATTTGCATTGTTTACAAAGGGGTCCAAGTTGCCCCTAAACAAGGGTTTCAAAAATACGTTTGAGTTACCATAGTCTTGCACTCAACCCTCGATATAGCAAATAGAACCCATATTGTCCTTTATAAATTTGACTTAAGCAGTAGTTTGAGTTTTCAGTGTTTGAGATAATGAGAGTCAAATGTACCAGTACAGGTAGTGAATAAAGTTCCATTTTTCCTTGGCTGTATAATGTTTTTGTTGTGTTACACCTTCAGCTGTCAAAGATACAGCAATGCAAATGCTGAATGCCTTTTGTTAACCCTACCTACAAAGTAGTGCAGTCTGGTAAATGTCTTAATGTAGCAGGCTGCTGTTTCCATGCTGTTAAATTGGTGGTAGGTGGGAGTAAGGGCCTGTTGTAATTGTAGCAGGTAGGGGAAGAGACATTCTTTGTATTCAGTTTATGCACTGCTGTTCCCTTTTTACGTAGGGTGGGAGTAAGAGACATGTTTGTATTCATTTTCTGCATTACTATTCCCTTTTTTTATCAAAATTGTACAATTGTTTATTGACACCTTTTCTACTTTGTAGATACAGACTGTTACATACCCGGTACCACCTCTTGTCAAAAACTTATATTCTCTTGGTGTGTGTCCCCTGAATTCACCTCCAGGTCCAGTCCAGGACTGTTACAGTGTGTTGCTTGATGGTAAACTAATGGGCTATGTTGAAGATGACATGGCAAAACTGGTTGAAGAAAAGTTACGAGTAATGAAAGTTAAAGGATTAAATAAGGTAACTACTGTGCTTTCGACATCCTTCAGAAAGACAGTTATTATTTGGTGTTTTATTCTGTATGGATAAATTGATTTGTGATTGACAATATCATATCAGAAACCACATTTGTCTTTTCTGTTTCTGTGTTTAATGTTCAAATATTTACCACAGAAGTAATTTGATATTAAAAAATGGGTCTGACCTATGCAATTTCTATAGTGAACTGGATTTTTGGAATTTTTCAGTTAAAAAATACTTCTGCATTTGGTCATTAATTTCAAATTACTGATGTTCCATACCAATATTATAAAAATTTCAGAAACTTTAAATAAGTGGAACTTGTTTAAAATCTGCATCCGCACTACCCACTCTACCTATCATTTTTTGCATATTTTACAGCAATTTTACTATGTGAAAAAAAAGAAAAAAAATGTATTTGATTTTTTTCAAACCTATGACCAGAGTAAAACTGTTTGTGCTAGGTAGTTACGACAAATGGTTTTGCATAGTATCATGCTAAAAGTTTGCAAATTTATTTCTGTGTAAAGCACCAAGCAAAAAAAGACTTTCCAAAACTTGTCAAAAGGAGAGTAATTGTTTTCAACTTGAGAAAATATACCATATGGAATATGTGTCCAGCGAAGATTCAAACTAATCTCTGCATTCACACAGATAGCCATCACGAAAACATGCCTATATAATTTTGACCCCCTTAAACCCCACTTTTATTTAGTAAAATTGGGGTTTACGGGGGGTATACATTATTTTTCTTATTTCTGCCCATAAACAAAGATTGTTGGTACTCATTAGAACTGCCTCGCCGAGGCAGTTCTAATGAGTACCCAAGATCTATGTTTTGAGCAGAAATACGAAAAATATCAGAATTTTTATCTTAAAACTTTCAGTTTTTGGTTGTGAAATTGTCTATATATTTGAATAGGCTTGTTTTCATAATGAAAGACTGATTATACTGCACAGGTGATCAGGAGGTTGCGGGTTCAATCCCTGCCGGGGCAGCAACATTCTTTCGTGGAGATTTGATTTTGAAATATTTTCTGTGGTCATTCTCTCCCTTCTGCTGATTCAAGAAGGGCAATTGTCAGTTTCTGGTAAAAGAATGTGCACAATATTGGTTAACCACTTAGAGGGTAAAACCTCAACACAAAGAAACAAGCAAAAACTATACGGGTTCCTTGAGCTGTTATTGTTAGATACAGTCGACTCTCATTATCTTGACTTTTCTTATCTGTGATAACCGCTTATGTCGAAGTGAAAATCTGGTCCCTGTTTTAATATGGAAATCTAACAACAGGTAACAAAATATTGTGGAAAAGAGGAGAAATTGCTCCTTTGGAGCAATTTCTCCTCTTTTCCACAATATTTTCAATAATCTCTATCTTCAGGAATCAAATTACATAATCATTTGTGAAATGTGGTTGCTAGATTTATTTTTTTTTATCTCAGGTCTGCAAATCTGATATGTGGAGGTATGGATATCTCACAGTTTTTCATTGAGTCACTTAGACTTCCAGATAACGAAAGTCAACTGTATATTGATAATAGAATTAGTTAATAATTTGTTTTGTTAGGAATGCTATTTCAAACCCATAAAGTGACACTTAAACATTGGCTAATGCATTACTGTTTGAAAATATATTTAAGTTAGAGGCTTACTCAGGTGAGTTCTTGTGGCTCATGAGCCTCTTGTTTTATAAATTGCTTCTGTATATTTCAAGGTACCACCTACTATAGAAGTTTGCCTTGTTAAGAAGACGGAGTTTGCGAGCCAGTTTCCAGGTTTATATATTTTCACTACACCGGCTAGGATGATGAGGCCAGTTATTAATCTTGGTTTAGGCAAGATAGAGATGATCGGTACATTTGAGCAGGTTTACATGGACATCTGTATAACACCAGAAGAAGCCCATGAAGGGGTAAGTATACCTTTACATTGCTCTTTATACGATGCTTTTTTCGATCCAAAAGAATTTATATTTTCCTTATTTCTCCACAAATACCTACAGTCGAACTTCAATGGCTTGAACATCTTTTGGACCATGGAAATTTGTTCGAGAGATGGGTAGTTCGAGCCACTGAGGGTTAATCATGACACCAGTTCAGCAAGCAAATAGTGATAGTTTTGGGAAATCTTTTCGATTTTCTACACAACGATTGTATGTTGAGTGTACTCATTAGAATCACCTCGATGAGGCAATTCTAATGAGTACACACAACATACAATTCCATGATAAAATAAGAAAAAATCCCTAAATATTTGTTTTCTTGAGCTATTGGAAGAATTTTGTAGGGACTGAAAAAAGAGTCCGAATCATCCACGGTAAACGAGCCATCCATGTTCGAACCATTGAGGTTATACTGTATGTTGTGGGTACTCATTAGAAGTGCCTCGCCTCGGCACAGTCTAAGAGTTAACACTGGCTGCTAACATAATATGTGGCCTTAACCATGACATTGATAAACAACATAGATGCTGATTAGACTGTTCTCATGTGCAGACTGTACTCAAGTGCAGTCTGATCTGGATCTGTGCTGGTCTTATTATGTCATAAGGTTGATTTCTGTATGAAGGGACTCTATAAAAGTTGTTTAAAAATAAAATAAATTTTTGTCATATCTTCCAATAGCTTTACCAACCTGCCTAATTTTTTTTCAAAGGTCATAGGAAACAGATATATGTTTTACCCCAATCCTGCTTAACACAGACATGGCCTTTGCAAATGGTGTAGATCTAGATCAGTTGGCTTCTTCAGAAATCAACTGACCTGGATCTGCACTGTTTGCCATAAATATTTGAATTTGTATCAACAACCTAGATCAAGCAATTTGATTGGCTTACAATTCGAAGTGAGTGTGACATGTTAATTAATTCAGCATGACAAGGGTTAATATTTCTGAATATCCTACTGAAATGGATTCTGTAATGGTACTGTTTCATGTATTTAATTATATGATATCTATTTAAATCTGCAGATTGTCTTTCCTTATCATTTTTAGGTCACAACTCACCAAGAAATGAATGGAGTGAGCATTCTGTCCTTTGTTGCTAATTTCACACCATTTTCTGACTTCAACCAAAGTCCCAGGAACATGTACCAGTGTCAGGTAATATTTGAATCTCATCAACGTAAAAGGTTACTATTATCATTCATTACTATGGCCAGTGCAGATAAGCATATTCAATTCACAGACAGTAGTCAGAATGTTTGTTTTCATCTAGGGGGTGGTCGGGTGTGGCAAAGGTGTCGTGTATCTTGCATCACCAGGGCCTCCAACTGATATTGGCTTGCTGTCCTTGCAGTAGGTATGGGTAGAGGGGGAATGTTTAATTTCTTCTGTGTCTTCACTTTCATTCATTTTCCTCTTTCTCCCCTGTCCCTCTCTTTCATCTCCTCAACTATCTCTTCTGTCTCGCTTCTCCCTTTCTCTGGGAGACGACACAAAATGACCCACAAGGGTTGACGTGTCGTTAAACCCCAGCACAATCAATGTTTGTTTTCATCTGATGAAAACGGCAACTCCTATTCTCCCATCTAAAGTGTTCCGGATTGTTCGGTTTTTGCTTTCTCCACACTCAGAAGGCTTTCTGAAGGCTCAGAAGAGATGAATTACCAGGAAGACTACCCAGCTAGCATTCTACGTAAATCTACATCGGGCCGTCATCGGCCCGTCAGCTACCCTGACGGGCCTATGACGGCCCGATATAGATTTACGTAGAATGCTGACTGGGTACATTCTTAATGAAAGGGGCCAATAGGCAATTGAAGGATAGATAATTTTTATCATGCACGGTATTAGTCTAAAGATTAATGACTACACCTGGTATTAAATTATAAATTGATTAATCCCAAAGTTTGACATTTTCTTTTTTATTTTCATTTTCCAGCATTATTTTTGGAGTCAGTTTGTATTTGAATTGTACTTCAGTTTTCCATCTTTCAACCTGTTTCAGTAGCCGGCCTCGGTGGCTCAGTTGGATGCGCCGTCCGACTGGAGACCAGGAGGTCGCGGGTTCAACCCCCACCGAGGTCAGTAACATTCTTTTGTGGAGATTGATCATGAAATATTTTCTATGGTCATTCTCTCCCTTCCACTGATTCAAGAAGGGTAGTTGTCAGTTTCTGGCGAAAGAATGTGCACAATACTGGTTAACCGCTTAGAAGACTAAGCCTGCCTAGTAAACGTGTGGATAGGTAAACTGACCACGCTCGACATGACCCCATAGGGTTGACTGGGCCGTAAAACCTCAACACAAACAAAACCTGTTTCAGTAACGTGACTGAGACCTTCTGGCAGTAGTCCTTCCTCTTCTGAAAGGCCTAAATCATACAGGTCACAAGAGAAGAAAAAACTCTCACATGGTCACAGGAGAAGAAAATATTCTCACACCTTACCCAGCTGGAAATCATCTACATAGCTCTTGATAAGATGTTGCTTTTTTTTTTTTTTTTTTGTTCAAAAGTATTGATGTTTTTCTTATATCTCCACGAAAACATATGTTTTGGAAGAGTAGTCTGTCCTTTACATGCCAGTATTTTCATTTGTGGAGGACAGCTTCCGTAAATATCAGTGAATTTTAACCAAACTTGGCATGTACATTGGTATTATGCAGGTCTGGTTTGGGATTGCTAATGGACAAATTTTGTTAGTTTTTGATAGAGTTAGCTGCCCATCACACAATAGTGGCGGGGTGTTGTTGATTTGCGTTTATATTTTTCAGATGGGTAAGCAGACTATGGGAATACCTTGCCATGCCCTACAGTATAGGTCGGATAACAAACTCTACAAACTCCAGACACCACACTGCCCTATTGTAAGACCAGTGAAGTATGATGAATATGACCTTGACCTATATCCTTCAGGAACTAATGCCATTGTAGCTGTGATCTCTTATACAGTATGTTAGTTATTTTACATGTCTGGTATTGTTTAGTATTGTGAATAAGAAATCAATATTATTATACATTTAAAAATTGTGATATAAATTTGTTAATGTTTCAAAAAGTATTTTGAAATAATATTTCTGACATTTTTATCTTCTAAATACGGATGGTGATGTGCTCTCCTAGTCCTACTGAAACTTTTGGAGGGTTGGTACTGCCATCATTTGCTTTTGGCAGACAGGGTCTGAGCTTACTTGTAGTAAAATAGTTTGGGGCTTATTTCTCCTATCCCATTCGTCTTTGTTTTCACCTTCCATCTTGGAGAGAGTTTAATCTGCCTGAAAACTATTATCATTAAACATTTTCAAGCACAATCAAAAGGCCTTACATTTTTGTGGAGAAATCAGAATATATATTAACAGTTTTTTTGTGTTTTTTTTTTGCAAAAAGCATCTAGATACGAGGTTTGAGGATTTTATGATAGAATACCATCTTCTATCATCCTGATCATTTTCATCATCAGTGTCATCATTAATATTTACAGGGCTATGATATGGAAGACGCAATGGTAATTAATAAAGCATCATATGAGAGAGGTTTTGCCCATGCTTCTGTATACAAATCAGAGGTAAGATTATTTATTTGAGATTGCTTCTCTCCATTTAGATCTGTCTTTAGCTGCCCTTCCTGAGCTCTCAAAGCTAAGATTGGTCAAGACCTTGATTTTGTTTTCCCATGTTTTCCTCTGCCTGCCCCTTCCATCCCTTCAACTGTGCCTTGCAGAATTGTCTTCGTCATGCTAGAGGAACATGAAATGTGACCATGCCATTTGAGTTTTTGTTTCCTGACCATTTTGAGGAGTTTGTCATGGAAACCAGTGGCATTTTGGATTTCCTTGCATACTTCATCACTTGAGAATTGGTCTTAGTATGAGGTATTCAGTAGTTTATGGTAACATCTTATTTCCAAGGCCTGTATTCTTTATTGAGTTTTGCAGTCACAGTTCCATTCCCATAAATGTATAGGAAGATGGATGTAACCAAGGAGTGCATCATCATCTTAATTTTTGAAAGGAGCCTGATGTTCTTGTCATTGTATTTCACTTTTAGTTTACTGAACAGATATGATGGCTCCTGGGTATTTGAAACTCTTTACTCTTTCAAACCTGGTTACATTCACTCTGCCATTCTTTTACTAAATGGAATATCTTGATGGAACTTCATACATATATAGAGACCTTCGAGCTACACACCTTAATCAGCTGTGCAGCAAAGTGTAGATGTTATTATGTACAAAAAGGGATTGTGTAAGTATCTGAATATCAGAAACATTTTAGAAATGACTGTTTCTGAAGTTACCTAGTCCATATGACAGTGACTTTGATAACACTGTATGTATAAGTCAAATATACACTGTATGCATATTTTCTTTTCTGGATATGGTCATATCGAGGGTTGAGCGCAAGACTGGTGTAAGTCAGATGGTTGTTTTTCCCCAAACCTAATCTCCTCACCATGAAGGTGTTATGAAGATTACAACATTTCTCTCTGTAAACAATGAAAATTTAGGTGCCATTGCTCGTATGAGCAATAGCACCTAAATTTGCATTGTTTACAAAGGGGTCCAAGTTGCCCCTAAACAAGGGTTTCAAAAATATGTTTGAGTTACCATAGTCTTGCGCTCAACCCTCGATATATTTATTTAACTGCTTATAAGTAAAACTGATTAAAAGTTATTGTATGAAGATAATACATGTGTGGGCCCAGACACATGCTTATAAATTGTGTGTCTGTACATATGCATGTACCAACATTTCGAGAGCTGCATATTTTATACCTCGATATGTCATTCTCCCACATGATTTTCTTGCCGGCCTCGGTGGCTCAGTTGGATGCGCGTCCGACTGGACACCAGGAGGTCGCGGGTTCGATCCCCGCCGAGGTCGGAAACATTCTTTCGTAGAGATTGATCATGAAATATTTTCTACGGTCATTCTCTCCCTTCCGCTGATTCAAGAAGGGCAGTTGTCAGTTTCTGGCGGAAGAATGTGCACAATACTGGTAAACTGCTAAGAGGACTAAGCCTGCCCAGTAAATGTGTGGTTAGGTAAACTGACCGCGCTCGACATGACCCCATTGGGTTGACTGGGCCGTAAAACCTCAACACAAACAAACAAACACATGATTTTCTTATATCTAATGAATGCATTCAATTGTACGCTTCAGAAGTTTCAGGATTTTCTGTAAATTTGTAACAGAGTACTACCCCCTTGAATGACTGCCCATGTATTTAAGACTCTCTTGCTGTTTGCATATTTTTGTAAACCTGAGAACTTGAATAAACTTGTAAACTTGTATTTTTGAATTAAATCAGTGCTTTGTTACGAGGGGTGTTCAATAAGTTCGTAGAACTCGGGGTTTAACTCACAGATTGGAAGATGGTTTCAGCATTATTTTTCAATATAATCCCCCTTTTTACTTCAGTGCACTTGGCCCACTTTTCTTTTAAGCAGTCTATGCCTTTGAAATAAAAGTCGTCTATTTGGTCCTCAAACCAAGTCTCTGTAGCAGCCTTGAGCTCATCATCATCCCGAAATCTTGTTCCACGCAAGTGGGACTTCAAATTTTGAAACAGATAATAATCACTTGGGGCCAGGTCTGGACTGTATGGCGGGTGATTTAACTGCTCGAACTTGCATTCACAAATAGCTGCTTTTGCAACTCTGGACTTGTGCACAGGGGCATTATCATGCAAAAGAAGGACACCAGCAGCTAGCTTTCCCCTTAGTTTTTCTTTAATAGCAACCCTTAATTGTTTAATGACATTGGCATAGTATTCGCCTGTAATTGAAGTACCAGCAGGCTTGTAATCTATCAATATAATCCCTTTGGAGTCCCAAAACACCGTGGCCATTACCTTGCTGGCTGATGGTTGGGTACGAAATTTCTTAGGTGGGGGTGAGCCAGAGTGCTTCCATTGCATGGACTCTTTTTTAGTATCTGGGTCCCAGTGGTGAAGCCAAGTTTCATCTCCTGTTACAAGACTAGTGTGAAAGTCTTCTGGGTTGGCATTGTACACTTCCAGAAGTTCTTGACTTGACTCCACCCTTTGCTGACGATCTTGCATGTTCAGGTTTCTGGGTACCCACCTGGCAGATACTTTTGACATGCCTAAATGTTCATGGATTATAGTGTAAACTCTTCCATTAGAAATACCACATTCTGAAGCAAGTTCGGCAACTTTGATTCGGCGATTGTTTAGCACAAGTCTCTCAACACGGTCAATCATCTCCTGGCTGATGATATCAGCAGGGCGACCTGGCCTTGGGTCATCTTCTAAGGAGTCTCGCCCACATTTAAATTCTGCTGACCACTTTGCCACTGTGGAATACTTTGGGCTACTATCACCATACTCATCAGCCATGTGCCGATGGATTTCTTTGGCCTTTGCACCCTCCTTAGTGAGGAACTTTATGACTGCTCTGAACTCAATATTCTGACTTTCCATTTTTGCCTATGGGTATAGGTTTTCAAACAAAAAGTAAGAGCAAAAAATGTACATGTTGACTGAACGGCTGTTATCATTCAACTGACAAAGGTTTACACTGCACAAAAATGAAAAAAGAAATCTTGAATTATATAGAAAAATACCGAGTTCTACGAACTTATTGAACTACCTTCGTATCATGTATTTCTGTGTTTTAGAGGATGTATCTTCAGAGGATGTAAAGTCCTATTCTAAATACACTGCAGCGCCGTTATAACGCGGTCGCTTATAACGCGGAAACCGTTATAACGCGGCTGGGCCTTGGCTCCCGTTTTTTTCCCCACCAGTTTGAAAGTGTTGCCCTTTTTCCGCGGAACGCGGCAGTCTAAAAATCGCCAGCCGTGACCATATACTCGCTGATTTACTCATTCTTTTTTACCAAACTTTTCATCAGTTTTTGTCTTTAGGCTATTTCAGATCACGTCCGCGCACCATTTAAAAGCCATACTACGGTAACTGGCACAGCCCTCAACGATAATTTTCATGTATTATAAGTGAAATAAAAGAAATAATAAGAGTAACTTACGCAACACAAATTAATTACATAATTATCCTAACACAGTCATAAATCAACACTTCATTGTCCTCCTTGCTGTAATAGTAGTCTGATAATTAATCCGTTTGTGTGACATGTGAATGCACTGCCACAGTCCATAGCTCCAGATTAGGTGTCTTTTTTTCTTTTTTTAATTAAAGAAGACTGTTATTTTTCCTTATTTCTCCATGAAATTGTAGGTTTTGGGTACTCTCTGGAAGGGCCTCAGCGAGGCGCTTCCAATGAGTATCCACAACCTACGTTTACGTGGAGAAATAAGAAATTTAATATGTGGAGACCCCTCTAGTCTGGAGCTGTGGATAGACCCTCTTATCTGGAGCTATGACAGTCGGCATGTCCAAATAGATCAAAGAAACGGGTCAAGTGTGAATACACTGAGATAGCTTAAAGCTCCAGATAAGGTGTCTTTTTTTTTAGTTAAAAAGTACTGCTACCCTAGGTTAACGGAAATAGACTGCTGGGAAACGAGATGTACTTTCTGGACAAACATGAAACTAAGACTGGTCAGTGCTCTTTATAAAAAAAAAAAATATCTGAGATTAGATTTTTTTTATTGTGAAAGAAATCAACAGCAGCAATAAAAACTGACCAAGCAGGTAAGCCTGTCCCTTTTATCATGTTACTAAACATCTGACCAACAGTTGGTATTGATTTTTTCTGCACCTGTTGCTAAACCCTTAGCATGCTGTGTGCATATAATTAGCAGACCACCTTCTGAAATATTTTTTTCTTATATCCTCAGGCTGCAAGATTTTGGCACTGCATTCAGACTTGAGAAAATTTGCATGACAAAAGTTGTTGTATGGAAAAAAAAAAAAGAAAGAAAGAAAAAGAAAAATATCATCAATTTGTCATCTGCTGAATTTTTCCAGGGAGCAACAAAGGTTATTTTTTTGACACGCAGATCAACTGTGAACATGCTCAAGGCAATTTCCGGTAAAGGACAGGTTGTTTATTACACAGTTATTCATAATGCAAGACTGTTGCAGTTAGTTCCCTTGAATGATCATAAAAGAAAATAAAACAATTTAAGCTTAAAAATTTTATTATTTACTGGATTAAAAGAATAAAACGGAAATCAGGCAAGGTACATGCACAAAGTTTCAACAATAAAAAAAAAATAAAAAATAAATAAATGAAAAAGGAACATACAATATAACATACATGCAATGTGTAATATCCCATAATAACTGGAGGAAACTGCAGTGGTGCAAGTGGGTGTGGTTGTCATGTTCCGTAATACGCGGACCACGTATAACGCGGACCACGTATAACGCGGTCAGTGTTCATGGCTCCCGACGACCGCGTTATAACGGCGCTGCAGTGTACATTTGTACTTGTGATTTCTATTTCAGTTCATTGATTTGGCTGATATCTCTAGAGAGCGAATACATATCCCTCTATTGTTTGGTAAGTTTAAAAGACGTTCTTATTTCTCAATATAAAGTTTTACAAACCTCGAAAACATAAACAGGCATGGGAATGCAGTGAATTTTGTTCTGAGTAATTGCACTTTATTTCATGTTTCATTCAGGGTCATAACTTGCTTTACTCATTAACAAAGACATAGATCGAGGGTTGAGCGCAAGACTGTATTAACTCAAACATATTTTTGAAACCCTTGTTTAGGGGCAACTTTGTAAACAATGCAAAAACACCAAAATTTCCATTGTTTACAGAAAGAAATGTTGTAATCTTCATAACGCCTTCATGGTGAGGAGATTAAGTATTGGGAAAAACAACCATCTGACTTGCTACAGTCTTGCTACAGTCTTGCGATCAACCCTCAAAATAGGAAGTACATGCGTACAAATTCATTTCCCCACCAGTTCACATAATGGTGAAATAACTGCTTTTGAAACTACCATAAATCAATGGACTTGTTTAGATGAAGTATTTGGTGATAATTCTCAGATAATTTTTCTTTTTCTCCTTAAAAACATACGTTTTGGGTACTTAACCCTTGTCCTGCTGAATAAATTAAGATGCCACGCCCATATCTAATTTTCAGCCATTCAGATTACTTGAATCGGATTGCTGCTATAAATCCATATTCTTAGTGGCAAACAGTGCAGTTCCAGATCAGTTGGCTTCTTCAGAAGCCAATTGATCTGGATCTACACTGTTTGCAAAGGCAGGGTATATCCAGGTTTAGCAGGACAAGGGTTAAAAACATATGTTTTGGGTACTTAAAAGAAGCACCTCACCAAAGTACTTTTAATGAGAACCTACCACATACACTTTTATGGCAAAATTGAGAAAGCTGAGGACAAGCAAAAACAGCAAAGAGCCATATACCAAAGGTATTTTGTGGCATCTGCTAAGTGTCTACACTCTTTGCTCGGGAATAACTGTCCCAAAATTGATATAATCTTTCCATCTTATATTCTTACTCAAAATGTTTTGGCAGGTTGTAGTCCTAATGATGAAAGAGTAATATCTGGGAAATTAAATGTGGATGGTTTCCCTCCTGTAGGAACATATTTAGAAGAGGGAGCTCCATATTACAGGTACCAGCTGATCATTTTTTGCAAAGCTAAGATTGTCATATGTATGAGTGACACTAAACAAACAGTTACAAAGCTTATTTTGGCAGCTAATGCAGATTAAGCTTTCATGTGTTGACAGTCTGGGCCCAGTTGTTCAAAGCTAACGACATTGTTAGTTAAGGATTCGTTAAAATTTTCGAGTGGTACGCAAATATGCTGAAATTTTTTGCTGAAAAAATGTGAGTAGCTTTTGCACTGCAAAAGCTACTCACATTTTTTCAGCAAAAAATATCAGAATATTGTATATTGAATCCGCTAAAACAGTTAACGAAATTACCCTTAATGAGCTCGTTAAGCTAACAACGCTTTGAACAACTGGGCCCTGGTGATGTTTTGTATTTGATTAGTGAACAAAGGATTTGCATATTTATGGCTTCATTCACAATGGATTTTTATTTGTCCACTCCTGCTAGCAAAGCAAGGAGAAGGAGACATTGGTTTAAGTAGCATTCTGTCTGTGGTTCCATATTTTTGTGGTTCTATCCCACTTTGTATCCAGACTAATATGAACATAGGCAATGCCTATAGGCAAGCTTACAATGCACTATGCTTTGAAAAACCACATTTTGTTGTCACAGTACAATTGGATAATATTAAAACCAAAAAGCATCCAAAAAATCAAAGTATAAGACCTAAGCTATACCGGTATAATTTTGGTACCGGATTCTGGTACCAGATTTTCCCAGTTGGTCCCGGCAAATACAAATAGATCTGCCACATTAAATGAGAACCCGACAAACTGCAAACAGAATGTTTATTACCAGTTTGGTTTGATGGCAACGAAACATATGTGTGCTGTACCATAGAGCTTGCTCGGGCATGCCTTCAGCCTGTGTGGCATGTGGCCTTTGGCCACATGCAGCAGCGAGCTCACTATAAATCCCTAACCATTCTTATATTGGGATGGGGCCACTTTGAGAATAGAATAGAATGCTTTCTTTTTCATCAATAGTTCATTTGTCAGTGTTACACCAGTGCTTAGTAAATAGACTACCCTACAATAATAGTGTTTATTTATATAAAATTTATCAGGCTTGACCTGGAAGTGTGGAATTGCATGGACAAGTCAGGATTCCTAATGATTTCTTAGTCTTGCCTGATAACTGTAGTATCAGCATTGCTAACAGACTACCATAGCTGTAAATAAGATGGTTTTAATCTATTGTAGACTGAATGAACTCCCCCACACTATATATTAGAAGATTCTAATTACATGTATGATTTTAGGTATGTCAGGTTATGTGATTTAGATATTCCTAGAGAAAAAATGGTTAAACTATTTGGAGACCCTGATGCAGTATTCTGCAGTGTCTGATCTGGGTCTGCACTGTTTGCCGATTACCCTTTTAGGGTTTCCAGACTACAATGGGTTAACAATGAAAAAATATTGATATTTTTCTTATATCTAATGAATACCCACAACCTATATTTTCTTAGCTCCAGATAAGCAGAGGTATCCAGATAAACATTTTTTCTTATTTTTTCCATGAAAACATAATTATGTTGTGGAACTCATTAGAAGCCTCTTGATGAGACTCTTATAATGAGTACCCACAGTTAATGAGTACCCACAGTTAATGAGTACCCACAGTATGTGTTTTTGTGAAGAAACAGGAAAAATGTTGGTACTTTTTAATTGAAAAAAGTGCTTTATCCATCAGGAAAACACGCCTATATAATTTTGACCCTCATAAACCCCACTTTTATATGGTAAAACTGGGGTTTACAGGGTTATCCTTATATTTCTTATTTCTGCTCAAAACGTAGATTGTGGACACTCATTAGAACTGCCTCGTTGAGGCGGTTCTAACGAGTACCCACAATCTATATTTTGAGCAGAAATTTGAAAAAATATCGGATTTTTTTATCTGAAAATTTTCAGTTTTTGGTGTTGAAATTTTCTATATATTTGAATAGGCATGTTTTCGTAATGCTGGGCCTTACAATCTTTCACAATTACAGTTATATCAATATACAGTCAGGAGAACAGAAGGTAGTGAACTACAAGTCACAAGAGCCGGCATACATTGAGTTTGTTCGAGCTGTGGGAAATGACACTGGAACCAGCATGTTACAGAAAGTCTGTATCATGTTACGAATCAGTGTAAGTTAAGGGGAATAATTATACTTTCAGGGATGAAACTCTCTCAAAATTGTTTTTTTATCCCTTCTGAAAAAGGGTCAACTCTAAAAGGAAAGAATTTGCTCTTTCCTTTGAAAGTAGACTCCTTTTCAGAAGGGACTGGATGTGCAGGAAGCCTTTATTTTTCTTTTCTGTTCTTTTCTATTTTTTTGTATCTTCTTATATGGATATAATGGTCCGCATGGACTCAGTATGATTTAAAGAATGCTGAAAGGGACAAAAATGCCAAATTATCAAATATTTGATTCGGATCGGGTTCTCGTTAGGCGTAAAAAAAAATAGCTGTGTTTCCACTAACCTGCTGAAAAAAAAAATTGGTCGGTAGATAGGAGAAACCTTTTTTTATTTTTCTATTTTTTCTCCTGAAAAGAACAGGGTCGGGCCTGTAATTTTATGAAAATGCAGGTATTTTGTTAAGGGTCGGTGCTTTACTTTTTTGTTTTGTATTTTTACTGATAAAAAGTAGCAGTTGGGTGTTTGAAATAAGGTTTATTAGTCAGGGGTAAGAATTTTGAGCGGATTAGCTGAATTCAGCAGTTTTGATGATTTTTTAGAAAAATAAAAAGTTCTGATCTTGACACGAGCTTTTTTTTTTTATGTGTGTGTTGGGGTTGGGGGGGTGGAGGGTAGGGAGTATGGACATTTTCAGCGGTTTTGTCATACCAACCCCTGAATAGTGGAAACAGCTATTTTTTTTTTTTACGCCTTAGACTAAAGTAGTGAATGACAGCCAGAAACTATTTTGATGCAAATGACCCTCAAGGGTTGACGTGCCATTAAGCCTGATATCATCATTATGTTCACCTTATAGGGACTTGATACACTTGGTTTATTTTCTGCCATTTTTTACCAGGGAGACAACTTTTGTGACTTCCTATTTGCTCTCCTGAACAACATATCCCTTTTGAAAAAGGGTCTACTCTAAAAAGAAAGAATCTGCTTCAAAGAGGGAGCAGATTCTTTCTTTTTAGAGTATACCCTTTTCAGAAGGGAGGCAAAACAATTTTGACAAGGTTGCCTCCCCTGAAAGTGTATCCAAACTAAACTCCTTAAGGAATGTCAGATGTAGAAGAACTCACTTGCAAAAACTGAATGCAATGATTGTGTTGATTGGCTCTGTGCAAATATTTAATTAGTATTTTAATTTTGATTAAGATCACTTTGAGTAGGAGATTTGTACCATTATGATACAAAATTAACCTTCATTGAGTCTGTCAGGATCTATATTATTTTCTCATATAATGTTTAGCTTTATAGATTGTATTTAAAAACATTAAATATGAAGATACCTAGAAAAGACTACAGGCACAGAACACAGCCTTTCTAAAACACAGAATAAGGGTTTAATAACATGAAATGACAACACATGATATCACTATGTTGAAAACAGAACAAACAAATGAAAAAAAGATAGGATTTCATGGCCAGTGCTCAATAGACATCTTCCTGTAGGAAAATCAATGTGCAACAGATTTTAAGCATTTTGTATATTTTTATTGGGTACTAAATGTATAATCCCCTGCTGAACATAGCTACCCAGCACACACACAAGTCAGTGTTTGAGGATTAAGGTAAATGTGCTGACAGTGTTTACTCAAGCATTTTTATACCTCTTGCATTTTGTGTATATGAGTTGGGTTGGTATATTTTCACATAGTCCTTCTCTGTATGTCTGTCTATTTTTCTGTCTGGTTCTTATCTTGCTAAATAATTTATCAGAAGGCAATCATTACCTTCAAGAGGGGGGTGGGGGTCTAATAAGCACTTCTTATAGACACTTCTTGTTTGTCCAAATATTTAAGGTAAACATGAAATGTGCAATATACATGTATTTGTGTCATTTTCAGAGGAACCCTACAATTGGTGACAAGTTTGCCAGCAGACATGGACAGAAGGGAGTCTGCAGGTGAGTGTTTTGCCAAAGCTATTGCCATAGCTTTTTCTTGCACCTGTTGAACCTTTCAGCCCGGTAGACCAAAACAGATACTTATGCAAATAGTGTAGATCCTGATGAGACGGCTCATGACGAGCCATCTCATCAGGATCAATACTGTTTGCCATTCTGTTTTTGATTTTACACTTAAGTCCCTTTTTGCATCAGTGGACATGACCAAATTCAAGGATGGGAGAGTCCACTTCAGAAACTCAGGGACAAAAGGATTAAACATATGGATGCAATGTAGGGGTCAGGGCTGAGTAATTTAAAACTTGACAAAGTTGTTAGCTAAAGTGACGTTAAAATTTCTATCTTGAAAAAGGGCAAAAACATTGATATATTTTGTTGAAAAAATGTGAGTAGCTTTTGCATTGCAAAAGCTACTCACATTTTTGCAGCAAATATATCAATGTATTTGAAAATCCTTTTGCTACAACAGTTAATGTGTTTGTCATTAACAAGGTCTTTAAGCTATCATGCTTTGAACAACTGGGCCCAAGTTTTCTGTCAATACTTGTATCAACCCCGGCATTCTGGTTCATGGCAGGTTAATAAAAGGCACCAACACTCATAAACATATTTTGAACATGCTTAAAAGAATGTAGGCAGGTCCACTTGATATATTTGTTTTTTTATTATTTACCTTTCTAATACTAAATAGTATTTAAATATTTGGACACCATAACTCCTTACCATTCTTGTCTTGAAATTTTAGCAACTTCTATTTACTACCTGTTAGTGTGTCTTAGCAACTTCTATTTACTAACTGTTAGTATGTCTTAGCAACTTCTATTTACTACCTGTTAGTATGTCTTAGCAACTTCTATTTACTAACTGTTAGTATGTCTTAGCAACTTCTATTTACTACCTGTTAGTATGTCTTAGAAACTTCTATTTACTATCTGTTAGTCTGTCTTAGCAACTTCTATTTACTACCTGTTAGTGTGTCTTAGCAACTTCTATTTACTACCTGTTAGTGTGTCTAAAAAAGGCTGGACAAATAGCAAACAGTGTTGACCCTGATTAGACTCTATGTTTTGCAGCATCTGATCTCGATCTGTACTGTTTTCTCAGCATATCTATTCTTACGACATGAAAGCCGTAACAAAGGAATAAAGCATAGCTGAAAAAATTTTCCGCCTTTCGTGGGAATCGAACCCGGTCCTCCCAGTTAAAAATCCAATGCTCTAACCACTGAGCCAAAGAGTCAACTCCCTGACGCAGTTGTCAGAGATTGAATATATACTTAGAAGCTATGCGTAATCTGCCAAGGCAGGAGTGCTCGGCCGTAACACTCTCCCTTTTCAAGGAAGTCATCATTTATGATGACATGAAGCCATTTTCAGCTAAGTAAGGTCCAATCCCGGACGAGCCCCCATCTTATGACATGAAAGCCGTAACAAAGGAATAAAGCATAGCTGAAAAAATTTCCCGCCTTTCGTGGGAATCGAACCCAGTCCTCTCGGTTAAAATCCAGTGCTCTAACCACTGAGCCAAAGAGTCGACTCCCTGACGCAATAGTCAGAGATTGAATATATACTTAGAAGCTATGCATAATCTGCCAAGGCACATAATCAAAGGTGGGAGTGCTTAGTCGTAACACTGTCCCAGTACTTAGGATTATTATGGGACATGTACTAGCATTCAGTGTCAATAGAACATGTAATGGGTCCCCATTTTAACCTTTACATTTTGCTGGGCAATTTCAATGGATGACAAATTGATCATATTTTTCTTATTTTTCCCCAAATAACAAGCTTTGACATTTCATGCAGATCATCTTCTAAGGAGACCATTTGCATGAAATGTTTAAGCCTGTCTTTCTGGAAAAGATAACAAAAATATTTCAAATTGTCCCCTGCTGAAATTTTTCCTGGCATACTAAGCATTAAAGAAAACAAAAGTGGCAAAAGAAAATACAGTCAAACCTGTTTTAAGCAAGCACCAAAGGGAAATGCAAAAAGTGGCTGCTTAAGGCAGGTACTTGCTTAATACAGGTAAATTTATTTGGCTTTTATGGGATCTGAAAAGCTGGCCTTTAAATACAGGTAATTCCTTAATACAGGTGGCCTTTAAGGCAGGTTTGACTGTACAATTTTGCTTCAAACCCATATTTGATATATTTAGATTTTATATTTATCATAGTGCTAGATAAGTAGTTTTTTCAGCTGAAAATTATTAATGTTTTTCTTATTTCTCAACAAAAACAACTTGTGGTCTGAAGCACATCGGCCAGAAATATGAAAATATTTATCTGCATACTTCATTTGTCTATAGTTATGTATATCATAAACTATATAACTGTGTGTTGTTTTTCGGACAGTATGATGTACCCAGTAGCAGATATGCCATTCTCTGAGTCTGGAATGACCCCAGATATCATCTTTAACCCTCACGGATACCCATCTAGAATGACTATAGGTGAGTGTACAGCAAATCTGCTAGCCGGCCTCGGTGGCTCAGTTGGATGTGCCGTCCGACTGGAGACCAAGAGGTCGCGGGTTCAACCCCCGCCGAGGTCGGCAACATTCTTTCTTGGAGATTGATCATGAAATATTTTCTACGGTCATTCTCTCCCTTCCGCTGATTCAAGAAGGGCAGTTGTCAGTTTCTGGCGAAAGAATGTGCACAATACTGGTTAACCGCTTAGAGGACTAAGCCTGCCCAGTAAACGTGTGGTTAGGTAAACTGACCGCGCTCGACATGACTCTATTGGGTTGACTGGGCCGTAAAACCTCAACACAAACAAACAAACAGCAAATCTGCTATTTTACAGTGATGAGAATTGAATTCTGTATTTGTATATTTAGTAATGCATTTTTTAACCCTTGTCCTGCTGAATCCGGATATACTTTGCCTTGCAAACAGTGTAGATCCAGATTAGTTGGCTTCTAAAGAAGCCAACTAATCTGGATCTGCACTGTTTGCCATTAAGTATGTGAATTTAAAGCAACATTCTGAATCAAGTAATCTGATTGGCTGAAAATTAGAAGTGGGTGTGGCATCTTAATTTATTCAGCAGGACAAGGGTTAAATTAAGCTGCTGATCATTCTAAGGAATGGTTCTAAGATAATTTGTTCTTTGTATTTGTGGCCTGTGGCTGTGGAGTTATTTTTGCTCCATCCTGTTTCATGTCTAATGACATGAAAGTCACAACAAAGGAACAAAAATAAATAGATTGGATGGTTATTTAAGTGTATATTCTTGCTGTGGCTATTCCTGTTCATTTGGGTTTCCTCTTGGTATTGGCGATAGATGGTGATCTATGATTGTGACACTTTTCAGTACTTCTTTATTATTAACCCTGGTCCTGCTGAACCTTGATATTTCCTGCTTTTGCAAACAGTATAGATCCAGATCAGTTGGCTTCTGATGAAAGAGTTTAATTCTTGACTAATGGTTAAACAATAAAGCCTGTGGAAATCTAGGAGTAAACCTTAATAGGATATATATACTCAAGATCAAATGGAATGTGTAAACATGAGAAACTATTGCTAATGTTATTCCTGTCATAAGTGCCAAAATCATACATGCCATAAGCTGTGGACTAAAATCTGTGAGATTAGGCAAAATTTTAAGGGGGATTTGATAAAATACTGGGAGAATTTTTTTAAACATCACTTTGGAGCTCCCCCAATATAGTCTAAAGTCTTTCTTTTCATGTAAGAAGCTTGTGAAAACCACAACAGTGTGTGATTTATGTTTATTTCTTCATAAAATTTGTTGTAAAATGGTCTGAAAATTCTGTGAGATTTGAATTTTTGGGGGGAACTGCCTTCCAAATGGGTCAGATTCTGTGAGATGTTATCTCACAGTGTGAGATATGGCATGTATGGCCAAAATCATTACAAAGAAACATTCTAATGTCACTTTGAAATGTCTGGGTGGACAGATGGCTAGCATGCCTGACTTTGGATCACAAGGTATGGGGTTCGAATCCTGCTGGAAGCAGAATTCCACTCTTGACTTTGCAGCACTTCTTTGCACAGAGCCTTTCAGTATTATCCTCCAGTCATCTTCATATGACCTAAATAATTTTGAAAGAGACCTAAAACTCCAATTATCATTACTGACTTCTTGATGATTTATCTAAAAGGTCAGGTCCCGAGGTTATTAAACTTCTTTCATGCTCAACTCAGTTGAGCATAAAATTTATCCTGCTAAAAAATCTCAAATTGTTAACAGTCGTAAATTCTTTCTTGCTAAACATAGCTGAGCGTGAAAATTTCTGTGCTAATAAATATGAAAATGCCAACTATTGTTGGCATTCTCATATTTATTAGCAGAGAAAATTTCATGCTCAGCAGAGTTGAGCATGAAAAAAGTTTTGTAACCTTGGGGTCAGGTTGAATCTATGTTTTTGAGCAGAAATAAGAAAAATAATGTTTACCCCTGTAAACCCCAGTTTTACTGCATAAACGTGGTGTTCCCAAGTAAAAATGGTGGAAAATCTACCAAGTGTATCCAGTCACTTCAGTCGTGCATAGTCATTTGTCTTAGACATTATCATGTTCCCAGGTATCATTAGATACAGTCTGGCTAATACAGTATATTCAGTGAAACCTGTGCAAGAAAGCCACCATTGAGATTGACTTTAGTGGTTGGTGTGGAAAGGTAGCTGTCTTATACAGGACATGTCATGTAATTGTTCTAGCAAAACTACATGACATTTACCATTATAAGACAGACACCTTTTTCACATCAACCACTATTTAAAGTCAGTCACAAAGGTGGCTCTCTTACACAGGTTTCACTGCTCTTCTATTTCTAGGTATGATGATAGAAAGCATGGCTGGAAAGGCTGGAGCCATGCATGGACAGTGTTACGATGCCACACCTTTTAAATTCTCTGAAGATGACTCGGCAATAGATTATTTTGGGAAGATGTTGGTAGCTGGTAATTTCTTTTTCACTTCTTTAACCCATTTATGCCAAATGGAAAACGAAGGAAAACGCAAGGTTGGCACAGAATTCATTTGAGATGAAAGATCTTTACAAATTATGCATTGTGATGTAAATTTCATCAAATCAGATAAAAAACTGAGGAAGTTAAAGACATTTAAAGATTTTAAAACCATTATCAAAGGCACCCTCATTTTGAATATTTAGTGAGGTTTTTACCATTTCTTATTTCTGATAGAAATTAATGCTGTTTTCCAGTGAAATCCACGACTAAAGAAGAAGCTGTAATAGAGGTTGACTATAGTTGCAATATCTAATTTAATTAAGACTTGATGACATCATAAAGCCTCTGACATTAAATATTCAAAATGGTGGCACCTACAAAAGCAGTTTTGATCTTTTCAAACCTTGATAACATACTTATTATACCCCATCACATGATAGTGACGAGGTAGTATGTTATCACGTTGGTTGTCCGTGTGTCCGTCCATCTGTCCTACATCTGTCTATATTTTAGTTTCCGGACGATCACTTGAGTAAATGTCAATGGAGTTTCACCAAACTTAACTTAACTTTCATTGGTACAAGTACGTGCATTGATACTGTGGAGATCTGATTTGGGACTGCAGATGGGTAAATAGTTGACAGTTATCTGCCTGCTACATGATAATGGTTGGGTATTATCGTGTTACATTTTTATTATTCACCTGAAAAGTGGGTCTTTGGAGCAAGACATTTTTTTATAAGAGCAATCCAGGCCAAATATGTTGGGTCTTTAGGTGTAGTCCAGGTCAAAAATTGGGGCCTTTAGGAGCTGTGCAAGCCAAACAAATAAGGGGCCTTTTCTTGGCAAATACCTTTTATTTTTAGGACAATAACTTGAGTAAATCTTAATGGATTTTCACCAGATTTGATATGTGCATTGGTATTGTGGAGATCTAGTTTGGAATTGCTCATTTGCAAATTTTGTCAATTTTTGACAGTTATCTGCCCGCAACATGATAATGGTGGGGTATTATTGTTACACATTTTCATTTTTCATTTGTAAAGAGGGTCTTTGGAGCGAGGCATTTTTTCATAAGAGTAGTCCAGGCCAAATAAATGGGGTCTTTAGTAGTCCAGGCCAAAAATTGGGGCCTCAGGAGCTGCCCAGGCCAAAAAATGAGGGTTTTTTTCAGATCACATACCTGTGCTGCTTATATATGGGAGTACTTACACTGCTCCTTCAGGGGAAAATAAGCAATTCTCATTCATGTGATTGGAATGAAAGAGAATTGCTTATTTATTGCTGTATTCTGTTTTATTGTGTCTCAGCTCATTTTCTTTTCACTGGTTTCCTGCAGCTGGATACAACTACTATGGTACAGAGAGATTATACAGCGGTGTAGATGGTCGTGAACTGGAAGCCAGTATATTCATGGGTGTGGTTTATTATCAGAGGCTGAGACATATGGTGTCTGACAAATTTCAGGTAAGCAGAGCATCATGATCAGATATATTCTACAGTTTTACAGTATTCACAGTAAAGAAAGAACAGGGATAGATAAATGCTTCTTATGACTAGGACATAACTTCAGACTATTTTTTTTTGCCTCCGCCATGAAGGAGGAGGGCATATAGTTTTACCCTTTGTAATACATACATCCATGTGTCTGTCAGTGTGTGTGTCAGTCCATCACACTTTATAGTAGAGATGAAACGATTCACCAAAATTACGATGCATCGCGGTTCAGTGGTCACGATTTGGTTCACGATTCTTTTTCTCCAAGTTTGGATACGGCTTGGTTCACTCGTGTAAACAAATTTGTCAGTTAGTGCCAATTAGATCGGTAATTACTGCGTGCAAAAGAAATATTTTGCTCCATTCAGATCAATTTAGGACAGTTGTACTGCTGCTTGACTACTTTAGACAAGTTTTTAATGACTGTTACAAACAAAAACATGTATTTAGTGCCATAAAATCTACATGTCATTAGTTTTCGTGACTTCCAAATTTCCCGAAAAACGTTTACTTATTCAGTCAATAAATACTGTAATGAATATTAAAAGCACTCAAAACACTCAGGAAATGTTGTCAAACACTCTTTCATAGAATTTTCAATATTTTGCCATTTTGTCATTTTGCAGTAGCGATATTCTATAAAATCAATAAGTCCGGCTCACACTGAATGAAAGGAACAACAATTATGACAGAACCTGTTATACCCGTTTTCAAACATTGTATATTTAGGAAACTTTAATACTTTAACTTGGTTGCTTATATTAGGTTCTTTTCACTGAAGAAAAAAAACAACAAATAAACTTTTCACATTATGAAACTTTTACAAATAGGATTTTAAGCCTATGACTGTGAACCATTTCAAACAAACTTTGAAGTATGGTGAGCGCCTTAGTTGACCACCATAGTATAATCCACATGCAGTTACTGATTATATCGAGTCTGAAAAGTGTATCGTGATACGTATCATATTGTGAAGCAAGTACTGCGATACGTATCGTATCGTGAGGTGAGTGTATTGTTGCAGCCCTACTTTATAGTAGTTTGTATCCTACAGTTTCAAGGTAATGGTTTGAAACTTGCACCATAGTAAGGATATAGCAGCATTCCCACTTACATTTTGATTTAGGGGTACATGTACTCCTTGGGTTTAGCATTTGCGGGTACAAATCACTTTTCGAGGGTACACATATTTTGAGGTAATTAAATGCATTGTGTAGTACCTGGAAAACTGTACATATTATTATGGATGTCATTATGGTCAGTTTTAGGTACTTTGTCTTGGTATTTCAAATAAAAGGAAAACTGTGCTTCATTAATGATATCAAGCCGGTGCTATTTCAAAATAAATGTTTTATATATCATGTGTCAAGAAATTTAAAAAGAAATAATAAAATTTTAATGCATGTAATTTTATGTTTTGTAAGTATGAATACTAGCTTGTAAGCATTTCAAAGTGACCATGTGTTTTTGGCTAGGTAATGAACAATCAAGATATCCCTCTCAGATATGAACCACATGGTCGTCAGTGATTGGATAATGTGAAAAAGATGTTACGCAATAACCAATGAACAATAATCTCGTCCTTCTTGGTAAGGATATAATTAAATTCCGTGATCTCCATAACGATCCTCGATCAGTTTCTATGCACTGGCCCTACGCATTCGTTATTGTCCACTGGCAATTGCAGTGTTTCGATGCTTTATTAATATTCAAAACAATGCTAATGAGTGACAACTGACTCGAGCAGGAAGTACGAATGTTGCAATTTATATGCGCACCAAATTTGCGGTACATTTTGTGTACGTAGATACCAACAATTCTGTATGCTCATAGCAGATTCTCTATGTGAAGCACGTACTGTAGTACGTGAATGGGAATGTTGTATAGATTGAGTATGTGCATACAGGTGACAGAATTCTGATCAAATTTTTATTGGTAGAGTTACATTCCCTTGATTTACTTAGGGTTTGTATCTCCGCAATCTCTCCTACAGTTTTCAAGATGATGATTTGAAACTTGCAGCAAAGTAAGAATATAGGCTGGGCATGTGGATAAGGTCTGACACAGAACTCTGCTGAAATTTTTATTGCTAGAGTTACATACCCTGCTTTTACTTCAGAGATATTGCTTTATACACATATGGTAAGGGTGTGCAAGAGCAAACTTATTATTATTCACTTCTCTCTGCTTAGTGGTGAAAGCATTAGGATTTTGCACTGGCGTGCCATCAACTGCATGATCTAGTCTTTTGCTTTTTGTTCAGAATAAGAAATCTACAAAGCCAAACTGGCAGTAGCGGTGGCATTCTTGCCCTTTAGGGATCATCTAGTTTTCAGCAAGATCTTATTGATTACCTTAACCCATTTCAGTAGGGTACAGTAAGTGTCCTAAAATTTTGAACACTATTTCATGTTATTTTAGCCTATAGTTTGCTTTTAATGCTCCTGTTGCTTAAAATACTTAGTGGAATGGCAAACAGTGTAGACCCTGATCAGACTGCAGTCTGATCTGGGTCTGCACTGTTTGCATATGTCATTTTGTCAGACACTTTGGTGTTCGAAATTGTAGGACATTTACCATAGTGAAAGTGATTTCAGCAGAGTTGCCTTCCCTGAATAAGTCTGCCACTTGTGATTTCAGGTTCGAACTACTGGTGCAGTTGATCAATTGACGCATCAGCCTGTGAAGGGGAGAAAAAGACGTGGAGGTGTTAGATTTGGAGAAATGGAAAGAGATGCTCTGATCTCACATGGAACATCTTTCTTGTTACAGGACCGACTTTTCAACTGCTCAGATAAATCCACGGTTTGTATTTTCAGTGTAATGGGAGTGTAATTGGACCGACTGGTCGTTTGACAAAAAAAGTAACCCTTAAAGCACTATTAGCAGAATTGTAGCTGATGGCATTCTAATTCTTTTTTATTATTTTTCAGAGACAGTAAGACTGGGCATTTCATGTGAATCAGGTTAGGCAGACAGTGCTCATGAAATGTCAAGCCTTATTTTCTCTGAAAAAAAAAATATAATAAAAATGATTTCTGTTAGTATAAGTGCTTTAAGGGTTAATATTTATGCACTAAATAAGAAAATAAAATTTCACTTTTTTCAGAATCGTCTTGCATGAAATGTCTAGCCTTATTTTTGAAAAATAACAAAAGTAATTTTAGAATGTTGTCTGCTACAAATTTGTTTAGCCTAGTCGTGCTGAACCCCGACACACCCTGCCTTTTCGAACAGTGTAGGTCCAGATCAGTTGGTTTCTTCCGAAGCCAACTGATCTGAATCTGCACAGTTTGTCATTTAGTATATGAATTTGTATCAACAACCTGGATCAAGCAATCTGATTGGCTGAAAATAAAAAGTGGGTGTGGCATCTTAATTTATTCAGCATGGCAAAAGTTAAAGCACTAATTGCATTTGCAGCTGATGACCACTGACTATTTTTTTTTTTTTGTATTTTTTAGAGAAAACAAGACTTGACATTTGATGTGAATCATCTGCCTAACTCAGTAAATAATGTTTTTTCATGGAGGAATTAAAAAAATATTGATACTTTTGATCTAAAAATGCTTCATTTGGAGTCCTGCAAATGACTTGCTATTTTATGTGTGGGTATAAAAACCTTCATGTAGCACACAAACACTTTTTAGCCCATAGCTCTAGATATTTACCAATGTTTGCCCCTTCTGTTATGTGTTCTTCCATCAACGCATTACGAAAACACTCCTATTCAAATATATAGAAAATTTACCTCCAAAATACTGATAATTTTCAGAAAAAAACTTTGATATTTTTTGTATTTTTGCTTAAAACATAGACTGTGGGTACTCGTTAGAACTGCCTCAGCGAGGCAGTTCTAACGAGTACCCACAATCTATGTTTTTGAGCAGAAATAAGAAAAATAATGTATACCCCTGCAAACCCCAGTTTTACTATATAAAAGTGGGGTTTAAGGGGGTCAAAATTATATAGGCATGTTTTCATGATGATTTTGTAACCACCAGTTGCATTCAAGTTCATTTCTGAATAACTGTTACACCTGCCCCTCTTACCTGGAACTTTGCTTTATATACTAATTTTAACTTTGTTTTGGGAACACTGAAAGATGTTATTATGTTCTATCTTATTTGTTAGTGTATTTTCATAGTATTTGTACAGTATTATTTTAATTAATACTTGTTTTGTTTTACACCCAGGCTCAAGTTTGCACAGCATGTGGCAGTCTACTATCTGCTCTTATAGAAAAACCAGCCTCATCAAATGCAGCTGCATCTTACGAATCTCGGAGACAATGGACATGTATGCTGTGTAAAAAATCTGACAATATTCAACGTATTGCAGTGCCTTATGTGTTCAGATACTTGGTAGCGGAACTTGCCGCTATGAATATAAAAGTAGACTTGGATGTAAAATGAATCCAGTAGGACTGGTTACAGTCGAACTTTGATGGCTCGATTGAGATATGGATAGTTCAAGCCACTGAGGGTTAATCATGGTGCCAGGTCACGAAGCAAATGGTGATAATTTAGGGAGATCTTTTCCATTTTCTACACAATAATGAATGTTGTGTGTCCTCATTAGAACTGCCTCAAGGCAATTCTAAAGAGTACACACAACATACAATTTCACTATAAAATACAAAAAAAAAAAAAAAAATCCCTAAATACTTGTTTTCTAGAGCAATCAGAAGAATTTTATAGAGACTCAAAAAACAAGTTTGAATTAGCCATGGTAAACGAGCCATTAGTGTTCGAGTTGTTGCAGTTTGACTGTAGTTGTTATTTCTGAAAGAAGATGGGCTCCATAGCTAAGTCAGAGATTCTGACTGCGGATCCAGGGTTCACAAGTTCAAGTCCCAGCTCGGCCTCTTAACTGTCATTGAGATTGTGTTGATAGGGCCGTAAAATACAACTAAAATGAAATGAAGATGATCTAAGCTATTTGATCAGCAGGGCCTTTGCTGTCCACTGACAGAATTCATGGATACTGTAGAACATTCTTTCGTGGAGATTGATCATGAAATATTTTCTACGGTCATTCTCTCCCTTCTGCTGATTCAAGAAGGGCAGTTGTCAGTTTCTAGCGAAAGAATGCGCACAATACTGGTTAACCGCTTAGAGGACTAAGCCTGTCCAGTAAATGTGTGGTTAGGTAAAATGACCTTGCTCGACATGACCCCATTGGGTTGACTGGGCTGTAAAACCTCAACACAAACAAGAGTGTTAACCCATTTCAGTCTGGAAACCCACAAAAGGGTCATTGGCAAACAGTGCAGACCTAGATCAGATGCCTCAGAATGCAGTATCCGATAAGGGTCTACACTGTTTGCATTAAATACAGGAATTTCTATAAAACATAGTAGTAATAAAAACTAGCCAGACACCCTGCTATTGGAAATCGACTGGTCTAAAGAGTTACAGTAACAGAGTCCACTGGATATAAATGGGTTAATATATAACAGGCCCTATCAGATTGAATGGTTTCGCTGGTTGATCTGGGCCCAGTTGTTCAAAACTAAAGATGTCGTTAGTTGACATATCGTTGAAACTTTGATCATTAAATATGGCAAATATGTTAATATTTTTGCTGAAAAAATGTGAGTAGCTTTTGCAAATGCAAAAGCTACTTGCATTTTTTCAGCAAAAATACCTGTGAATTGAATATTGTATTTACTAGAACAGTTTACTTTTTGACTGCTAACAAGCTCATTAAGCTAACGATGCTTTGAACAACTGGGCCCTGGATCTTTACTGTTCCCATACTGGTATGGCACAAGGACATCTTTTCTTATGGCATGGATCATACAGTAACATCTGAGCTGTAAAAATGCAAATTAGCAGATAACATTTGAAAATGTTTCTTTCTTATTTTTCTTAGAAAAGTTTGTTGATATTTTTTCTGACTTTCTTCTCCTACCAAGTCATATTGTGTGTGTTTGTGGGTAAACAAGAAAAAAAAATAGTTTAAAATGTCATCTGCTAACTTTGCCCAATTTATGTTCTGGCTCCTGTTGGAAATTGCTATGTTGAATGGATACATACGAAAGATTTTGCTGCCATTTTGCAAAGGGAGACAACTTCTGGTAAATGGAAACTGCCTCTCTAGTATGTACATGAAAACTTTTGAAAATGGGGGGTTACTCTTGAAGCATATGTTTTCTTTTAAGAGTAGCCTTTCATGAGAAAACGTAAATATTTCCTTATGAGAGTTATTTCCCTTGAAGGTGTATCCTATCCCTTTAATGGGACAAATTCAGAAATAAGGTGTCGGTATGAGTGGAGATAAAAGAGAAATAATTCATCTGAATACTGTATTTAAGGCGCCCTAATTGGAAGGAATCGACTCAAAAAGGAATGGACCTTGAGAGCAATAAAGACACTTACAAAACTGAAAACAGCTGGCCTGTATACTTGCTGTATACTCTTAACCCTTATCCTGCTGAATAAATTAAGATGCCACGCCCACTTCTAATTTTCAGCCAATCAGTTTACTTGATACAGGTTGTTGATACAAATTCATATGCTTAATAACAAACAGTGCAGATCCAGATCAGTTGGCTTCTTCAGAAGCCAACTGATCTGGATCTACACTGTTTGCAAAGACCGGGTATATCTGGGTTCAGCAGGACAAGGGTTAAAGAGATGTAAAACACAAAAAATATAAATGAAGTAACCCAGGAAATAGACAACCTTCCAAACATCATCTATGATACATAGTAGAAAGATATTATATCAGTAACTAGTGAATTACACATCAATCTCTATATAACATGGTTCATTAGAATACGGTTTTGGATATTGCACGGTCCAAAGATAGCTCCCAAAAATGTATAGATTATATAGAAAAATGACCATAAATGGTCATTTTTCTATATAACCTTTACATTTTTGTTTGGATATAACACAGTTGTTTAACTAACACAGTTTATGCTTTGTACCCCAATAATAGTGTTATAAAGAGGGTGTGGTGTATTTCACAGTGCAAGAAATATTTTTTAGACTGATTCCCATGGATTGTGTTTAATTTTGATAAATTGACACATAAACCAGTCTGCCAAAAGTTAGTGACTATGCTAGAAACACTGCTAACCCATTGTAGACTGAATGGACTCCCCCCCCCCCCCCCCCCCCCCCCACACACACACACACACACACACACACACTATATATATATACTGGAAGATTCTAATTTCAATTTAAGGTATCTCAGGCTATGTGATTTAGATATTCTTAAAGAAAAATGGTTGAACTGTTTGCAAACAGTGGAGATCCTGATCACATTTTGAGGCATCGGATCTGGGTCTGCACTGTTTGCCAGTTACCCTTTTGGGGTCTCCAGTCTACAATGGGCTAAAGAATAGACTAAATAGTGTCATTTTCTAACTTTGTTTTGTGTTCTTAGGCTCAAAGTGAAATAGTTTTGTGACACTTTTAAGAAATGGATACTATTTTGCTGGCAAAAACTTTATATGATAAATAAAACAATGAAGAATATTTGCTTGTTATGACTAATGTTATCAGGAGCATGCATAGTTTAAGAGAAAATTAGTTCCAAAAGGAACATACTTACCATTACGCTCCTTTGTGGCAGACTTTTTTTGATAAAAAACAAGTTCCGAGAGGAACTTACCATTACCATTACGAAAACACGCCTTTTCAAATATATTGAGAATTTCACCACCAAAAAAAAATGAAAATTTTCAGATAAAAAAATTCCTATATTTTACATTTTTCTGCTAAAAATATAGATTGTGGGTACTCGTTAGAACCTCATCGAGGCGGTTCTAACGAGTACCCACAATCTATGTTTTTAGCAGAAATAAGAAAAATAATGTATACCCCTGTAAACCCCAGTTTTACTATATAAAAGTGGGGTTTAAGGGGGTCAAAATTGTATAGGCATGTTTTCGTGATGCTCCTGCATGGCAGACTTCATATCAGTCAAACCATTATTCTCTGTGTATTGTACTTCTTGATACAAGCCTGGTCATAATTTTAAAATTTGAGTGAAATAACTTGTTGATTGTTTTGGTTTATTTGAATAACTTTTATCAGATGTACAGTTCACATTGACAGCATGCAGATACAGTATTATTATTATCCCTCAATACATTTATCATAAAGTTACCATACTTACCTAAAGTAAACATACACCCTTCCTTGACATACTTGTCATAAAATTTGAAAAGGTGTATTTTACTGCCTGTTGACACCTCTGATAACATCACGAAAACATAACTATATAATTTTGACCCCCTTAAACCCTCCTTTCATATAGTAAAACTGGGGTTTACAGGGGTATAAATTATTTTTCTTATTTCTGCTCAAAAACATAGATAATCATTGTGGGAACTTGTTAGAACTGCCTTGCTGAGGTGGTTCTAATGAGTACCCACAATCTATGTTTTGAGCAGAAATATGGAAAATATCAGAATTTTTATCTGAATTTTTTATTGTTTGGCGGTAAAATTTTCAGCATATTTAGATAGGTTTGTTTTCGTAATGGGTTTCTAACCATCAGAATGTGGCATCTGATCTGGGTATGCACTATTTGCTCAGGCTTATCTGTCAGAATACTTAGGTTAAATATGGTAGCAGCATGGGGTTCTCATAAATTCCAAATATGGAGTCCTGGACTCGTATTTGGTGGTTTTGACTCCTATTTTAGCAAAATGGCATAGTGGAATTCCTACTTTTTTAAGAAAATGGTAAAGGGACTCCTGCTTTCAAAATCCTAATGAGAACCCTGGCAGTGGACAAATGTGTGATGGTCTTATTTTGAAGAAAATAAGGTGTAACATTCCATGGGAATCCTCTCTGATTCACATGAAATGTCAACCTATTGTTTCAGAAAAATAAGAGACATATTTTAAAATACCAGCTCGGGATAATGAATTTAAGATTAACCCTTGTCCTGCTGAACCCGGATATACCCTGCCTTTGCAAACAGTGTAGATCCAGATCAGCTGGCTTCTGAAGAAGCCAACTGATCTGGATCTGCACTGTTTGCCATTAAGTACGTGAATTTATAGCAAGAATCTAGATCAAGTAATCAGATTGGTTGAAAATTTGAAGTGGGTGTTGGATCTTAATTTATTCAGCAGGACAAGGATTAAAAATGAAAGTGATTTATCAATAAAGATAAAATTTCTTCAGTTGTATTGCTTTGATTTATCATAATTACTTTAAATATTTGGACACCTTAATTTCTTACTTAGCTGGCCTCGGTGGCTCAGTTGGATGCGCATCTGACTGGTGATCAGGAGATTGCGGTTTTGACCCCTGCTGAGTCAGCAACATTCTTTCCTGGAGATCTGATCATGAAATATTTTCTATGGTCATTCTCTTCTTTCCTCTGATTCAAGAAGGGCAGTTGTCAGTTTCTGGCGAAAAAATGTGCACAATACTGGTTAACCCCTCAGAGGCCTAAGAATGTGCACAATACATGTACTGGTTAACCGCTTAGAGAACTAATCCTGCCCAGTAAATGTGTAGTTAGGTAAACTGACCAGACTCATCATGACCCCACTAGGTTGACTGGGCCACAGAACCTCAACACAAACAATAATTTCTTAACATACTTTGCCTAAGATTTGAGAATGTCCATTTCAGTAGATTTTCTACTGACCATTCCAAGGTAGTTCCTCTATTGCAATCCTCCTTTCTTTGTATGTAGGTGGATTCATATGTGGCATTTTTTTTTTTGCAATTATTTGATCTTCACATCTCCTTCTTTTTGTGCCTCAGGAATGCTCTGACTGTGGCATTTCCTTGGTATCTTCATATATATTTTTGACTACCTTGCAGTATGTCTAAAACATATTGGTAGAGTGGCAAATGGTGTAGACCATGAGTAGTCTGAGAAGTCTTATCTTTGTGTATGCTTATCAAGAAGCCGACAAGAAGATCTATGAGAATATTGACCCCAAGTCTTCAGCCTTGCTAACCAGTTTAGAAGAAAGAATGCTGTTGGTGACAAACCGGTGAAGAATGATGCAGCGGAGATGTCAATGAGCGAAGACAAAGGAGAAGGCCTGGTTAGAGCACTACCAAACGCTTCTCAGTGTTGAGTTTGACTGGGACCCAGACCACCTGTCTGGCGAACCACCCTTGGAAGGCCCTCTCATCCTAATCATTATTGATATGGTTAAGAAGGCTATCTCTCAGATGATGGCGAGCTAAGCACCGGGCCCATCAGGCATAGTGGTGGAGGTGATACAAGCAGCCAGTGACACAGGCGCCTCCATGATCCGTGACCTCGCAGCTGCAGTCATTTGCGGTGGCAAGCTACCCTCTGACTGGGAGCAGAGTTTCATTGTCTGCCTCTACAAGGGTAAGGGGGATGCATTGAAAAGGGGAAAGTACTGCGGTCTCAAGCTGACATAGCAGGTCATGAAAATCCTTGAGAGGATTGTGGGTGGCCTCATGAGACAGTTGGTGTCAATCAATGATTCCCAGTTTGGTTTTGTCCCAGGCAGAGGCACAACAGATGCAATATTTGTAGTCAGGCAGCAACAAAAGAAGTACCTAGCTGCCAACAAGAGACGCTACATGGCTTTTTTGGACCTGGAGTAGGCATTTGACTGAGTGCCTCGGAAGGTCATCTGGTGGGTGCTGAGAAAACTTGGTGTGGTGGAGGGGATGTAGGCAAATGCGCGGAGCTGTGTCCATGTTGGTGAGGGGTACAGTGAAGAGTTTGAAGTGAAGGTCGGTATTCACCAAGGCTCAGTACTTAGCCTGCTGCTCTTCATCATTGTGCTTGAAGTCTTGTCATGTGAGCCGCTCTGGGGTCCCCTGGGATCATCGTTGAATCACTTGAAGAATGTGTTAGGAGGCTCTTGACTTGGAAAGAAGCAATGGAGAAGAAAAGACTGAGAGTAAATGCAGGAAAGACAAAATCATGATCTGTGATACAGGCCTGGACCTCCTGCAGAATCCAGGCAAGTTTCCATGCACCATCTGTGGCACTGGAGTGGGCAACAACAGCATCTTCTGCAACGGCTGCAAGCACTGGGTGCACAGGAAATGTAGCGGACACAAGCGCTTGACAAAGGATCCTGATTACAGATGGTGCCAGGGAACTGCACGCCCCTTGGATGGCAGACCACAGAGGGAAGTCCCAAGTCGGACCTGACAAGTTGGAGGTGGTAGCTTCCTTTTGCTACCTAGGAGACATGCTCTCAACAGCCGGCGGCTATGAACTTTCAACCACAGCACATGTGAAAACTGCCTGGAAGAAGTTCAAGGAGTTGCTACTAGTTCTCTCTTCCTGCCACCTCTCTTTCAAGACACGTGGCCGCGTGTACAGCTCTTGTGTGTGGAGTGCAATGCTCCAGCTGTTGTATATCTTTTTTCCTAAGTTTGTGTACTTCAAGCCCATATATCAATCTTGGAATGGCATACTTTCTCCACATATCTACTTTAAATGATTGTTTCAGTCCAGATTTCCCATGAAACCCAGCGCCCAGCAATGAGTATGCAATCCTGCACCCTAAACTGATTTTTTCCTCAATATTTGGAGTACATTTGGAGTTTCTATAGATACCTAGATGCACTATTGATCTTCTGACTGTATATTTTCCCATACAATTTGACAAATGGCTCTTGCTTCATGTTATATGATTTAATAACTGTCTTGACTGGGTGGATAGTAAAATGTTCCCTATTTGCCTGTAATTCAGCTGAGGCCAACATGGGTTGAAGTTCACTCCTCTTCTCAGTTATAAAACATATGTCGTCAGCCACAGTCACATGAGGGATTTTAACCGTACCAAATTTGTGTACCATAAGTTGTCCTCTGCCTCAATGAGCATGGAGTTATTGTACCTTTTGTAATAAGAGGTTGACAGAATACCACCTTGTCTTACACCCTGTCTGATGGTGAATGGTGAGGAAAGGTAGCCATCCCATTTGACCTTGGCTGTCATTTCTGTGTATATAGAGCTTTCAAAAGGAGCCAGTTGTCTCCAGTAATTCCATCTACATATATGGTTTCCTCAGTAGAGAATCATGACTTACCATATCAAAAGCCTTTTGTACATCAAGGGCTGCTATGAAGAGAGGTTTCTTCTAGAGTTTGGACCATAATTCGATGAATAAACCATTCTATTCTATTCTACTGATATTGGTGCAAGGATTTAGCTACAATTTCTGAAAGCGTCTACAGTACACAGACAATTTATTTTTGACAGGAGAAAACGGAACTTTGATAACGAAAAAAAAATTTTTTTTTTTCCTGGTTATTGAGAATTCAAGGTATGTATTAAGTTGTAACTGCTGAGCTGGAATAACATTTAATATATGTTTTGATAACCGGTCAATACCTATATTATTTAGTGGTGTTCAAACTTTTTTTTTTTGTTTAAGACTTAATTACTAATAATCGGATAGTACTAGTTGTAGTAATTCACTACTAATTGTTAAACCTTCGTAAACGATAGTCTTACGGGTCGTATTTAGAGGATTCAATTTATTTTATATGTGTATTTAACAACATATACCATGGCACCCTCTTTCATGTGTATCATACGCAGTGCTTCCTGGATAGAAACAAATACTAAGCAATCTGGATAAACTGTCTTGATCAGGGTATTGCTCAAGGACAAAATTTGGTGCTTGCTGGGGTCGAGCCAGTTAACTCTGAATCTTGAATCTGACACTTTACCATTGCACCACAGCACTCCACATAAGTGTACAGTTAACCAATTGTTCTACAAACTTGAGCGGTACTCTCCTCAGTGTTTAAGTGTTGTTTTTTATTTTTCAGAAAAGAATAAAGCACACAAATTGTGCTCATTATGGCAAGAGTTAAGGATAATCTGCAGAATACATATACATGATGGTGTCAGAATTTCTCCAGCTATACATGTTTGCATTGAATACCAACAGCGTGTCTCTAATTAAATGCTTGTTGCACAAATTTATTGCACAGCTTAAATATCAAAGCATACAAATGATTACACGTACATGTAGATAAAAATATTTTGTAAATAGGAAAGAAACTTCACCTTGCTGTGGATCACTTCTAAACTTTGCTGTGGAAGCTGGTTTTTATGGTGGTGCTGGTAAAGTTGGTCTTTTTTTACAAAGTTAATCCTCTTTATTTTCTACTTAGCAGCTTTGACAAAGCAAGAAATGCTATTGAGCCAGTGGGGAAGTTCAGAATTGTGACAAAAAAAAAAAAAAAAAAAATCAAGTGTTTGTCTGAAAACCTATTTAATTAGGTAGCCTTGATTATGATAATATGTAGTTGTGTTCAGTGCTATTTTATCTTTATATTTAGGAGGGTCAGGGTTCTCATTAATCTTTTCACCCCTGAGTTGCTGAAATGGCCTTCCATCTCTGATTTTGTACACATGTATTGTTACAAATAGGGGTTTCAGTCCAAAATCAAATGGTGTAGATTCTGATGAGGCAGCTTGTTACAAGCTGTCTCATTTGGATCTGCACTGTTTTCAGAGGTATTTGTTCTGGTCTGCAGAAGTGAAATGTTAACTCCAAATATGGAGTCCTGGACTCCTGTTTTGGCTGTTGGGACTACTGTACTACAGTCATTTTCAGATTAATAGCAAGACTCCTTTTTGAAGAAAATGGCTTCTTGACTCCTATTTTCAAAATCCTAGTGAGATATTGTTGCAGTTACATTTTACAAAATTTTGTCATTTCACAACAGTCAAATTAATCCTGTTTTGAACAAATAAATGAACTGTTAACATTCTTTTTTCAGGATTTTGTCTGATTATAATTGGTCAGAAGTTGAACAGCCTTGAAATTTCTGAACACCTTTTAATTGTGTCACAGCAAGATGAAAGAAAGTTGGAGGACCTTGTGGACAGTGGCTTTAGGTTTGGAGCCAGGAACAGAAATTCTCAGCCCGCTACCTGCAGCGCTTTTTCTATACTTCTGGGTGTTCTTCACCGGATTCATATTGCATAGCATCACTAAATTAGTAGTGCCTCACCCTCTGAAAGAGTATGTGCTAGACTTCATAAAAACTATGACATTTTGTACATATCCATTTGGTCATGGCATTATGCGGAAATTTTTCGGAGAACCAGGATATATGTTGGCCATGACACCAGTAGTGACTGCTACAGCTCTCCTTTTAAGGGAGGGTGCAGGTAATCCGATAGGTGTATGGACCGACTACCTTAATAAAATCATTCCCTTGTGGAAGTGTTTGGTGAAGAATGCCCTTCAGATTGCAGCTGGACTTTCAGCATACCACCTGGGAATGCTTATCATTTCTGTTGAGTTCAGCCCTGTGTATGTGGCAATGTTAAAAGAGTATTATAACCAGTTCTGTTTGTCTGATTTGAATGTTCCTGTGTACCTTGGTTTTCTGATAGAGTTTGTGGCTGTGATTTATGATACATGGTTTTCTGAACAGATCCTGTTGAAGATTCCCATTCTAGATTTGCTGATTAAAGTGATCAATGGAGGACTCCTTGTGGTTGCAGGTATATATCATTCGCGGTTTTACAAAAGTACCTTTAGACTTGTGCACCCAGCAAAGACTCAAATCAGCCTGTGCATCTGTGCAGTCTGATCCTAGTCTTCATGATCTGCATGAAGAAACTTTGCATCCTTGGCTATCTAAAATTCACCTTGTGAAGGTTCTGATTAGACTGCACAAATGCACAGGCTGATCTGAATCTTTGCTGAGCACACATATCCAAAGGTATGTTGTCTGATATTGTGGTGCATATGCATAATGAATACGTAAAGCAGATGACATTTTTGAATATTTTTTCTTGATTTTGTTTCAGAAAATAGACTTTGACAATTCATGTAAATTGACAATTTGCTTAACCCTTCTCTTGCTGAACACGACATGCCCTGTCTGAGCAAACAGTATAGATCTAGATCAGTTGGCTTCTGAAGGAGCCAGCTGATCTGGATCTGCACTGTTTGACATTAAATATGTGAATTTTTTCTATCAAAACATGGATCAAGTAATCTGATTGGCTGGAAATTAGAAGTGGGCGTGGAATCTTAATTTGTTCAGCAAGGCAAGGGTTAAGATGTCAAAGCCGATTTTCTGAGGAAAATAAGAATTTATTGTCTTCAGAATTTGACATGAGAATAGTAAAGATTAAATAACCAAGTGGTCCAGCATATCATTTTGTCACTGAATGTAGATGAAAATAAGAATTTATTGTCTGCAGAATTTGTCCAGACAATGTTAAATGTCAAATAACCAAGTGGTCCAACACATTATTTTGTCACTGAATGTAGATGAAATAGTTGCCCTCCCCTCCCTCCCCCCTCCCACTCTGGATAACTATTGTGTCACAAAGAAATAAGAAAAAATATCACTTTTTATGCCCCCAACTTCAAAGAAGTTGGAGGGGCATATTGCTTCTGGGTTGTCCGTCCGTCCGTTCGTCACGCTTTTTGATGCATAGCATAACTTTAAAACCGTGAATGCTACTGTTTTGAAATTTCATATATGGATTCCTCATGAAAAAATAGCTGACACATATTTTTTTTCTTGACAGGATTATGCCCCTTTTCTGAGTTATGGCCCTTTGAAAAAATATGGATGCAATCTTGTCAGCAAAATATCTCAAAAACTATTAAAGCTAGAGCCTTGAAACTTGATGAATAGACTGGTAGTGATGAGTAGACAACCTGATTAACTTTTGAAGAAATTTTGAAAAATACTTCTTGAGTTATGGTCCTTTGTAATTTTGGGCAATTTTACCTTGTCAGCAAAATATCTCAAAAACTGTTAGAGCTAGAGCCTTGAAACTTAGTAAATGGATTTGTAGTGATGAGTAGATGACCTGATTAACTTTTGAAGAAATTCTGAAAAATACTTCATGAGTTATGGCCCTTTGTAATTTTGGGCATTTTTACCTTGTCAGCAAAATATCTAAAAAACCGTGGAGCTAGAGCCTTGAAACTTAATGAACAGACTGGTAGTGATGAGTAGACAACCTGATTAACTTTTAAAGAAATTTTGAAAAATGCTTCTTGAGTTATGGCCCTTTGTAATTTTGGGCATTTTTACCTTGTCAGCAAAATATCTCAAAAACTGTTAGAGCTTGAGCCTTGAAACTTAGTAAATGGATTTGTAGTGATGTGTAGATGACCTGATTAACTTCTGAAGAAATTCTGAAAAACACTTCATGAGTTATGGCCCTTTGTAATTTAGGGCATTTTTAACTTGTCAGCAAATATCTCAAAAACTATTGAAGCTAGAGCCTTGAAACTTGATGAATAGACTGGTAGTGATGAGTAGACAATCTGATTAACTTTTGAAGAAATTTTGAAATATACTTCTTGAGTTATGCCCCTTTGTAATTTTAGGCATTTTTATCTTGTCAGCAAAATATCTCAAATACTGTTAGAGCTAGAGCCTTGAAACTTAGTAAATGGATTTGTAGTGATGAGTAGATGACCTGATTAACTTTTGAAGAAATTCTGAAAAATACTTCATGAGTTATGGCCCTTTGTAATTTTGGGCAATTTTACCTTGTCAGCAAAATATCTCAAAAACCGTTGGAACTAGAGCCTTGAAACTTGATGAATAGACTGGTAGTGATGAGTAGACAACCTGATTAACTTTTGAAGAAATTTTGAAATATACTTCTTGAGTTATGCCCCTTTGTAATTTTAGGCATTTTTATCTTGTCAGCAAAATATCTCAAAAACCTGTTAGAGCTAGAGCCTTGAAACTTAGTAAATGGATTCGTAGTGATGAGTAGATGACCTGATTAACTTTCGAATAAATTTTGAAAAATACTTATTGAGTTATGGCCCTTTGAAATTTTGGGCATTTTTATCTTGTCAGCAAAATATCTCAAAAACCGTTAGAGCTAGAGACTTGAAACTTGGTGAATTGATTGGTAATGATGAGTAGATGACCTGATTAATTTTTTTGTAAATTCTGAAAAATATTTCGTAAGTAATGGCCCTTTGTAAATTTGGGCATGTTTCCCTTGTGAACAAAATATCTCAAAAACTATTGAAGCTGGAGCCTTGAAACTTGATGAATAGATTGGTAGCGATGAGTAGATGACCTGATTATGCCCCCAGTTTCGAATGAAATTGATGGGGCATATTATTTTGCCTTCATTTGTCCATCCGACTGTTTGTCCGTTCATCAAGCTTTTTTTGTGCATGCCATATCTTAAGGACCCTGCACACTAGGGTTTTGAAATTTTATATTTGGGTTCCCAATGAAAAAAATAGCTGACCCCTATTTTGTTTCTTGTCTAGCATGTTTATTTAAAGTTATGCCCCTTTGAAAAAAATCAGAATTAAATCTTGTGAGCAAGATATCTTGAAAAGTATTTAAGCTGGGTTCTTGAAATTCGTTACAGTGAGTGGGAATGATGTGTAAATTACCCGATTATATTTTGAGAGAATTCCATGAAAATATTGATAAAGTTACGGCCCTTTGCAGTTCTGTTTATTTTGACCTTGTCAGCAAGATTTCTCGAAAAGCACTTAAGCTAGGGTCTTGAAATATTATATGCTGATTGGGGATGCTGTGGAGATTACCTGGTTTGTTTTTTAGGGAATTCCATGAAAAATTGATGTAGTTATGGCCCTTTGTAGTTCTAGGCATTTTGACTTTTTCAGCAAGATATCTCAAAAAGTATTTAAGCCAGAGCCATGATATTTGGTATACTGATTGAGATTGAGGAGGAGATCACCTGAATAAATTTTGAACCAATTAAATGAAATGTTGGAGTTATGGCCCTTCGCAATTTCTGGCCATTTAATGTCGTTGCTTTATTGTGTATATCGCATAAGTTTAGAACTATGTATGCTAATGTTTTGAAATTTCATATTTTGATTCCTCATGAAAAACTGGGTGATCTGTATTTTTTTCTTATCCCAATCATCTCCTATTTTAGAGTTATTTCCCTTTGATAAAATAACATTGAAATCATATATTTGTACTGTTGTTACATGTACCGTCATGGCTAAGCAGTGTTGGAGTCAAACAGTGTTAGAGTCAGGCAGTTGGGGGCATAGTGTTTTACAAACACCAGCTCTAGTTTTTATTGTTGTTGAGAAAAATGCTTTATCAAGAGCTGTGTTTTCAATGTTTAACTCTTAACCCTTTCACCCCTTAGTTTCTGAAGTTAACTCTTCCAACTTGCATCTATGAAATTGAATGTGTTCATTATCTCAATAAGGGATGTCGTGTAGACAAAAATCAAAAACAAAAAGGCAAACAGAGTAGTGACAGATTACAAAAAGGCAAACAGTGTAGCTCCTGTTGTGATGGCTTTTATGATCTGCATACATGTAGTTTGCAAAAAAAAAACTTTTTTCTGGTCTGTGGAGTTGAAAGGGTTAAATTAGATTAAAGGGCTAATCACAATTGCAGAGATTTTTTTTATCGTTTTGTGCCAGTAATTTTTAGAGAAAATAGGGCATGGCATTTCATGTGAATCATCTTGCCCAGCAGATGATTCAAAGAAATGCCAAGCTTACATGCTCTGAAAACTAATAATGAAAAAATATCTGTGTCATCTGCTATAGTTTTGCTCTAGCACTTTAAGGACTTAACATCTCATCAACAGACATGTACACATTAACCTCTTTATAACGGTTCTTTATAACACGGTTTTGGATATAACACGGTTTAAAGATGGATCCCAAAAAATGTATAGATTATATTGAAAAATGTCCATAAATGGTCATTTTTCAATATAATCTATACATTTTTATGCCCTGCCACCAAAAAAGTGGCGGGGTATTATGTTATACCCTCTGAAATTTTGAGTGTCCATCCGTCCTTTTCAAACTTTACAGGCGCTTTTAGGATGGTCTGAAGATATGCATATTGTTTTTTCAGAATCCTGAAATTATTTTTTGTCACATTTGTTTCATTTTTAACTTAGACTTTTTACAAGCCCTAATACTACAGAAATGTATAGGGAGTATATACCTTGTACGCGCAACTCCTCCTACAGTTTTAGGCTAATCCTTTTGAAACTTTACAGGCGCTTTTAGGATGGTCTGAAGATATGCATATTGTTTTTTCAGAATCCTGAAATTATTTTTTATTACATTTTTTGCATTTTTAACTTAGACTTTTTCTGAGCCCTAATACTACAGAAATGTATAGGGAGTATGTACATTGTAGGCGCAACTCCTCCTACAGTTTCAGGCCGATCCTTTTGAAACTACACACACTTTTAGGATGGTCTGAAGATACATGTATTCATATTGTTTTTTTCAGAATCCTGAAATCTTTTTTATCACTTTTTATTGCATTTTTAACTTAGACTTTTTTGTGTGTGTTTTTTTTTTTTTTTGAGTTCTGAAATAACTGTTTATTGCTTCTCTTCATGTTTAACTTAGATTGTTTTCAGCCCTAATACTACAGAAGTGCATAGGGAATATGTCCCTGTGTGGTGGGGCATGGTGCATGGCTTGCAGTTTTATTTTGTTTGGATAAAAACACGGTTGTTTAACTAACACGGTTTATGCTATGGACCCCAACAATAGTGTTATAAAGAGGTTGTGGTGTATTTCAATCTGATTTGTTGATAAGATTATGATGGCTGGGTGCAAAGAAAACCATATACCATATTTGACCTAATTACTGCACTGTGTGATTAGGATTTTCAAAATTTTTGGAAAAAGACGTAGTAATAAAAATATCCACCTGACAGATAAGGACTATAAAGAAAGACAAGAAGATGACTTCATGAGATGATTATTAAATGAGTACCAACAACATAAGCTTTGATAAAGGAGCAAATAAAAGTATACAAGCTATAAATTTGAAGACTAAGAAATTGCTTGACTGTGCGCTTATAAAGGGTATGTGCTTTAATCAGGTCAAATACGATAGTTTCAAAAAAAAATTAAAGAATACACATACATGTACATACACACATACATACGCACACATTAACAACAACAAAAAAATAAAAACAGTATATGATTTGTTGCAAACAACTAGAATCATCATGAGCCAATTCTAATATGTACACACAAATTTTGTTTTTTGTGAAAATGTGAGCAAAATATTTTCCCACAAAATTTGTATTTGTGAAATGTGAGAGAAATATCAAAGCTCTTGATAAGATGCTTTTTTCAGTCCAAAAACTTTGATATTTTTCTTATTTCTCCATGAAAACATATGTTGTGGGTACTCATTAGAAGTACCTCAGTGAGGTGCTTCTAATAAGTACCCACAACATACGTTTTCATGGAGAAATAAGAAAAAATTTACCTGATACCCAACTCTTACATGTATTTATGAATATTTATCTAGCTGCCACTTTTGACTTCCTGGTTTGTTTCAGGTGTCCATCTGACAGGTATGTACATTCACCCTGCCATGGCAACAGGTCACACGTGGGGTTGTGGACCTACTCCTAAATCAGCCCACATCCTTATATACTGGGTAGGACCATTTGTCGGTGCTTGGTTGGCTTTACAGGTTAACAAACGGTTCAAGCTGAACTTGTATGGTTCATCCCCGAAGAAAGTACATTGGGAAGTTCGTCCATCAAAGGCTGTCACTGAGAATGGACCACTTAATGACACCGTCAAGAAGAGGAAGAATAAAAGAAGATTTTTTTACAGTTAACCATTGATAGTCTCTACCCAGCAAACACACAACATACAGTAGCAACAACGTCGTTATAATGTCGCAGCAATGTCATGACGTTGCAGTGACGTAATGATGTTGTGTGTTTGCTAGTAGTCATATGTTTAGATGACATTGTATTTTGTTTTATTTTGTTTTTTCTCTGAAAATAGGGCTTGACATTTCATTCAAATTGTCTCCAATAATGTACGTTAACCCATTTTAATATTTTTCTTATTTCTTCACAAAAAAATGTCTTGTGGCTACTCACTTGTTGCATCTTAGTTTCTACCGAATATCCACAACATAAGTTTTCATGGAGAAATAAGAAAATATCAACACATCTTAGCTGAAAACAGTGCCTTATAAATCTGGAGCAGTGATGTCTCTGTATCACTTATATCACCTTATAACCCTTGTCATGCTGAATAAATTAAGATGCCATGCCCACTTCTAATTTCCAGCCAATCAGATTACTTGATCCGGGTTTTTGATAGAAATTCACATATTTAATGACAAACAGAGCAGATCCAGATCAGTTGGCTTCTTCAGAAGCTAACTGCTCTGGATCTACACTGTTTGCTAAGACAGGGCATGTCGTGTTCAGCAAGAGAAGGGTTAAGGAGAACTCCTTTGTGAGTAAGATTCAAACTCATTACTGCTAGAGCAACAGACAAGTGCTAATAGTTTTGTGCTACCAACGGTCTAACTGTCTTCAAAGAGAGACAGTTTATCATGATATGTGTTTGTCAAACCCTATGTTCAGAAAACAAAAATAAGAAAAGTTAAAATGACATCTGCTGATATTTAAGTTTAGCAGGTTAAAGGTTAATATATTTCCACTGAATTCTTCATGCATAAATTAAGGGTATTTAATACACTTGTTTCTTCATTTAAGCAATTTACTGCCCATGGGAGCAAAGTCTTTGATGTTCTTTTTTTATTTATTTTCTAAAGCATACATTGTGATGAGGTGTTTCTTATGAGTACCTATAATATAATATTTTCATGGAGATATATTTGAGGTACCCTATGATAATTCTTTACCATCAAAGACAGACCCTCAAATATGTTGTTTTTATACCCGCCACTCGGTAGTGGCGGGGTATGATGGTGTCACGTTGGTTGTCTGAGTGTCGGTCAGTCCGTATTTTCATTTCTGGACAATAACTTGAGTGAATGTCAAAGGATTCTCACCAAACTTGATAGAAGCATTGATATTGTGGAGATCTGGTTTGGGATTGCTTATGTGCAATTTCAATTTTTGATTCAGTTATCTGCCGAACAATAACTTGAGTAAATGTCAGTGGATTTTAACCAAACTTAGCGAAGTTTTCTCTTTGATGCATTGACTGAGTTGGGAGCCCCCCTGCCCTCCCCCCCCCCCAACCCCGCCCTCCCCTCTGGTAGTTTATTGTTCTAAGGCACCCCCCCTTCCCCTGGTAGTTTATTGTTCTAAGATGGTGGTCCTGGTGTTAGTCTTACTTTTTATACGCCCATTTGAAAAACGGGACGTATTATGTTAGGGGTATGGCATCCGTCCGTCCGTCCATCCGTAAACTTTTTCGTTTCCGGCTAACTTCTCCTACAGTTTACATCCGATCAAGCTGAAACTTGGTATATAGTTAGACCATGATGTGGTGCAGCGCATATTGTTTCGAGGTTACAGTCCACCAAATGTTTGCAGAGTTATGCCCCTTAGAAAGTTTCTGTAAACTTTTCATTTCCGGTTAACTCCTCCTACATTTTACATCCGATCAAGCTGAAACTTCATATATAGTTAGACCATGATGTGGAGCAGCGCATATTGTTTCGAGGTTACAGTCCAATAACTATTAGCAGAGTTACGCCCCTTTGAAAATTTCAGTAGACTTTTCGTTTCCGGCTAACTCCTCCTACAATTTACATCTGATCAAGCTGAAACTTGGTATATAGTTAGACCATGATGTGGCACAGTGCATATTGTTTCGAGATTACAGTCCACCAAATGTTTGCAGAGTTATGCCCCTTAGAAAATTTCTGTAAACTTTTCATTTCTGGTTAACTCCTCCTACATTTTACATCCAATCAAGCTGAAACTTCATATATAGTTAGATCATGATGTGGAGCAGCGCATATTGTTTCGAGGTTACAGTCCACCAAATACTAGCAGAGTTATGCCCCTTTGAAATTTTCAGTTGACTTTTTCGTTTCCGGCTAACTCCTCCTACAGTTTACATCCGATCAAGCTGAAATGTGATTTGTAGTTAGACCATGATGTGGAGCAGTGCATATTGTTTCAAGGTTACAGTCCACCAAATATTAGCAGAGTTATACCCCTTTGTATATTTCTATTAATTATTTGTTTCTGGCAAAATCCTCCTACAGTTTACATCCAATCAAGATGAAACTTCATGTACAGTTAGACCATGATGTGGTGCAGTGCATATTGTTTCGCGGTTACAGTCCACCAAATATTAGCAGAGTTATGCCCCTTTGAAAATTTCAGTAAACTTTTCGTTTCCCGCTAAATCCTCCTACAGTTTACATCCTATCAAGCTGAAATTTTATTTGTAGTTAGACTATGATGTGGAGTAGCGCATATTGTTTCAAGGTTACAGTCGACCAAATATTAGCAAAGTTAAACTCCGTTGAAAATTTCAATTAATTTCTATTAATTGTTTTTTGAGATATGCCCCAATGAAATTTTTAAATTTTTTTTTTTTTTTTTTTTTTTTTTTTTTTGTAATTTCACTTACAGTTTATATCCGGAGCACTGAATTATACAGGAGCCAGTTTTTGTGCCACATCTTTTTACTTGCCACGGGCGTATAATGCCCCGCTTGGCAGAGCTCTTGTTGCTGCTTTGTGGTTTATTCTATGAGGCGATTTGTTTTAAGGTTTGTCTGGTGTTGTTTTGTTCTTGTGTTTTTTGGTCCTTTGAGCACTCCGATTACCTCGCTTGGGGAAGAGAGAGCTAATCTTAGTGCTTTTTGTGCATTTATTTGGTTTGCACTTGTTTGCTTTTGTCTGTTTCCTCTTCCTCTTGGTGTCTGGGAAGGGCTGTGGTTTGTGATTGTGGCACTCCCTGGACTTTTCTCTTACTTTTTTTGGTGTATGCATTGATATTGTAGTGATCTGATCTGGGAATGCTAATGGGCTAATTTCGTTAATTTTTAACAGAGTTATCTGCCCGCAACTCGTCCATATTTTCATTTCTGGATGATAACTTGAGTAAATATCAATGGATTTTCACCAAACTTGGTATGTGCATTGATATTGTGGAGATCTGGTTTGGGATTGCTAATAGACAAATTTTGTCAATTGACAGATTTATCTGCCCATAAAACATCCGTATTTTCGTTTCTGGACAATAACGAGTAAATTTCGAAGTATTTTCACCAAACTTGATATTTACATTGATATTATGGCCATCTGGTTTGGGATTGCTATTGGGTACATTTCGTCAATTTTTGACTGAGTTGTCTCCCTATGATATGATAATGGCGAGTTATCGTTTCACATTTTTATTTTAAGAGTGACAACATGTAACATTTACTTTATCTACTGTAAGTAATTGGACAATTTAACTTCTTACCATACTTCCCAGAGGCTTTGAACAAGTGCATTGTAATCCCTGTTGATATGTCTAAAAGACCACTGAATGACTGCTGAATAGCATAGACCCAAATCAGATGCCGCATTCTGCAGCATCTGATCTGAGTCTATGCTGTTTGCTCAAAACTTATGGTGAAAACAGTATGTATATTATAGGTCAAGATAAGAGTGGATACCAGGTAAATATTTTTCTTATTTCTCGACGAAAACATAAGTTGTGGGTACTCATTAGAAGCGCCTCGAAGAGGCGCTTCTAATAAGTACCCACAACATATGTTTTTGTAAAGTAATAAGAAAAATAAAGATACTTTTTGGTTGAAAAAAAGCGCCTTATCAAGAGCTATGTATATAATTGTATATTTACATGTTTATCAAATATTGGGGTGGGTGATATTCCAAAATAAGTGCTGACCATTGTTTTAGTGTTTTATTGTTGTTTTCTATGTCATGTATTTTATGATCTTACAAGTATTTGTCTGAAATCCATGTTTATTTTAATTTTATAGATTTTAATGGAATCTGCTCAAATATTTTGTTATTGATTTTCTAATTGTTATATGTTAATAATCCATACATATTGTGTAAAATAAGGACTTGTTATTAATTTGATAAATCATAGCTCTAGATAAGAGGGGCAAATATTTTTCTTATTTCACTATGAAAACATGTGGGTACTCATTAAAAGTGCCTCACTTCAAGGCACTTCTAATGAGTACCCCCAACATACATTTTTATGGAGAAACTGGAAAACTATTAGTACTTTTTTTTTATTGAAAAAAAAAAATGCCTTATCTAAAGCTTTGATAAATATGTTGATTATTGTACTTTTTTGCAAGGTTTAAAGTTAAGATTACTCTGTTAAGTTTTGCTTTAATTACAAATGATTGACCCAAGATAATTAAAAAGATGTATAGCTGTTGTTTTTTGTGTGAAAGGTGCAGGGTTAGATTAATTGTGCAACTATATGGACAGTCAGGAGAGTAACTTTTAAAGGTTAAAATTTTTAGAAGATTTATAACTTGGTTAAGTTAAAATTCAACTATAAAATTACCACCTTTCCAAAGTGTAAGAGTTAACTTTCCTTTGGCTGAAGGTTTTAACTTACTTAGGTTATTTCTCATAACTGCTTTCAGTTAAAAAGTATATATATATATTTTTTTCAATAACTTCAAAGACCCTGCGTACACAATTCTAGATGATGCATAGAAAATTTTATTGCTTGATCATAAAGTTACCTAAGAGCTCTTTCATACAAATTTAACCACTTGCCCATGAAACTTGCAATAAGTCTACAATCAGAAGGTGAAAAAATGGCACAAATTAAAAAAATAACTGAAATAAGTTAAATCCACAAACTGTAGCAAAATGGTTTATTCTTTTGAGTTAAAAATTAACTTGTAGAGGTTATGCTCCTGACTGATGGATGTGTTGATTTTATTTTTGAAGGACTTTTAGTGGAGTGGATACACATGGAGATTTTAGTTCCAGGGCCCAGTCGTTCAAAGCGTCGTTAGCTTAATGCGCTCGTTAAGGGTCATTTCGTAAACTGTTTTAGTGGATTCAATATACAATATTCTGATATTTTTTGCTGAAAAAATGTGAGTAGCTTTTGCACTGCAAAAGCTACTCACATTTTTTCAGCAAAAAATTTCAGCATATTTGCGTATCACTCGATGTAAATTTTGACAAATTGTTAACTAACGATGTCGTTAGCTTTGAACAACTGGGCCCAGGTTTTCAAAGGGAGACACTTTTGCCGACTAGACTGTAGTTCCCTAGCACTTGAATCCTTCAGAAATCAACTGGGCTGTGTTATACGAAACCATTCCTTTGAGCATACACAGACAGCAAGGGCACAGATCAACCTGCACATCCCTTTTATCTGATCTGGACCTTCTTTGTCCGTGGGTGGTTGGGTGGTGCGAAGGTGTCATGTATCTTTTGTCACCCAGGGCGTCCAGCTGATATTGGCTGATAGTTGGGCAAGGCCTGCTATCCTTGTAGCAGGTAAGGGTAGGGAGGTGATGTTTTTATTTCTTCTGTTTCTTCACTTTCATTCCTGTTTCTCTTTCTTCCCTGTCCCTCCCTTTCATCTCTTCTGCTATCTCTTCTGTCTATTTTCTCCCTTTCTCTGGGAGACGACACAAAATGACCCACAAGGGTTGACGTGTCGTTCAACCCCATCTCAATCAAAACCTTCTTTGTCCACTAACAGAATTATCGAATACTACAGAATGTATGAATGGAGAGCAAAGGCCTGGATAACACTTTGCTATGTGCATGATGATCTGAATCTGTACATTTTGCATATATTTGAAGGCACTTTGTTGTATGTGATCCAAATGGAGTCTGCTTTTAGAAGAAGGGAGTGAATTCTTCCATTTAGGAGTAGTTCCCACTGAGAAGGGAGGTAAATATTTTGATGTCAGATTATTTATTCTTGCTAGAGTATTCATTCCTGATAAAAAATACAGTGAACCCTCTTTACAGTGACAGCATTTGTTCCCAATGATGTTGCCATTAAAATGAATTTGCTGTTGTAAATAATCCTTAATGGACAGAATAATACTGTATGTAAAGAAGACCTTGTTTTATTCTTATTTCTTCATAGAACATATGTTTTAGATATTTGTTAGAATTGCCTCACTGAGGCGATTCCAACAAATATCAAAAACATATGTTGCTTGAAGTTTTAATGCAATATTCTTGTATAATTTTTCATTAACCGTCACCTCTGGAGCGAAGGTTTTGTCACATTCAAATTGTCATTTTGTCAAATTTTGTTGTATTGAGTATCGATATGTATTTTCTTTATTGTTATGTCATAGGTCAAGTTTTGTCACGCTGGCCTGGTAAAAGGAACAGTGCTCAATCAATAAAATAAACAAGACTCAATCTATTATCTTAAACCTTAGAGTGCTAATTACAACTGCAGCAGATGACAGTTTTATTTTTTATTATTTCAAAAAAAAAAAAGGAAATAAAATAAGGCTTGGCATTTCATGTGAATTGTTTGCTTAATCTTTGTTTCTCTGAAGAATAATTAAAAAAAAAACTGTCGTCTGCTTTAATTTTGCTTAGCATATTAGGATTAATTAAAGTGCCAATCACAACTGCAGAAGATAACATTTTGAATTTTTATTTTTCAGACATAATAAGGCTTGCTATTTCATAGCAGATGATTCACATGAAATGCCAAGACTTGGTTTCTTGGGAAAAATAGCAATAAAAAAATTAGTATGTCGTCTGCTACAATTTTGCTTTGCACTTTAAAGTTTAATTTAATATATATGTGTGTGACTTTAAAGTTTAATTTAATATATACGTGTGTGACGTAAATGGCCTAAAATTTTGTCCAACAAATTTGCCAATAAAATGGCATATGCCAACAGTGCAGACCCAGATCAGACTGCTCCTGAAGGAGCAGTCTGATCAGGGTCTGCACTGTTTGCATTTCCACTAAGTATGTTAAGAAATAACTACAAAAAAAAGCAAAATTAAGGCCATACCATATGGAATAAAGTGTTCAGAATTGTAAGACATTTACCATATGTTGATTCAGCAGCGATACTGCAGTGAAATAAAATAAGTTGCATGCTGAGAAAGCATACTGCTGGACTCATGGGATTAACAAAGACTCAAATCTCCCGGCACATCCACACAGTCTGATCGGTCTTCATTTTCAACATTAAGAAATTTTGTATCCTTCGCTATCCAAAATGTGCCCAATGAAGATTCTGCTTAGACTGTGCACATGTCCAAAGGTATGTTTTCTGAAGTTGCGGCTCAAATGTAGATGTATTAGGGATAGGATGTAGAATATTAAATCTGGTCCTGCTAAACTCTGCTATGCCCTGTCTTTGCAAACAGTATAGATCTAGTTCAAATAAAGAAGCCAACTGATCTGGGTCTGCACTGTTTTTCAATAAGTATGTGACTTTGTATTAACAATCTGAATCAAGTTATCGGATTAGCTGAAAATTAGAAGTGGGAGGGGCAGCTAAATTTATTCAGTAGGGTAAGGGTTAAAATATTCTATGTCTTTTTCTGTAAGTGCCGTAAATGTCCTAAAATTTCGAACACCAAAGTATCAGACAAAGTGCCATATGCAAACAGTGCAGACCCAGATCAGACTGCTCCTTAAGGAGCAGTCTGATCAGGTCTACACTGTTTGTCATTCTACTAAGCAATTTAAGACACAACTGCTTAAAAAGCAAAATTTAAGACAAAAAAGTATGGAATAAAATGTTCGAAATTTAGGACATTTACCATAGATCTGATAACAGCTAAGACTTTATAATATACCTCATTTAATATTGCTTATCAGCAGCTACATAAACTCTTACTACTATAACATCTTAACAGTTTACTGTACTTACCCTAAAATTTAAATACTGTATTTGACCTAATTACCGCACATATCCCTATTAGACCACAGTCAAGCAATTCCATAGTCTTCAGATTACAGCCAGTGTACTTCTTTATAAAAGCATGTTATGGTACCCATTTGAACTGCATGGACTTGTCAATGCAATTCAAATGAGTAATCACAACATATGCTTCTCTAAAGAAAATAAAAATAAACAAAACAAAAAAAGCAACATAAAAACATCGCATAAGCATCATTTGATAAGTCCTTCTCTGATCTTTTTTATTTATAAGTGTACCCTTACTATAGGTGGATACATATTTTACCATATTTTAATTAGATAGAATATGGTAACTCAATTTACTGCAAGTTGATATTTCTAAATAGTGCTTGCAGGGTAGTGAACAGTGTAGAACCCAGATTAGACACTGCAAAATGAATGCCACTTTGGCTGTTTTGGCTGTTAGTCAGTTCATTGTTCTCAAGGGTCAATCTTTATAGAATCTAATCACTAGAATTTCTATTGAGAGCAGGCTTGCTAATTTCACCCTAGCAGACAAGCTTGAGCAAACATTGTAGACCCTGATTAGATGCCATAGAGAGTGCCATCTGATCAGCATCTGCTCTGTTTGCCATTAACCTAGCATTTATAGCTCGCCTGAACAATGTTCACGGAGAGCTATTGTACTATCCCCTGCAACGGCAGCATTGTTGGCGTCCAGAAATGTTAAAGTTTTTAAGACCTCATTATATCCTAACCTTACCACCTATTTGCTTCATTTTTGGTATGATGATACATATTGGTCCAAAATTTTGCGCAGTACCATTCCCACCAAACTAGGTCATATCAAGGTCAAGGTCACGGATTTAGAATTTTCATGTAAAAATTTTATGTCAAAGTTTTTAGGATCTCATTACTTCTGCACTAAGTGATGGATTTTGTTCCTATTTGGTATTATGATAGACACTGGTCAAAAGCTTTTATCAGCTCCATCAGCACTTATGACCATGACCTTGAGGTCGAGATCACAGACTTAGAATTTAAATGTTAAAGATTTTGTTAAAGTTTTTAAGACCTCATTATTTTCTAACCTTATCACTGATTTCATTCATCTTTGGTATGATTATACATATTGGTCCAAAATTTTGCGCAGTACCATCCCCACCACCCTAGGTCATGTCACAGTCAAGGTCACACTTAGAATTTTCATGTTAAAATTTTACATCAAAGTTTTTAGGATGTCATTACATGTACTTCAAAACTACACAACAGATTTAGTTTCTGTTTGGTATCATGATAGATACTGGTCAAAGGTTTTTACCAGCACCATCAGCACTCATGACCATGACCGTGACCTTGAGGTTGAGGTCACAGACTTAGATTTCAAATGTAAAAGTTTTCGTTAAAGTTTTTAAGACCTCATTATTTCCTAACCTTTTCACCGATTTGATTCATCTTTGGTATGATGATACATATTGGTCCAAAATTTTGCCCAATTCCATCCTCACCCCCCTAGTTCATGTTAAGGTCAAGGTCACAGTGCAATCCCCCCACCCCCCCCCCCCCCCCCCCCCAAACCACCCACTCGTCCATCTATCCAGACATCTGTGCATCCGTGCACCTGTCCGTTAACATTTACAAACAACTCAGATGCAGCTGAGCCAAAATTGCTCCATTAGGTTGGGAAACAAAAGATTGCTAAAATGGTTGCGGTCCATTAACTGAGATGGTCGCCATGCCCATATATGGTAAAAAGCTTTAAAAATCTTCTCCAGAACTGAGGATGCCTTGGGGCTGAATCTTTCACAAATCATCAGGGATGGGAGGTCTGCCAAAGTTGCTAAAATGATGTTTGTACATTCAGTTGATGTTTGACCTTTTTATGGTGAGGTCAAGTTTGCTTCCCTATGCATTTATATGGGCCCCATACATTTGTATGGGAAAAATGTGAGAATTTCAAAGGACTTCTCTTCTGAAGCCTCTGAGCAAATGTTTCTCAAATTTCAAGTGGAGCCTCCTTGGAGCAGGGGAAAGAAACTGAAAGACTGCTAAAATAGTTGTGGTCCATTGACCAAGATGCCTGCAATGCCCATATATGGTGAAAATCTTTAAAAATCTTCTTCTCCAGAACTATATAAGCCCTAGGGCCTAATTTTGTCACAAATCATCGGGGATTGAAGGTCTACCAAAATTGCTAAAATGATGGTCCTTCTTACGGCAAGGTCAAATTTGCTTCCCCATGCATTTGTATGGGCTCTATACATTTATATGGGAAAAATATTGAGAATTCGTATTTTAGACATCTCCTCTAAAGGCTATGATCCAGTTGAGCTGAAACTTGATGAGGAGCATTGGGGTTCAGTAGACACAAAATAACTAAAACTGAGCAGATAGAAAATTATGATGGCCGCCACAGCCACCATTTTGAAAATCAATTTTGGATATCTCTTCCCAAACCTTTGGTCGATTTTAGCCAAAACTTGCTCTGTAGCAACATGACAATTTCTGGATTGAAATGAACTAAAATTATGTCAACTGGAAATCCAAGATGGGAGCCCCAGCTTCCATCTTGAAAGTCTGTTTTGGACATCTCGCAAACCACAAGGCGAATTAAGTTGAAATTTATAATGTTGCAACAGGTTGACATGTAGATGAAATATAGCTAAAATCATGACGATTGGAAATCCAAAATAGACACCATAGCGGCCATCTTGAAAACCCAGTTCTTTACTTCTCCACCCAAAACGTTGGGCTATTTGAGTTGAAATACACTGTAGCAACAGGTTGACCTCAAGATAAAAAATAGCTATATTATAAAATGAATGAATGGCCCAATGAACACACACACAAAGACAAAAATAGCTGAAGTGTCTAAAACTTACAATACATGATTGAAGTAGCAAAAGAAAAGCTTAAAGTAACAATCTACATTTTATTCTGGGAGGTTTATCTTCCCTTGCCCCTATGCTGTATACATATATAAAATCATAATATTGTTAGACACCTTCTCTTCAGAAATCAGTTGGCCAATTTCCACCAAGTTTCATGTTGATCCTACTGTTGAAACTGGATTGACAATTTGTTTTGCAAGTATGGTTAGAAGCACTAAACTCTGCAGAGTTTAGTGCTTCTAACCATACTTGCAAAAATATTTGAATAAATCAATTTCAGGGCCTGACATGTCTAAACAAGAGGCCCATGGACCACGGCTCGCTCACCTGTATGAAACAGCCACTGCAGATATGCAGATGCTATGCAACATTTTTCCAATCCTTAATTGCAACTAATGAAAGGATCATCATTTGAGCAGATGGTTTTGAAAAAGTGTTTTTTTATTATTATTATTATTATTATTATTATTATCATTATTTTATCATATATGGGAATGACAGTCAATGGAATGTGACCATTTGAACAAATTCTCATTCCAGTTTCAACAGTACCCACGATCTATGTTTTGAGCAGAAATATGAAGAATATCAGAATTTTTATCTGAAAATTTTTCCCTTGTAAAATTTTCAGTGTATTTTAGTGTATTTGAATAGGCATGTTTTCGTAATGAACTTGATCTGCTGGACGATATCAAGAGTGGATGAGCTGATACCAATGATCTAATCACAGGAGACATAAAGCATAGAGTGTAATCCGATGAGATCAACTCATCCATGAGACATAATACAGTACACCATATCAAAATACTACAGTAATGATGTTTTTTATTATATACCTTATCTCTCATTTTTGTTTATAATTTTACTCGTATTATGCCAAAACACTCAATCTACTGACGCTATGTTTCGAATATTGACATCATTTGTGGCGGATGTCATAGGTTTGGTTCTGTTGTGTAAAATGACATTTGGTAACGTCACTGCAAATCAGGGAACTGGGATAAGCTAAGATAGTGATATGGAATCGAAAAACGCTACTGGCGAGATACAGGAAGTTGTATTCTTGTGTCGGAAAGTTGCAGGTTGGCAGTGGTACGTTTCGTAGTTATAATAAAATTGTATTCCTTGTTTAAATCATGGGAAACTTTAAGAAGGTTTACCATGTAAAAGATAATTATAAATAAATATATATATATTTTTCAGTTTGTATATTTGGTGTTTCAGATAGTACAAAATAGCTAGTGGTGAATGGGAATCTTCTAAAGAAAACTTAGGAGATACACCGCAACCTCTTTATAACACTATTATTGGGGTCCATAGCAGAAATCGTGTTAGTTAAACAACCGTGTTATATCCAAACAAAAATGTTTAGATTATATTGAAAAATGACCATTTATGGTCATTTTTCAATATAATCTATACATTTTTGGGATCCATCTTTGAACCGTGTTATATCCAAAACTGTGTTATAACGAACCGTGTTATAAAGAGGTTGTAGTGTAGATATTAGATATTGTGTGTTGGTGGGTGGGTGTAATTATCCAGTTGTTAAAATATACATTAGTTTATTACCACAGTGTAGTGACCACTTTGTTGATGTGACCAACTTTGTCCTTGACCTTTGCAAAATTGGTTACTTTCCTTCCTTAGATTGTCAAGTTGGGAAATTGGGAAATTAACCCTTTATTTGCCAGTCAAAACAGCAGTAGGTGTCATTCTTATTCTTATTTTATTTATTTATTTATTTTATTTTTTATTTTATATTCTATTCGTTTATTTATCTTTTATTTTTTTTTTTTATTTATTTTTTTTGGTTTCCAGAGAAAATAAGGCATGATATTTCAAGATTGGGCTTGACATTTCATTTGAATAATGGATGATATTTCAAGTTATGGCTTGACATTTCATGTGAATCATCTGCCAAGCAGATGATTCACAAGAAATGTCAAGCTATATCTTTTCAGTATAATAATAATAATAATAATAATATTCTTGAGTGGCATGTGCTACAGTTTTGAATGGCTTTTTAATGGGTAGCCGAGTTAATATTGTCTGAGTTTTAGGGTATTTATTGTATATATTCATTATGAAAACATGCCTATTCAAATATATTGAGAATTTTACGACCAAAAAATGAAAACTTTCAGATGAAAAATTCTGGTAGTTTTCATAAAATTGTGGGTACTTGTTCTATGTTTTTGAGCAGAAATAAGAAAATTAATGTATACCCCTGTAAACCCCAGTTCTACTGTATAAAAGTGGGGTTTTAGGGGGTCAAAACTATATAGGCATGTTTTCGTGATGTTGATCATTCATTTGCCATTTAATTATGTTTTGATTTACATAATTTGAAAATGATTACTTACTTATATGCCATACAAATTCTTTGTGTAACAAAGTGTCCAGACTTCGTACATGCCATAATTGTAAATTTCTACATGTTGTAAAACCATTTCTCTAAGACCAACAATATTTGCATATATTTAAAGATTTTTTTTTCTCCTAGAAATCTCATATCTTAGAAATCATGGCTTTGCTTTCATTCATAGCATTTATACCTGTTTATGAGGTAATTTGAAAAAAAAAAAACTCTAATTATTTGAATAGTTGGGCATGAGCAAAGATGACTTCTGATCAGTAGTGCTCCGGCTAGAATTTGAGGGCAGAGGAGTTGCGAGTAGGGCACTTTTTATGGGGTCATACAAGAATGAGGGCATCATGTGTCATGTGATATGCTTGAAATCAAGACATGTTACAAAATATAATTCCATTTCAAGGTGGATGCCTCAATCTAGAATACATATAACTTTTAATGCTTAGCACTCTGGGTAAAACTTCAGCAAACTACATACCAAAATATTTTTCTTATCTTTCCCAGAAAATGGTTTTGACTTTTCATGAAAATTGTCTCCAATGGAGACAGTTTGCTTGAAATATCAGACCCTGTTTTCTTGGAAAAATAAGAAAAATATCATCAATTTCTCGTCTGCTGAATTACCCCAGAGAGTGGTAAAGGTTAACTATTGTTAACTTTTTTTTTTAAGTTTAGTCAGATTTTCATTAAGTTTTCACCAGAATGTAGGGTTTTATGCCTGAAGTTGAAGTAAGATAGAGAGCAGCTTAAAAACGACAGAGGGGTAGCAAGAAAGGGCAAGAGGGGCAGCCCACCTCTCTGTAAAGGGCTAGCTGGAGTACTGGATGAGAGTCTGCACTGTCTGCACCTCATCCAGCAGTCTTTTGAAATCTCAACAGATTGTAAATTCATGATGGTATAGAGTGTATTAACCCATTTTAGTCGGGAACCCCAAAAAGGGTAGTTGACAAATAGTGCAGTCCCAGATCAGACGCCACAGAATGTGGCATCTGATCAGAGTCTACACTGTTTGCATTAAATACAGGAATTTCTATAAAACATAGAAATAGTAAAAACTAGCCAGATACCCTGCTATTGGAAATAGACTGCTCCAAAGAGTTGTGGTAGAGGAATCCACTCGCCATAAATGGGTTAAAGGTGGTTGAATATTTAGGGTAAATGGGTACAACCCATCCCTTACTTCTAAGAAATGATGTATTTATTATTTATGAGCTGTAACATTGTAAAAGATGGACTTCAGGACATATCCAAATAGCCCAGGCTTAAATCAGCCTGATCTTCTGTGCAATCTGACCAGTCTCTAACAGCATCCACACAGTTTGATTTTGGCCTGTGGCCTCGTCTGTCCACATATGCTGTGAACAGTGAAGGGAACTGGATACTCCTGGAAGATTTTCTGCTATGTTTTTCAAGGGAGACAACTTTTGCAACTTCCTGTTTGTTTTCTTAGCACACCTAGCCCTTTCTGAAATGCTATAGGCATTTGTAATTTGATATATGATGATACATCAGCATAATCTGCCATACATCAACATCAGCATAATCTGCCACACATCAGCATAATCTGCCATACATCAACATCAGCATAATCTGCCATACATCAACATAATCTGCCACACATCAGCATAATCTGCCATACATCAACATAATCTGCCACAGGTCAACATAATCTGCCATACATCAACATAATCTGCCATACATCAACATAATCTGCCGTGCATCAACATAATCTGCCACACATCAACATAATTTGCAGTATCTTATGAATCTTATGATTCTGTAAATCCTGATCAGCCTGTCTGGATGTGCAGGCTGATGTTGACTTTCCATCACGAAAACATGCCTATATAATTTTGACCCCTTAAACCCCATTTTTATATAGTAAAATCGGGGTTTACAGGGGTCTACATTATTTTTCTTATTTCTGCTCAAAAACATAGATTGTGGGTACTCGTTAGAACCGCCTCACCGAGGCGGTTCTAACAAGTACCCACAATCTATATTTTGAGCAGAAATATGAAAAATATCAGAGTTTTTTATCTGAAAATTTTCCGTTTTTGGAGGTGAAATTTTCTATGTATTTGAATAGGCGTGTTTTCGTAATGTTTGTCCACGGTTGCCCCAAAGGCACACTTTCCTTTGGCTTGGCACATTTATTTTCATGGTTCTAGTAGACAAAATTATGATTCTTATATTTTCATTTCATAACAGTCATGCAGTCATTTTTAATGACTAGCTCTGTACATTCTTTTAGTTATTGAAATGATCCTAAAAACTGAGACACCTTGGTTATGTGGCTGTAATCAGGGGCTGAATTAGAGTGGGGTTGGTCGAACCCCCATCTCCCCTTTGACTCAAAATTTCATTTCATGGGAAGTTTTGGATAAATTTTGAATACCATAGTTACCCTTAATATTCACATCCTTGCTGTTCACCTTATTCTTCTTTTGAACAAGTCCATTTTACTGCCTGTGAGTATTGCTGAATGAGTGGCAAACAGTATAGACCCTGATCAGATGCCGCATTTTGCGGCATCTGATCTGGGTCTACACTGTTTGCTAAGGTTTGTTTGTCCAAATACATAAAGAAAGTACGGTAAGTTTAACAAATTGAACTCCCTCAGAAATCATCCTGGATCCGCCCTTGTTCTGCCCTTGTGTAATAGTGCTCGAATATGAATATAAAGAATTACTGCCTAATATAGAATTTTAAAAAAAAGCAAAGAGAATGGTGTGGTTTACCACAGTAAAACATATTTTACAATAAACTGTATTTCCTCTTGGTAATGCACAGCTCAAACATGCTTCATTTTAAATGTGCATAATATGATCATATGAAATCATTTTAACCCTTAAAGCGCCAAGAAAACCTGCATCTGAAAATGTCGTCTGTTTATGTCTTGCAAACTTTTCAAACCTACTTTTGCATACAGGCAAACAGTGTGGACCCAGATCAGACTTCTCCTAAAGGTCTGCACTGTTTGCTCAGGCCTGTCTATCCCAATATTTAGGGTTATTATGGTACCTGAATTTTCTGACACCTCCTTACTACACTTTTGTATGCAAAATTTTTATCACAAAATTCTGTAGAAATTATTTTTGTCAGAACATTTAATGCACATTGCTGCCATTTTCTTGCCATAGTTGATTAAAGTGCTAAGCAAAATTGTTCCTGACCTAACATTCTACTTTTTTTACAGAGAAAATAATACTTGGCATTTCATGTGAATTGTCTGCCAAAAATGATGTCTATTGCAGTTGTGATTAGTGCAGGGTCCAAAATGTTGTTATGTATAGTGTACATAAATTTGTTTTAGAGAAACAGTATTATTGCTCATAGATTTCGTTGAAACCATATAACAGCCATCACATCCTGTGAATTCCAAATACTGATCTGCCCATTTTTCATGCTCCAGAACTTCCATTTCAAATTTTGGCATATCTTACTATATATTTATTTTGCTTATCCAAGAAAGAAAACTTGTATTTATATACATGTACTTACTGATTAATCTTCCCTTCAGTTTTTTTTTTTTTTTTTTTTTTTTTTTTTCATTTTAGTGCTCTGCATGCTTGGTAAAAATTTCAGAAGGGAACATTTTGAAATATTTTACTTATTTTTTTTCTTTTTTTTTTTTTTTTTTTTTTTTTATAGAAAATAGGCTTTGGCATTTCATGCAAATTGTCTCCCAAAGAGACAATTGTTCATGAAATGTAAAAGCCTATTTCCTTGAGAGAGAAAAAAAAAAATAGAAAAATATCAATTTGTCGTTTGCTGAATTATCCTAGGGAGCGGTAAAGGTTAATTTAGTTTAACCCTCAGAAATACATAGCAATAAAATATTAAATGCATGATTTCTGCTGTGCCAATCAGCAGATGGTATGTTTAAATATTTTGCTATAATTGCCAGAAAATAAGATAGGGCTAGAAATTTCATACTAATTCAACTGACGTCCAACCTTATTTTCTGAGGAAAATAAAAATGATCTGTTTATCTTCAAGAGAATGCTTAACGCTTAGCATGTTGAAAAAAAAAACAAAAAAAAAAAACAGCAGACGACTTTTTGAAATATTTTTCTTGTTTTTTTTTTGTTTTTTTTTTTCTCAGAAAATAGGAGACAATTTGCATGTCAAATGTTATTTCATCACGAAAACAAGCCTATATAAATCCCCACTTTTATATAGTAAAACTGGGGTTTACAGGGTATACATTATGTTTCTTATTTCTGCCTTAAAAACATAGATTGTAGGTACTCGTTAGAACCGCCTCATCGAGGCGATTCTGTCGAGCACCCACAATCAATGTTTTGAACAGAAAAAAGAAAAGTATCAATTTTTTATCTGAAAATTTTCATTTTTTTTTTGGTGGTGAAAAATTTTCAGTATATTTGAATAGGCGTGTTTTCGTAATGCATGGGAAAATAAGAAATATAATCAGTTTGTCGTCTGAATATGCTCATAGCGTGATAAAAGGGTAGGATAAACAGATTGACCAAGTTGCATACTATTAGAAATTGTTCATTATTCCACACATTCTCTCAAATGATGTTTTCTTGTTTGATAATATTATATAATATTGTTATCGATCAGATGCTGTTAATAGATAAAGGTTTCAGGGACCATTAAAGCGAATTAAAACAAAGAGTTTGTTCTTTTACATTCTCCTACTCCACCTTTCGTGAAAAATTTGACTGGCATTGACATTTCATGCAAGTTGTGGTACAGATAACTTTGCATTAATTGTATATAAAATAAAAATGTGACAACCCTTCTCTTGCTGAACATGACATGCCCTGTCTTAGCAAACAGTGTAGATCCAGATCAGTTGGCTTCTTCAGAAGCCAACTGATCTGGACCTGCACTGTTTGTCATTAAATCTGTGAATTTCTATCAAATACCCGATTCAAGCAATCCGATTGGCTGGAAATTAGACGTGGGCGTGGCATCTTAATTTATTCAGCATGACAAGCATAGCAGCATAACAGTTTGAATAGAGGATCAGACACGGTGTCAGAAAGACACGAGCTGTAACTTAGTAGGTTTTATCACAATTATGTCAAACATGGAAAGACGACTTCTGTTCTGGTGACAACAAGTACCGAATTCACCGTATTTACCCTAACTATTGGGACACCTTAACTCCTTACCATACTTTACCTAAAATTTAAGATAAAAAAAAATATACTACTTTTTGATGTGTCTAAAATAGTGCTGGATAAGTGACAAACAGTGTAGACCCTGATCAGACGCCGCGTTTTGCGGCGTCTGATCTGGGTCCTCACTGTTTGCGCAGGCCTGTCTGTCCCAATATTTAGGGTTATTACGGTACCTTAATTTTCTGACACCTTACTACACTTGTTCTTAAAATTTAAACACGTATTGTATCTTACATATGACTGGATGTGTGGCAAACAGTATAGGACCTCAATGGACGCTGCGTTCTGGGTCTATACTATTTTGTCAGACCTAGCTTTCCGATTATGGTGAAATAGGTACATGTAAGTGATAAGAATCAACTGGGTCGACGTTACAAAGGCAATGGCTGTGTTCAGAAGTGCAAAGTGATAGCGAATGTTTTGCCCTAGATCCCTGCGCTGAATGACGAGCGCCAACAGGAACGGAGATTCAGGGCAAAACATTCCCGTAACTTGCTAGACTGCTCCACATGACCTCGTAGAACGATTTGTCGAATTGTGAAGCAGTCTAGTAATTTGCACTTCTGAACGCATCCCTGATTTCTGCTCTGCTGATAGCAGAAAGACAAGCCTAAGCAAACAGTAAAGACACATGAACTTTGTCACTTTTTACTCCTCCCCAATTACCACACCCACTCCCCTAGGATTTTCCTCGTTTTTCAATATAATGTGGTTAATTGTGCCGTTTACCTGAATTCTAAATAAGTTGCCGGCCTCGGTGGCTCAGTTGGATGCGCCGTCCGACTGGAGACCAGGTGGTCGCGGGTTCAACCCCCGCCGAGGTCTCGGCAACATTCTGTCGTGGAGATTGATCATGAAATATTTTCTACGGTCATTCTCTCCCTTCCGCTGATTCAAGAAGGGCAGTTGTCAGTTTCTGGCGAAAGAATGTGCACAATACTGGTTAACCGCTTAGAGGACTAAGCCTGTCCAGTAAAGGTGTGGTTAGGTAAACTGACCGCGCTCGACATGACCCCATTGGGTTGACTGGGCCGTAAAACCTCAGCACAAACTAAATAAGTTAAGCCTGTTTAACTTACACAGGCTTTGTGGATGTACAGGCTGACCTATATGTGTCTATACGCTGCTCGCATTATATAACAAGGAAGGGAACAGGCTTTAAATATAAAGCAGCCTTGGGTAGCGAAGATGAAATCCATCTGTATTACCTTTCTCCAGTGGTTCAAATCATATCAAGGTATAGAAACTGGGACTTTAATACTTATACCGTTTTTATCTTAACTCTTAGCATGCTGGGTAAACATTTCAGCAGACGGCATATTGATATGTTTCTTTTATATATATTTTTCCAGAAAATAAGATTTGACATTTCATGCAATTTGTCTCCTTTGAAGACAACTTGCAAGAAATGACAAATCCTATTTCCGGGGGAAAATAAGAAAAATGTTTTAATATGTCGTCTGCTGAAAATTTAACCCAGCATGCTAAGCATTAAATAACTGGGTGACACTATTCTTACGACACTCAACAAATAAAGAAACACCCATCAAAATGTTTTGTCACGAGAAAAGTAAAAAAATTGTCTTATGGTGTATGCCCAGATCAGCCTGCCACTGGATTCTGTAGACAGATTCATTACGAAAACATGCCTATTCAAATATACTAAAAATTTTACCACCAAAAAATGAAAATTTTCAGATGAAAAATTCTAATATTTTTCATATTTCTGCTCAAAACATAGATTTTGGGTACTTGTTAGAACCGCCTCGACGAGGCGGTTCTAACGAGTACCCACAATCTATGTTTTAGAGCAGAAATAAGAAAATAATGTATACCCCTGTAAACCCCAGTTTTACTATATAAAAGTGGGGTTTAAGGGGGTCAAAATTATATAGGCATGTTTTCGTGATGGCATGGACGTGCAGGCTTTTCTAAGGCTTCGTTATGCACATATGACATTGCTTCGGCTCTTTTTCTTTTTTTTTTTTTTTTCATTTTCTTAACATTTCAGAGAATTAGAAAATGGAAAATAACAACAACAACGAAATTATGACAATTTGATGCGTACCTTTTAATTAATTTGATTACAAAAAAAGGGGAGAGCAAAAAGTCGTCTACTGCATATTTTACTGGCGCTTTAAGGGTTAAATATATTCGGACACAAATTGCTTACTATAACGGTCCTTAAACTTATATACGGCTATTCGATTATCTGGAGGTATGTACGAAATTGAAAACTGCGCAGATCCTGCTTAAACTGTTCCGATAGGAGCAGTCTAATCTGTGTCTACATTGTTGGCTTCGGAATATTTGTACGAATATGTAGCGTTAATACGGCAAAGGCATCAATGTCGTGCATGCTGGGAAAAATTCAGCAGACGATATTTTAAACTATTTTTCTTACTTTTTCCCCTGAAAATAGGATTTGACATTTCATGCAAATTGTCCCTTAAGGGGACAATTTGCATGAAATGCCAAACCTTATTTTCTGCTGAATCTGCACAGAGAAAAAGAGACAATTTGCATGAAATGTCAAACCCTATTTTCTGCTGAATCTGTTCAGAGATTAGTAAAGTTTGATTTGGTTCAAAATATTTTACTTGTGTAAGTTCTAACATATATTTACATACAGTATATATACAGTTTACCGTAATTTGAAAGGCAGCACAAACGTAATCGGCACACGAGCGTTTCTTTTTCGGTTTAGTGTCCTGAGCTGAAGATATGGCCTGCCGGTTCCTGGTTATATAGAGACAGAGAATGACCGGAAACCAGTGTGTATCCATTTGACAGGGCACGGTCAGTGAGTGACAAATGCTAAAAGTTAAATTCGTGGAGTGAATCTGTTATATTGGTAATTTCTAAAATTTATTTTAATATCTAAAAATTTACTGCTTGCATTACAAGCCTGAAACTGTTCGATTGTAAGTCTTAATTTGTAGAGATTCTAAAGATATTTTTTGCATATGTGAAGCAACTACTTACGTATCATAATAAAGCTACACTTTTGAAATTCTACAAATGCAGTTACAACAGAATTTTATAAAGTATATCACTGTACACGTTATAACATTCATATTTAATTGTATGGTATGAAGATTAGAACCCGGGTCAATTTTCAAAACTAAAATATGACCCTGAGTAAACAGTCCACACTGACATGAGTTGAGATTCGACTTCGAAATGTGAATGCCCGATCAGTTTCCAACGACGAAAAGTCGCCATTGCGCCAATTGCTAATGGATTCAAAATTAAATGTTACCACACCGTGCTTGTTCGGGCCCTCATTACGAAAACACGCCTATATAATTTTGACCCCGTTAAACCCCACTTTTATATAGTAAAACTGGAGTTTACAGGGATATATATTATTATTCTTATTTCTGCTCAAAAACATAGATTGTGGGTTCTAACGAGTACCCACAACTACGAGGCGGTTCTAACGAGTACCCACAATCTATGTTTTGAGCAGAAATATGAAAAATATCAGAGTTTTTCATCGGAAAATTTTCAGTTTTTGGAGATGAAATTTTCTATATATTTGAATAGGCGAGTTTTCGTAATGTTTATAGCTGCTTATAAAGTTAACTTGCGCCTCAATACTCCTGGTATTAAAGGAGCGAAAATTTATGATAATTTTAACTCAACAGGTTTACACTTTTTCAATGCAATTTGGTAGGTCGCAAGCTAGCTGAAGCCACAGGAGCTTGAAGTTATTTTTCCTTCATTGGTACCTTTCTACGGTTTTCGAAACTCCTAAGGAGATACCAATTAGGGAAAAAACTTCAAGCTCCTATGGCTGAAGCTAGTATTTATACTTTGATAAATCCACTGAGCAAGAATCTCGGCACTATTTTCTTTGTGTGGCTTTCAAAAACAAAACTGTTTAACTCGCGTTTTCAACGTAAGCATGACCGGCTTGGAATTATAAGGAATAAATTTCATTTCTGTGGATTTCATCGATGTGTGGACGGCGGCGAATCACTCATATACGTAACATAAAGCCATTCGGGTTTTATTTAATTTATGAGTGATTTGGCCGGCATTTACAAATCGACAGTCTAAAACTCACAAAAATGAAATTCATTCCCATATTTATACATGTATTTATGCTATATGCGTTCGCCTGAACTATGGCAGCAAGTGTGAGATAAAGTAATTTGTTCTATTTTCTTTAGATAAAAACCTCCCAAAGAAGTCACTGCAAGAGATTAACTGTTACCTCAATAAGGAGACATTTAAACCCATATCATTAAGCGCTTAGTAAGGGGAATGGATACACTTTCAGGGGAGGCAACTCCTACAAAGTTGTTTTCCTCCCTTCTGAAATGGGATCTACTCTAAAAGTAAATGATTTGCTCCCCTCTGGGAGCAAATCATTTACTTTCAGAGTAGACTCATTTACAGAAGGGTACTTGCGTATAGGAAAGCAAACAGGAAGTCACAAAAGTTGTTTCCCTTTTACAAAATAGCGGAACATCTAGCAAATGTATCAAGTCCCCTTAAAGCGCTTATTGCTCATTTGTGGTCTCCTAGTTGTTATGTGCAGCTAGTTGTAGATAAAAGCAAACAAGCAAAGATACGTTGAAGATGATAGCATATTGGAAGAAGTTCTGGGCGATTCTTTTGGGATGGGAACCAGGAAACGAAATACTTACGCCACTTCCGGCAGCATTATTTGTGTTTTTCTGCGTGTTTACAAACGGGCTAGTGTTATATCACTTGACGAAAGCAATTGTTCCTGAACCTTTGAAGGACTATGTGCTTGACTTTGTAAAAACATTGACACTTTGTGCCTACTTTGTGGGGCACGTTTTTGTGTGGAAGGGGTTTGGTGTTCCGGCTTTATTTCTCGCTCTGATGTTGGCGCTCATCATTACGTCAGCCTTTTTGAAAGACGGAGCTGGCAATCCTTTAAATGTTTGGGTTGCGTATTTTGAAAAACTAATCCCTCTCAAAAAGTGTTTGTTAAAGACTGCTATTCAAACTGCCGCTGGCTTTTCAGCATATCATTTCGCCATGTTCATTATTTCGGCGGAGTTGAGTCCATTGTATACAGAACAGTTGCGGCCATATAATGACGGACGGTGCGAGTCTCATTTAAGGGTTCCTGTTCTAAGAGGGTTTTTGATAGAGTTTGTGGGGACATTTTACGTCATCTGGCTGATGTACCAGAAGCTGTTCCCAGCTGTAATAGTGGACATGGTGTTTAAAACATTCAACATCGTGGTTGTTGTTCTTCTAGGTAAGTTTGCTTTTTTTAGCATTTAACTCCTTCATCCTTGCAGACCAAAATAGGTCCCTTTGCAAACAGTGTAGATCCTGATGAGACGGCTCGTTAGGAGCCGTCTCATCAGGACCTGCACTGTTTGCCATTCAGTTCTTGATTTTAGACTGAAACCCCTATTTGCATCAGTGGACACGTCCAAATTCAAGAATGGAAGAGTCCATTTCAGAAACTCAGGGATGATAGGGTTAAAGTGCCAATAACAACTGTAACATACGACATTTTGATTTGATTTTGTATTTTTCAGGGAAAGTAAGGTTTGACATTTCGTATGAAATGTCAAATCTTATTTTCTTTGGAAATGCAAGAAGAAAAATCAGGAAAAAATGTTGCCCGCCAGATCCCTTTTCAGAAGGGAGGTAAAGCAAATTTGACAAAGCTACGTCACCTTATAGTGTTCCCATTCCCATTAAGACAGTTTTTCACGAAACTGCTCACATCCCATTCGATTGGTCAACGATGACAGAGAGTGGGACGAGATTCGGACGAAAGCCCATTCTAATTATTTTTAAGTCCTTCATTATGTGGTTACTTAAACAAATTTGCCAATCTTCTCCGACAGAAGGTATTTTTGTCACACCTACTTGTAGCAGAGTGCGATATAGGAGTTCGAATTTCCGTCCGTTCATCCGTCTGTCCGTCCATCCGTCTTTCAACAATCTACGTCGAGTCTAGCATTTAAGTGGATCTCTCTGAAACAGTGATAGCTGTGATATCTTGCATAGTAATTGTCCTCTTTATACTCTTCAAGCACGCAATATGACTTAGTGCCCTTCATCTAGATTCCGCGCTAGAAAGACTTTATCATGTTTTACGTCGAATCTAGCATTATTTACATCGAATCTAGCATTAAAGTGAGTTTATCTGAAGCGGCGATAGCGCGAGTGTCAAACCTTGCATAGTAATTGTCCTTGACATAGTCTTCAAGCATGCACTATGACCCGGTGCCATTAACCTAGATTTCGCACTCGAGTGGCTTTGTCATTATTTTACGTCGAGTCTATAACATGAAAGAACGTTTCTCTGAAGCAGTGATAGATGCGAGTGTCATACCTGCAAGGTAATTGGTTTCAACACACTCTTCAAGCACGCACTATGAACTCATGCTCTTGACGTAGATTTTGCACTCCACTGGTTATGTCATTAGCATTAAGTGCATTTCTCTGAAGCAGTGATAGATGCGAGTGAAGCGGTGATAGCTATATGTGTCAGACCTTGCACAGTTATTGTCCTCGACATACCCTTCAAGCACACACTATGACACAGTGTTCTTGATCAACATATCGCGCTCGAGTGGCTATGTCATGATTTTACGTCGAGTCTAGTAGTAAAGTGCCATTCTCTGCAGCAATGATAGCTGCGAGTGTCAAACCTTGCACAGTAATTGTCCTCGACATACTCTTCAAGCACGCATTATGACCTAGTGTCCTTGACCTAGATTTCGCACTCCAGTGTCCGTCATTATTTTTTGTCGAGTCTAGCATTAAAGTGCGTTTCTCTGAAGCGTTGATAGCTGCGAGTCTCATACCTTGCATAGTAATTGTCCTCGGCATACTCTTCAAGTACACACTCTGACCCCGTGACTTTGACCTTGATTTCGCACTCCAGTGTCTTCATTTTACGTCGCGTCTAGCATTAAAGTGTGTTGCTGTGAAGCGGTGATGGCTGCAAGTGTCAAACATTGGATAGTATTTGTCCTCGACATATTGTTCAAGCACAAACCATTACCTGGTGCCCTTGACCTAGATATCGCGATCGAGAGGTTTTGTCATGATTTTACGCCGAATCTAGCATTAAAGTGCATTTATCTGTAGCGATGATAGCTGCGGGTGTCAAACCTTGCGTAGTAGTTGTTTCCGACATACTTTTCAAGCACGCACTATGATCCTGTGCCCTTGACCTAGATTTTGAGCTCAAGTGACACTGTCCAATGCAGGTTCGACATCGACTTTCAAAGAATTCTTATTCTTATTTAAATCACCGGTAACTAACTGAAAGTACAACTTTTTTTTTTTTTGCCTTATTTCTTTTCTTTTTTATCATATGGGCTGCGTCAAGCGAAAACGCTCCTTAGAGTACGTGCAAATGTGCGAATTCAAATTACCCTGCACGTGTGCAAAGTATTATCCGGGCATTTGCTCTCCGTTGAAACATTCTATAGTATCCACCGATTCTGTTTGCGGACTGCGAAGGCCCTAATCAGACTGTGAGGATGCGCAGGCTGATCTGGGCCTTCGCTGCCCGCATATGCCCGAAGGCACTTTTTTGCATGGTTTGGCCGAAATAACAGTGCTACTATCCTTATGTATTTCAGGTATACAGTCCACGGGTATGCACATGCATCCAGCTAAAGCCACTGGACTCACGTGGGGCTGTGGTTCGACTCCCAAATCAATACACATCCTCGTTTACTGGGGGGCTCCGTTGCTGGCATCGTGGTTAGCGGTAAAGACGAGTAAAGTAATCACTATAAATAGAAGCAAGCCTCCCGGGGATAGGAAAGAACAGAACGGAAGGGAGGAACAAAGCATTAAATATTCCAGAAGCGGAGATGTTAAGAATCAAGTGCGGAAGCGAAAGACTTGAAATAATTCAGCTTCATAGACAGAGAGTGCCCAGATCAGTCTGCGCATCGGCACAGTCTGATCAGGGCCTTCTCTGCTCGCCCAAATATTCTACAGAAGCCAACATTTTTTAAACACCCGGAAGACCTTCACCAGACTGCGCATGCGCATGCCCGAATATGTTAAAAGGGACATTTTCTCACTTTTGCTATCCATATGAGCCTCAACGGTCAGGGCCTCTGATCAGGGCCTTCTCTGCTCGCCCAAATATTCTACAGAAGCCAACAATTTTTAAACACCCGGAAGACCTTCATCAGACTGCGCATGCGCATGCCCATGCCCGAATATGTTATAAGGGACATTTTCTTACTTTGCTATACATATGAGCCTCAACGTGAGAAAACGTACCTTCTGATATGTGTGCCCAACGGAGACTCAAATCAGCCTGTGCATCCGCGCAATCTGGTCAGATTCTTCGTTGTCCGCTTGAAGAAACTTTGCAAGCTTGGCTTAAGTGTGCCCAGTGAAGATTCTGATCAGACTGTAAGAATTTCCGATCTGATCTGCGTCTGATCTGGGTCTACATTAATTGCAAATCTCCCTTTTGGGGACGCTAGGCACAAATGGGTAACTCAAGTACATTTGTCTAAATACTGAATTTGCTGATGGGAGCTATTGCTGAAACTCTAAAACTGATTGGAATTGACGCTGAAATTAAAAATAAATGTCTTTGATTTTGCTTATTTATTTGCTATTCTTAAGCATCAGAGTGTATAAGGCTTGAATGCAGATTTTAGCGTTATCAGCATAAATGGGGACCTATTTGTTAGGTAGTTATTAGGTTGGTAGTACTTAAAAGGAAATCGGGTTGTCAAAATGTAGTATGTTAAATCTGGCGGCGGTTTGGCAACCATCCCTGGTAAGGAAACGAAAAAAAAAAAAATAAAATAAAAATAAAATAAAATCAACATTAAAAGATACATTATAGGTTTCGGTTTTAACCCTTAAAATGCAAAGAAAACCTGCATCTGAAAATGTCGTCTGTTTATGTCGTCTGCTGCACCTTCTTGCAAACTTTTCAAACACATGTTTTGCATATAGGCAAACAGTGTGGACCAAGATCAGACTGCTCCTAGAGGAGCAGTCTGATCTGGGTCCACGCTGTTTGCAACAATGACTTTTAAAGTAACCGGCAGAAAACAAAGCAGACGACAATCGTTGTGTTTGGCCTCTTAAGGGTTAATGATGGGCACAGAAACATGGTTCATTATAGCGCGGTTTCGGATAAAGCATTATTTAAAGGTGGACTCCAGAAAGGTTGTAGTCTAACAGAAATGTATAGATCGCATAGTAAATGACATTTCGTAGACAAAAGTACTGGTATAATTTGCCCAGACACTCGACCCTCTTTACTTCTACTTTCTTATATCCTTGATCAAAGTTTGCACATGTTTTCATTATTGTACGTGGAAAACCACAATGTCCTTCAAATACTAACTGGATCAGTCGAACTTCTAAGATGGAAGAATTCATTATGCTTAGTGGTTTAATAAGCTTTCACGCATGGTAAATATAATGGCAGATATTTTTTTTTATTATTATTATTTATTCACATATGTTGTGGGTCATATAACAGTAGCACTTAGAGGACCTGTTTAAGGAGGAGAGTTTGCTGCTAATTCTGTAAATTTGTTTCTTATAACCCCTGAAAACATATGTTCTTGGAAGTCATTAGAAGAGCCTCGCTTCCACGAAAACAAGTTATGGGTACTCACTCGAAGCGCCTCGTACAGCATACGTTTTGGTGGAAAAATAAGTAAAATATCAACACATTTTTCCCTAAAACACTTAGGGCTGTTGAAATCTTACAAAGGTGAGGCAGGTATCCGCGGAATGAAAGTGAATCATGCTCGAGAAAGACTAAAACAATAAAATACCTCATGAAATTAACTATTTGATCTGCGATTATGGAACGAGTGAATAGCATCAACTGCTTCGTAACAGACTTTGGTCTATATGGCAACGGTACGTAAACAAAGGAGAAACAGCAAGAGCAAACAGTGTAAACCAAGATCAGACACCGCGAACGCGGTGTCTGATCTTGGTCTACACTGTTTGCCATTATGTCAGTACTTTTTACACATTATCAAGTAGTCAGTGGGGGCGTGAAATTTTTAGGATAAGAATGGTGATCGGGAATTGGTGAGTGATTAACCCAGCTAGCATTCTACGTAAATCTACATGGGGCTGACGGGCCGATGGGGCTGACGGGTAGCTGACGGGCCGATGACGGCCCGATATAGATTTACGTAGAATGCTGACTGGGTAAGATGTCCGTGTACTTGGGGTATATCTCGGTGGGGGTGGTGTTGTAACTTGGGGGTAATGCGAGCCAATATTTCGAAGCTTACCCCATTCATATACCTGGCCTTTGAAAAAACAGGCCCATTCATATACTTGTCGTCCGAAATGTTGACCTATTCATATACTGCCCTTTGATTTTTTTATACCCATTTATTGCTGGTAGTTAGACAAATAGCAGTCTATTCATTGAATACCAAGAGAACAAGCAGCCTCGAAAAATCTCTGAGCGAAAAATATATGCGCATACCGTGATGTCAAAGGGGGGGGGGGGGGGGGGGGGGGGCTTTCACAAACGAATCAAGAAAAAAGGGCTAATCATATATCTGGCAGCGCTGAAAAAGGGCATTCGGCACATACATCCGTACTATGCCATATGCCATATGTATAGGAAGTGACCCCACCCCCGAGGGGTATATACGGTAACTATTATGAAATCTAATACCTGTCTTGATCATACGTGTACTTCCTGTGTTTCTGATGTTTCTACGACAAAATTTATAAAAATAAATACTTTCTGTGATTCAGATGTCTTTACGACAAAATTTATATAAATAAATGTTTGACTAATATTAAACAATGACGTGACTAAAATCTAGTTCTGTCTTTTAAACCGTTTGTAACGCTTATCATGCTAGGTAAAATTTTCAGCAGACACGTTTTGACATGTTTTCGTGATGCAAAACGGAAAAGGGTAAAGTATCTTGGTACCTGGGTAGATACGGCCAATTAGGTCTTATCAGTTATCTTGATATATATTTTTTTTTTAAAAATCTAGACATGGGCTTAATAAAGTTGTTCCCCTTGTAAAAAATGACGAAAATTCTACCAAGTGTTCCTAGTCGCCTTAACCCACTTATGCCGAGTGGACTCTAACTCTTTGGACAGGTTCATTTTCTATATAAGGGGTGTCTGGTTAGTTTTTATTTTTATGTTATCAGGTTTTGTAGAAATTTCTTAACTTAATGCTAACAGTGCAGACCCTGATCAGACGGCGTGTTCTGCGGCTTCTAATCTGGATCTACTCTGTATGGAAATGTCCTTTTTGTGGTACGCTAGGATTAAATGTGTTTATTTGATATTAGAAAAATACATCTATAACTGTACTGAAAATAACCCCAATAAAATAGATCGAAATATGATGCAGTCAAATAGTTAAAATGCAGACCTAATATTCAATTACGTAAAAGAGACCTCAATTTTGACCGTTAGCGCTTTATGGACTAATTGTTCAATACTTAACACTTAAAAGTTAACATTTTACAATAATGGGACCGTGCTGAGCTAAAAGGGAAAGTTGAGGAAAGCGGAGCAGACATGAACTAGTTCTATAAATCACCGTGCCCAGCTGAGGGCTATACTATAGGCTACACGTTTAAAACATGACACAGATAGGGTCGTATCTGACTAAAATGATAATAATAATAAAAAAAAAAAAAAAAACAGATCAGATGTTAGAGGTGAGCCTGGTATAAAATCTGGCCTATGTTTCATACGACAACTTTTCGCTTGACGTGATGCCGTCACTTTCCTCCCACACACTGTCCTGTATTTCAGAAAGTGCTATTGGAAACAGAACAAGAGTGATTACCGTATTTACCTTAAATGTTTGGACACCTTAAGGGGATTTGGAAACAGGAGTGATTACCGTATTTTCCTTAAATGTTTGGACAATTTAAGGGGATTTGGAAAGAGAAGTGATTACCGTATTTAATTTAAATGTTTGGACACCTTAAGGGGATTTGGAAACCGGAGTGATTACCGTATTTACCTTAAATGTTTGGACAATTTAAGGGGATTTGGAAATAGGAGTGATTACCGTATTTAACTTAAATGTTTGGACACTTTAAGGGGATTTGGAAACAGGAGTGATTACCGTATTTACCTTAAATGTTTCGACACCTTAAGGGGATTTGGAAACAGGAGTGATTACCGTATTTACTTTAAATGTTTGGACACCTTAAGGGGATTTGGAAACAGGAGTGATTACCGTATTTAACTTAAATGTTTGGACACCTTAAGGGGATTTGGAAACAGGAGTGATTACCGTATTTACCATAAATGTTTGGGCAATTTAAGGGGATTTGGAAATAGGAGTGATTACCGTATTTAACTTAAATGTTTGGACACCTTAAGGGGACTGGACACGCTTGGTAGATTTTCTGCCATTTTACGAGGGAAACATTTTTTGTAACTTCATGTTTGCTTTTCTGCACATAAACTCTTTCGGTGCCAAATTTCAGACGACATTTGTCGTCTGTCTTTTTTTTTTTTTCTTTTTTTTTTTTTGTTTGTTTGTTTGTTTTTTACACAAACATCGTTTGGAGAGAAGTTTATATGTAAAGTTGAAAGACTGAATGTCAAACAGCATAGATCCAGATGAGACGGCTCATAATGAGCCGTCTCATCTGGGTCTATGCTGTTTGTAAAAGCTTATTATTATTGCCTGCGGCAGTGAAAGAATTAAACCCTTTGAGAAACGGTTATACTCTAAAAGGGAAGAATTTGCTCTCAAGGGAATCAAAATCCCTTTAAATTTGAACCCTGGTCAAAAGGGGCCAAACTCAATTTTGACAGAGTTGTTTCCCCTGAAAGCGTATACATTCCGTATTATATTTGTTTTTATCATAATTGTCCTAATTTTGAACACTTTACCTATTACTGCCTGTTGACGTTTCTAAAATGGCTGAATTGAGTGGTAAACTGTGTAGGCTCTGATCAAGCGCTGCGTTCTGTGGCATCTGATCTAGGTCTTCACTGTTTGCTCAGGCGTTTCTGTCCAGCTACTGAGGGTAAATACGGTATTCAATATCAAAATGGCATATGGGCCGCGTCATGCGAAAAAGTGCCTTTGAGCATGCGCAAAATGTGCGGATTCACATCATCCTGCACATGCGCAAAAACTCATCCGGGGATTTGCTCTCCATTGAAACTTATAGTAGCCAATGATTCTGTTAGCGGACAGCAAAGGCCCAAATCAGACTTCGCAGATGCACAGTCTGATCTGGGCCTTCGGTGTCTGCATATGCCCGAAGACACACTTTCGAAAGGCGCGGCCCATATAAAGTTGGACCTGCAGCACTTAAATAGTAGGAGACGCCATTAATAAAAAAAATTCTCAGAAAGTGCAATGACAATGATTTATTTGCACTAAACACATTCACAATGAATGGCAATGACAAGCCTGTGGACAATAAAAACAAAGTACATTCAAGATGAAACAAAAAAAAAAAAAAAAAAAAAAAAAAATGAATTCAAATGAGCTGATCATTAGGAGCAATGGTGATAATATATTTTGAAGCCATGGAATCTGCTTATAGCAAGCTCTCACGAGTTTTAAAGAGAGATCTCATGTATTCAACGAGCATTTTTACAACTGGCTTTACTATGTTTTACTATTTACGAGGCAATACCAATTACTGGAAGCTCTTGAGCAGTTAGCATTAATAATATTAATACCAATTCCATTTAGCTTCAGAAAGAAGTCTTCACGAATCAGTCTGTATGTAGTACATTCCAGCAAGAAATGGTCTTTATTTTCCACTGAACCCATACTACAAACAGGAACGGTCCTATTTAGTATAGAAATATTGTTATGTCTGCCTTTTTCTATGGCGAGATTGTGAGCGCTTATTCGAATTTTGGCTAAAACAGACCTTTCAGATCTGCAATTTATGAGATCTACATAGGATGCACGTTCTTGGACATCATACACTTTTTTTTTTACATAAGTCTAATTTTGTACTATTCAAAATAAGTGAGTCTTGTTGTTGAAGCACTTCATATTTAATAATGCATATGACAAAGCACATTGTCCAAAAAAAAAAAAAAAAAGAAAAAGAAAAGATATCGTTAATTTTCCGTTTGTTGATTTTGACCAGTTAACCAGCGTTATGACAGTGGCAGACAAATTGTGAAGTGTTTCCCTAACTATTTACTAATTAATATATACTTGCCGCTAGAACGGATATCCTCATTTCGTACGTGTGTACCGCTAAGATACTTATGAACCGCAGTTCATATGGTAAGTTTCATCATTCCTGACAAATACATAAAACACATATGTAGTCTGACAAATCACATGTAATCGTGGCCAGAAGATCAACAGATATATGTTGTAGGCTACGAAAAACCATGCCTTGTTCACACATAAATATACAGTCGACTCTCGTTATCCCGACTCCGCTTATCTCGAAATAAAAATCTGGTCCCTGTTTCAGCTTGGAAATCTAACAACATGTAACAAAATATTGTGGAAAAGAGGAGAAATTGTGGAGCAATTTCTCCTCTTTTCCACAATATTTTCAAATATATCTCTAACTTCAGGAGTCAAATTACATATTCATTTGTGGAATCTGTTTGTTCGATTTATTATTTCCTGAATTCTACAAATCTGATGTGTCCAGGTACGGATATCCCGGAGTATTTCAGGGAATCCCTTGGACTTTGGGATAACGAGAGCGACTGTATGACCTTTTAAGAACCATTAATTAGAATTAACACTTTCAAGGGAGAGAGACAATTCAGTAAAAAATGTTTTGCTTTCCTCTGCAAAAGGGGGTTACTCTTAAATTGTAGGATATTATAGCAAGGAATGAATAAGTTCGAATATTTCGGTTACCATGCTTCACTGATGCGCCATTTTATTGGAATCTACACGGTTTGCTGTATAAAACTTTAGACATCTCACCAAGTAGTTATCCCACCGGGCACATGGCGTTTATAGAACATCGCATTGACATCGATGCAACGTTACGGCGTTGCATTTACGTTTATGCGACGTTGTCTCAACTTTACGTGCCCGCTGGGTACGGAATTTGATAACATTTTAGGATAAGTAAGGTAAACACTCATGATGCCACAATATTTAGGACAAATACAGCTTTAACCCTAAATATATGGACAGTTATGCCAGAGCAAACAATGTGGACCCACATGAGACGCCGCAGGCTAATCTTCATATTGTTTGCCATTTATGTCATGTCGACTGCTGTCAAATAGACTTGTTCAGATTTTAGGACAAGTATGGTATGTTGTCAGGGTACTTAAACTAAATGTGGTATAAATATGTATGCGTGCGTGCGTGCGTGCGTGTGATGGAATGTACAGGCGCATACATGTTTCACAGAGCATCATGAAAACATACCTATATAATTTTACCCCCTTAAACCCCGCTGTTTTATAGTAAACTGGGGTTTACAGGGGTATACATTATTTTTCTTATTTCTGCTCAAAAACATGGATTGTGGGTACTCGTTAGACTAACGAGTAGTACCCACAATCTATGTTTTGAGCAGAAATATGAAAGATATCAGAGTTTTCATCCGAAAATTTTCAGTCTTTGGAGGCGAAATTTTCTATATATTTGAATAAACGTGCTTTCGTAATGGCATGCATTTACATGCTTTGATTTCTTTTTAATGCAGTTAATTGCAGTGTGAATTACTGGCAACACCCAATATCAAGTCAATGAATTGCTTTAAATTGAAGCTAATCTTAGCTATACCTTTTACGAAAAAATGAGAGCCCCGGCTCACTGTTAACATTAACCTTTACCAGACTCTGGGCTAATTCGGCAGACTACAGATTGATGATATTTTTCCCAAAAAACAGGTATTGACATTTTATGCAAATTATCTCTGTCGGAGACAATTTGCATGAAACGTCAAAGCCTATTTTACAAAAAAAAAAAAAAAAAAAAAAAAAAAAAAGAGAAAAAATATCATTAGTCTTCTGCTGAATTTAATGGTTATTGTATTAACACGAGTTATGCTTCTTGCTGTTCGATTTCCCTCCCTTTCTACTGTATTTGTGCATAGTGCAGCGACCCGCAAAATCCTCATTTCAAAATCAATGGCGGTACAGTGTTTGTTGACAGGTTGCCGAGCGATTTCAATAGGACGGTTTCACTGAAGGAGTTTATGGCATAAATCATGTAGTTTAGAAAAACATTTTTCCAGAAAATATTTATGTCGGTGAAAGTGATATCGGAAAAACAGTCACTTGTGTATGAACCAATGTACTAACCCGGCTGAGTGCAAAGATAATTGGGATTGTTTAATTGCAGATTTTTTTTTTTCTCTCAGGAATAAATAGGATTAACTTAATACAGATAAACAGACCTATATTTAGTAAGTACGAACAAGTGTTTACCCAGCTAGCATTCTATACAAATCTATATCGGTCCTTTATCGGCCCGTCAGGATCCCTATCGGGCCGAAAACGATCCGATATAGGCTTAAGTAGAATGCTAGCTAGGTAAAATATATGTCAGATTCGACCCATCACGTTAACAAGCACTGTGTTAACAAACCTATGTCATGTGTAACCACACGTTCCCCTATAACATACGTATATGCCATATTTACCCTAACTGCACTGGGACCTCTAAACTGCTTACCCAGCAAACACACAACGTCGCTGCAACATCGTGACGTTGCAGCGACGTTGTAACCACGTTGTGTGTTTGTTGGGTACCATACTTGCTCTGAAATTAAAAAAAAATTCATTTAACTACCTGTTAGATATTGCTGGATCATCCGATGACTGGAAAACAGCGTAGACCCTGGTCAGACGCCGCGTTTTGCGATGTCTGATCAGGATCTATACTGTTTGTTCAGGCGTGTCTGTCCCAATACTTAGGATTATTATGGTAGTTAAAATAGGGGTATGCAGGAGTCTACAATATGATTTGCAGAATTGTGCAGTTTTTAAAGCAGCTTTTCAAATTGATTTTTTTTTACTTCTACCAACATTTTTCTGCTTAAATCTGTCTTAATGTGTGTAATAACAAAATCTTCCTCAGTTCTCATATCGTATGGTGAAATCCCATGGCTTACATAGATCTAGATAAGACTGATATAAAAATAAATAATTTTTTATTTCTCCCAAAATACATGTTGTGGGTACTCATCAGAAGCGCCTCAGAGAGACGCTTCAGATGAGTACCCACAACATATATTTTTGTGGAGAAAGGAGAAAAAATGTCAATATGTTTTGTTTGAAAATTGTCTTATCATCACGAAAACATACCTATATAATTTTGACCCCCTTAAACCCCACTGTTATATAGTAAAACTGGGGTTTACAAGGGTTACATTATTTTTCTTATTTCTGCTCAACAACATAGATTGTGGGTACTCGTTAGAAACGCCTCGCCGAGGCGGTTCTAACGAGTACCCACAATCTATGTTTTGAGCAGAAATGTGAAAAATATCAGAGTTTTTTATCTGAAAATTTTCAGTTTTTGGAGGTGAACTTTTCTGTATGTTTGAATAGGTATGTTTTCGTAATGTCTAGAGCTATGGCTAAGAAGTATACATTTTACATAGATGTGTTGACGTAATGGATATTTCGTATTCCGATATCTCCAAAGGAAAAGGTGTCTTTGAACATATACAAAAATTTAAAGGATCAAATTACTCTACGCACCCGCACAACCTCATCAGGGTTTTATTCTGTATTTCGGCATATTCTACAATCTCCGATGTTTTTTTTTTAAGAGAACAGTGTAAGTTTAATCAGATCGCGGATGCGTAGGCTAATCTGGACCTTTACTGCTCACATAAACTACAAACAGATTTTCACTTGACCCATATAGACATGTATTGTTGTGTTATATTTTATGGTCAAGACGACATTTTGTAATTTTTTTTTTTTTGACGAGTTTTCGGAGAAAATACGGCTTGACATTTCATGTGAATCGTCTGCCGGGCAGACGATTCACATGTAATGTCAAGCCATATTTTTTTTTTCAGAAAAAAAGATATATTGCCACAATTTTGTTAGGCATTTTAAAGCTTTAATACATTATTGTGTACACTGTTAAGGCCTGAAAACGATCTATTAAACCTTTACCACTCTCTAGACTAATTCAGACGGCAGAAGACAAACTGACATTTTTCTTTTTTTTTCCAGCATTCAGGCTTTGATATTTCATGCATATTTTTTTTTCTTAGGAGACAATTTGCATGAAATGCAAAAGCCTATTTTCTGTGGAAATATAAGAAAAAAAAAAAAAAAAAAAAAAAAAAGAATATCGTCTGCTGAAAAATTTTACCCAGCATGTTAAGCGTTAACTTAAAGTCTGAAATCTCAGAAAGTCTGAAATTATGAGGTATTTAAAGTCATCTAAAATGAAAATAGTTATATATTTATTCAGTAGTCGATACTGAAATGTACTTATTGGTTTCCTTGTTAAAAAACATTTTTTTTTTTTCTTTTTTTTTTTTTTTTCTTTTTTTTTTTCTGTAAACAAGCAAAATATGCTTCACAAATCTCAGTCCTTAAAGTCGACCTTAACTTAAGGAATGATAGTAAACTTTGCCTCAGAAGTATTCGGACAGCCAAGCCGGAGCAAACAGTGTAGACCCAGACGACGCTGTTGATCTTGGTCACTGGTCAGTGCTGTTTGGTTCTCATCCAACAGTTCGACACACCAGCAGACAGAGATATACATGTACACTGTACCTGTTAACCCATTGTAGAGTGAACGAACCCTCCCACAATATACATTGGAAGATTCTAATTTCAATTTTAGATATGTTAGACTATGTGATTTAGATGTTCCTAGAGAAAAAAAATGGTTGAACTATTCGCAAACAGTGGAGAACCTGATCAGACGCCGCGTTCTGTGGCGTCTGATCTGGGTCTGCATTGTTTGCCAGTTACCCATTTAGGGGTCTCCAGACAACAATGGGTTAAAATTCTAGGACTAATATGGTAATATTTAGGGGAAATACAGCAGACAACGGTAAATTCATATACTCTGGTTGTTGTGTTACATGCTTCGGCAATATAGCGACATGATTATGTTGGTAAGTCTTTATCTACTCGCTGTAACCAATATACTCTGCTTCTGCTATTCAGTCGAGTTGCAAGAGGTCCCAAACTTTAGAAACTGTCCGAGGTCCTTAACCCTCTTTAGAGTTACTGAGTTTTTGTTGTTATTTTTTTTTAATTTATGTTCACACCTCACTTGACTAAAACTATATTTGAAAATACATAATAATAATAATAATAATAATAATAATAATAATAATAATAATAATAATAATAATAATAATTATAATAATAATAATAATCAGTACTCGGGGGTAAACTTTTCAGCAGGCAAGATATTAAAATATTTTTTTCTTATTTCTCCTGAAAACAGAATTTGACTTTTCATACAAATTGTCTCCAGTTTTCTTGGAAAAAATAAGACAACTGTCACTAATTTGTCGTCTGCTGAAGTAGTTCAGAGAGTGGGTAATAAATGTAATAAGCGTTTAACAAATAAAACGTGTATATGCACTCCTATTATCATCATTACGCCATTATTTCATTTTCTATCATATCATCTCATACATCGGAGAAGCCTGTAAGAAAAAGTTACTGAGTTCGTTATAACGACTGCAACGGGGTTGCATTCAGAAGTGCATGAATTTTGTCCTGGATCTTTGAACATAATGACAAGTGCCATCAGGAGCAGGGATCCAGGGAAAACCTTCGCAATTCTCATGCACTTCTGATTTTACAGATCATCTGTTGTACATAGCACTCGAAAACATGTCTACGAGAATATACGGACAGCGAAGGCATACGCGCAGTCTGATCGAGGACCTTCACTGTCCACTAACACAATCATTGGATATAACTGAGTGTATCTGTTGAATGGTGAGCAAAGACCCGGATGAAACTTGGGCACACGCAGGATGATGTGAATACGCACATTTTGCGCATGCTCGAAGACACTTTTTTCGCTTGACACGGCCCATTTGATCAGGACAGAACGTAAAATAACTCTAAGGCACAGATCAGCTTGCAGAGTCCAACAGACTGCTCAGGATCTTAGTTACTCGTTTACAGAACAAATACTGCACAGATGCAAGCTGAGCTGGGTATGATATAATGGTCATTTTCACACTTTGCATATACAGTGGACTCCCGTTATCTTGACCTCGCTTTATCTCGAATAACCGTTTATCTCGAAGTAAAAATCTGGTCCTTGTTTTAATATGGAAACTTAACAACAGGTAAAAAATATTGTGGAAAAGAGGAGAAATTGCTCCTCAGGAGCAATTTCTTCTCTTTTCCACAATATTTTCAATATATCTAATTGCGAGAGTCAAGTTACATATTAATCGCTTTAATTCTTGACTTTCTGTCCTCGACAGATTTACAGAAGTAAATTGTTACTAATTTAAGTCACCATGGGATGTGCTGCGTCATCATCAGCCGACGAAAAACCACGTGAACGTACTCCGCCACGTAGACGTACTCCAACTCCTCCACCACGTGATCCAACTCCTCCACCACGTGATCCAACTCCTCCACCACGTGACCCAACTCCTCCTCCGCGCGAACCGACTCCGCCTCCACGTGAACCAACTCCGCCTCCACGTGAGCCAACTCCGCCCCCACGTGAGCCAACTCCGCCTCCAAGGGAACCAACTCCGCCTCCACGAGATCCAACCCCCGAACCGCCCCCACCAAAGCCCAAACCGCATGGAGATAAAGTTGTTGGTGGCTATACTCTTTCCGATGTTGGAATATATGAACATTTCATAGATTTGCGAGAGCGACCAACTGACCTTGACAGAGAGTACAGTGAATATCCAACTAGGCTTCCATACACAGATGAAGATTTTGATCTTTACACCGCCATTAGAGGAGAAAGCAATTTAGAATGGAAAAGGCCAGGGGTAGGCATTTGTATTCTATGTCTTGACTCTTAAGTACTTACTCTTAAAATGACATTCAGACCTTTGATATGCATATTCTGGGATAAATTTTATTATTTCTCCATTCAAACATGTGCGTACTCACTAAAAACTCATCGCTGATGCGATTTTAATGAGTACCTGCATGTTTTTGTGTGGAACTGGTGAAAATTTTTCCAGAACTATCACCAAATACTCCTCCTACACTGTCACCATAGTGATATCCTTGTCTGAAACTACAGTAGGAGTAGCCTCAAATAGCTCATTACTCGTAGCGCTCAGAAATAAAGCTGATTGGCTAGTTTCTACAACCCTAAAGTTTTTTTTTATAGTGACTGGATACACAGGCTGATTGTCCGCCATGTTTCACAAGGGAGATAATATTTATGAATTCATGTTTGCTTTCCTGCATACCAAATTCCTTCTGAATAGGGATCTACTCTAAAAGGAAAGAATTTGCTCCCAGTGGGAACAAATTCTTTCTTTTTAGAGTAGACCCCTTTTCAGAAGGGAGGCAAAATAATTGACAGAGTTGCCTTCCCCCGAAAGTGTATAATTTGCCCTTAACCCATGTCCTGTTGAACACGGATATTTACTGTCTTTGCAAACAGCGTAGTTACAGATCAGTTGGCTTCTACAGAAGCCAGCCGGTTTGGATATGCACTGTTTTATTAAGTTTGTGAATTTGTATCAACAACAGGATCATATAATCTGATTGGCTGTATATTAGAAATGGGCGTGGCATCTTAATTCATTCAGCATGGCAAGCGTTAAAACTATCAAAACATTAATTAACCCTTGTCCTGCTGAGCCCGGATATACTCTGCCTTTGCAAACAGTGTAGATCCAGATCATCTGGCTTCTGAAGATGTGAATTAAGTATGTGAATTAAGTATGTGAATTTATAGTAACAATCCAAATCAAGAAATCGGATTGGCTGAAAATTAGAAGTGGGCGTGGCACTTTAAATTTTTTCAGCAGGACAAGGGTTTTTATACAGAAAGGCATGAAATCTTATGTGCTTACACCTTCCAGATGAGTAGGAGAAACTGCTACAAATTCAAAGAAAAAGAAACAAGTGAACATTCTAAATGTATACAGAAGGCCACAAACACTCTAGAATATCTTCTTTTCTGTCCGCTACCTTCAATCTTAGTCCAGTTGCGTTATCACTTTTCCAAAGTCCGTCTCTCCCATTGGGTATTTGGAAGATATTATTAGAAGAGAAGGGCATTAATTGAACAGCCAGAAAAGAAATGTTACATGATATTATGAGTTCACACAAACTGGCGATCTTCTGGCCATTTTGATCCATTTTCTGCTTCTAGAGAATTTAAATCACATTGGTCGCGAGACGAGGCAGCCAGCCAATGTTGATAATTAACCCAGTTACATGATTTTTTTTTTTTTTTAACAGGAATTCCTGGATAGCCCTGTCTTATTCTCTGACGGTACGACAAGGTTCGACATTGGACAAGGATGTGCCGGGACATGTTGGTTCCTATCTATGGTTGCCGGCTTGGCAGACAGACCGGAACTCTTTCATAGGGTAAGTAAATATCGAAGCACAGGTACCCGGCTTCAAATAAAGTTTAGTTCATGAAACCAGGCACCTATGTATCGAAGTTGTAAACAAATGTACCGAGCACAGCATTTCGTACTGTATTGCATGTGCGCCCCGCGAAGACTCAGATCAGCCTGTGCGGATGCACAGGCTGATCTTAGTCTTCGCTGGGCGTAAATGCAATATTGTAAGAAATATATGACCCGGCTCAAGTATATAGTGCGCGTAATGCACAACATGGGAGAAAGCTTCCTGGTGTTCTATGCGAACAGCGAGCGCCCATTCGCATAGTATGATCAGAACAAAAGGGCAAGTTTTGTGACGCGTATACTGATATTGACATACCAGGCATTTCGGTGCGAAGAGGGTCAAAATCGGATGAAAAATAAGCAAGGTTTAAAAATTTCGAAATGACTAATATGTTTGAGAGGCTGCTCTCTGTCTGACGTACTCTTTCCTGGTCCCGAGGTTATAAAACTCTCTTTTTCATGCTCAGGTCATCTGAGCATGATATTTTTGTCTGATAATAAATATGAAAATGCCAACTGATCTGTATCTGCACTGTTTGCCTTTAAGTATATGAATTTATAGCAACAATCCCGATCAAGCGATCTGAATGGCTAAAAATTAGAAGTGGGCGTGGCATCTTATTTATTCAGTATGGAAGGGTTAAGGTGAATGGATACAGTTTGGGGTAGGGGTGAAGATAACTCCATCAAACTGCTTTTATCTCCGTTTGAAAAAAAATTCTATCATAAAAGGAACGGATTTGCTCCAATATTTCGTTTTTGGAGTAGAACCCTTTTCAAAAGGGAATTTGTGTGCAGGAATGCAGACAGGAAGTCACAAATGTTTCCCCTGACCAAAAATGACAGAAAATCTACAAAATGTAACACAGCCTTTTGAATGCACTTCAAAATTGTACTTACATATTATACAAAGGAGTCAGCGCCCGACAAACCTACATAACTTGCGCGACCAGCGAAGACTCAGATCAGCCTGCGCATTCGCGCAGTCTGATCTGAGTCTTCGCTGATTGCATATGCCTTCTACGATCTCCTGGCTATCCAAAGAGGGATAAACGAGAATACTTGCAGTATTGGGTGGATGGACAGGCTGATCTGAGAGTTTGCTGGTCGCACAGGTTTTATTGTAGGTTTTGTCATGCGCTGGTTCATATACCGTCAAGGGGTCAAGGAAGATAACTCTGTCATTTTATTTTACTTCCCTTCTGAAAAGTGGGTCAGTCTAAAAGTAAAGAATGTGCTTCATTGGGAGCGAATTCTTTTCTTCTAGAACAGACCCCCATATCAGAAGTGACTTCGGAATATTTGAATGATTCATTCCTCAGTATGAAGTATATTTGCAAGAAGTTGTGGAACAACACGTATAGATATATTTTTATTGCAACAGGAAAAAAAAAATCTTACTTTTCAGCCTTTGCAGCTCAGAAGTGTTGCATTTCTTTTTTTCATCAAAAAAAAAACATACCTATATTATTTTGACCCCCCCCCCCCCCACACACACACCGCTTAAACCCCACCTTTATAATGTAAAACTGGGGTTTACAGGGGTATACATTATTTTTCTTATTTTGCTATAAACATAGATTGTAGGTACTCGTTAGAACAGCCTCGGCAAGGCGGTTCTAACGAGTTCCCACAATCTATATTTTCAGCAGAAATATGAAAAATATCAGATTTTTTTTTTTATTTAAAATTGTCCTTTTTTGGTTGTAAAATTTTCAGTATATTTGAATAGGCGTGTTTTCGTAATGGGGTCATTATATCATTAAAATATTTTGATCTTGTTTCTAGATTATACCAAAAGATGCTTGGAACCAGGAACACGGAACATTCATCTGCTATTTCTGGCGGTACGGAGAGTGGGAGCCAGTCATCATAGATGATTATTTACCTGTAATACATGGTAATGTTCTGTGGGGTGCTAAATCCAAAGACGATCCAAATGAGATATGGCCAGCCCTTGTAGAGAAGGCATTTGCTAGGTAAACTCAGTCAAAACCACATTTTTGCATGAATACCCATTATATACCTGTTTACCTTTACCGTTCTCTTCGCGCGGTTCCCCGTAACCTGGTTGATAGGAGAGTTGGTTTAAACATATTTTATTTCACATCGATCAATTGACATGCATATGGCATTTACACACACTGGCACATTGATGGGATTGGAATGGTAGCAACGTGTTTTTTGAATCCCTTTCCCGCTGTAGAAGTAAAGAATGTACAATATTGGCAGATCATGTGGTAACTAAATATATGCCGATATACCCATGAGGCATTGTTTCGTACTAATAACAATAAGTATCAGTAAAGAGGCATTCAACATCTTCGCACAGAACAAATAATAATATAGTTAGCTAGGCAATAATGAAATGTAAAAAATAAGGAATGAAAAAAAAGTTGTTTTGCGAACAGCGAAGAATCTATGGATTTTCGAACAATACGCTTCATGTGAAGGCGCATGAAACAAGCACAACAGAGAAAGCAGCCGGATCATCCATCATCAGGAGCATACATGTACGGGCGACTGAGAGGGGGTAGGGTTGGAGCGGAACGCCATGTGCATACAATTCTACCACATTTCTTCCCGAGAGATTTACTAATTATATTGAATGTTCGTTGATAGTGCTTAAGATTTCAAGGCCTGGTATGACTACCTAATAGCTGTATCATTAGCGCAATAAGTATAGTGTTTATAGGGTATTACATATCGGGTTTCTTCATATCGAGGGTTGAGCGCAAGACTATAGTAACTCAAACATATTTTTGAAACCCTTGTTTAGGGGCAACTTTGACCCCTTTGTAAACAATGCAAATTTAGGCACCTAAATTTCCATTGTTTACAGAAAGAAGTGTTGTAATCTTCATAACGCCTTCATGGTGAGGAGATTAAGTATTGGGAAAAACAACCACCTGACTTGCTACAATCTTGCGATCAACCCTCGATATGCAATAATGTAGTTTGCGAGGCTGCAAGCGCTCCTAACACTGGCATAAGTGGTATTCGATCTTCAAAGTAACCTGGCCCCGAGGTTACTATGATAAAACTTTTTTCTTGCTCATCTCAGTTGAGCATGGAATTTTCGCTGCTAATAAACATGAAAATGCCAACAATAGTTGGCATTTTCATATTTATTAGCAGAGATATTTTCATGCTCAGCTATGTTTAGCAAGAAAGGATTTTCAGTTATTAGTTATTTAAGATTTACAAGCATGAAAAATTCCATGCTAAGCTGAGTTGAGCATGTAATAGATTTTATAACCTCGGGACCAGAATGGGCTTAGTAATGTCAAAGGAGATAAAGATATAATCTACACTATAGTGAAGTACGCGGAGACATTTTACGGCACATGCCACTTAATACCACGTGACTGCAGTTAAGTAAAAAAAAATCTTATCCTCGCAAAACAAAACAAAATCTATTAATTTCAGAAGGCTTCTACTGTTTTAAATGACATTTTTTAAGGGTCTGTGGGAGGCACCCGCCAGTTAACTCAGCTGAATACTACAGTCGACTATTTTTATCTCGACTTCGCTTATCTCGAATATCCGCTTATCTCGAAGTGAAAATCAGGTCCCAGTTTTAACATGGAAATTTAACAAAAGGTAAAAAAATAATGTGGTAAAGAGGAGAAATTCCTCCTGAGGAGCAATTACTCCTCTTTTCACAGTATTTTCGATGTATCTCTAATTCCAGGAGTCAAATTATATAAATATTCATTTGTGAAATGTTGTTGTTTCGATTTATTTTGTACTCAGTTCTGCAAGTCTGATATGTCGATGTACCGGTTCTTCGAAGTATTTCAGAGGATACGTTGGAATTCGAGATAACGAGAGACTTTATTTGTAAACAAACAAGTCTTATTAATTGTTTTCTATAATCATTAGTGTCTCCATTAAATATAATTTCCTTTTCTTTGACATATCTCATTTAACACGGCCATATGCTAATGAAGCTTCGAAAATATCAAATACACTTAAAGGTATAATGTTAATAAATCTTTGCGTGGATATGGAAAATGTTGAGTTAAATATCATTTCGATTCGACTTAGGGGCTATGATAGAAACAGATTCTAATTAGAAGGGCCTGGTTAGTATTTGGTCTACCTTGCATTTTATCAATCAAGGAAGGTAATTGAAAAGCTTCTGCTATTGAGATATGGCGTTTGTTGATTACGTTATTGGACAATCTCAGACTCTGCCATTGCTCCGGAAGCACTTTATGAAAGATTATGGACTGGTTCAATGCTATTTTTCATGGAGTGCTCAACGCTATTATAACAAAGTATTAGCTTTCCTTAATAGCTTGCTCGAAGCTTAGCACATGGTCGTAGACAATCTTAGAGCTTGTCATTACTCCAGAAGTACTTTATGAAAGCATTACGAAAACACGCCTATTTAAATATATAGACAATCTCACCCCAAAAACTGAAAATTTTCAGATAAAAAATTCTGATATTTTTCATATTTCTGCTCAAAACATAAATTGTGGGTACTCGTTAGAACCGCCTAGGCGAGGCGGTTCTAACGAGTAGCCACAGTCTATATGTTTGAGCTAAAATAAGAAAAATAATGTATACCCCTGTAAACCCCAGTTTTACTATATAAAAGTGGGGTTAAAGGGAGGTCAAAATTATCTAGGCATGTTTTCGTGATGGGGCTTAAGTATAGGTCTATGTGACTTATATTTCATGGTCCAGTCACTGGTCAATATATTTTCGAGACTGCTTGATGGATTAAAATTTGACATTTTGCTGTCAATCTTGAATCAGCTTTAATATTTATTGTGAGTTAAGCATAAACTTAACTTGTTTTTTTGTTTAAGCTAATACTTGTTGTGTTTATTTCCAGGTTTCATGGGTGTTACAACGATATTTACGGCGGACAATCCGGGGACGCCTTTGTTGCTCTCGTGGGAGGCTGTCCAGAATATCTCGAGTTTACCAAAGAGTGTGAAGCCGACGCTGACGGCGGCAAGATGCAGAAAGCACGAATTATACACGAGAGAATAAGGAATGCTTGTCAGGGTGATGCCATGTTGGCTACGGAGGTCCCAGTAAGTTTTCAGTGAACCGTCCTCTCAAAACTGCCACTCAGTCATCTATCCATCTAGGCAGACTGTATCCGAAAACTTTCTGTGTTTCCTCGGGAGTCACGGGAACAGGCAACAAAATGTTCCAACGGACCTTTGCTAATTACATTAAAATCTCAGTAACCCGAACACAGATGACTCGTTTACAGTGGCTAATTCGAACTCGTTTTAAAGTCCATAGGAAATTCTTCCGACAGTCCAAGAAAACAAATTTTACTGATACTCTAGGATTTTCCCTATTTTATCATGACAATGTATTTTATGTGTATTCATAAGAATCGCATTGTCTAGGCGGTTCGAATGAGTATACTCAGTAGACCATTGTTTTATAGAAAAGCGATCAATATATTCATCACAAAAACATACCTATATAATTTTGACCCCCTTAACCCACTTTTATATAGTAAAACTGGGGTTAATAGGGGTAAACATTATTTTTCGTATTTTGCTCGAGATCATAGATTGTGGGTACTCGTTAGAACCGCCTTGCTGAGGCGGTTCTAACGAGTACTCACAATCTATGTATTGAGCAGAAATATACTGAAAGGAAAAAGAAACGCAGGGTAAATTTTATTCCTAAATTTCATTCAAGTTTGAAAAAGTTTGTTAAATATTTTACTATGATTACAAAACGGTACATGTGTCGAACAAAAGTTCCAAATTTCATTGGTTTGTGATCAACAAGTCTCGAGTTATTGAAGTTCATTGGTAGCTACCCCCCAAATCTTGAAATCAAAATCAAACTGAAAATCAATATCGGGTGTGCCCCCCTCTTGCTGCCGTTGCTGCCCTAATTCTCCTTTGGATAGAGTTAACCAAAGCATTGACAGTTCGCATCCGGATGTTATTCCATCCATCGATCAACGCATTCCTTAGTTGTGCGAGAGTTGCGGGGGATTTCGGCGCTTCCTAACCCTTCTGTCCAGCTCATCCCACATGTGCTCTATTGGGGTCAAATCTGGACTGTACGGTGGCCATGCTAGTGGTGCGATGTTATTGTTTGCCAGGAAATCCTGACAAACTCGGGCAACATGTGATCGGGCATTGTCCTGCTGCAGAATCAGATTACGTTGTTGCACAAGCGGAACTGCAATAGGACGCAAGCTCTCATCCCTATACCATACTGCGGTCATATTGCCCGCAACAATAATCACCTGTGATTTTATACCGTGAGCAATGCCTCCCCAGACCATAACGGAGCCACCCCCAAACCGATCCCGTTCGACAACACAGGCGTCGGCAAAGCATTCTCCGCGACGTCGGTACACACGATGTCGACCATCTGCGCGATAGAGAGTGAAACTAGACTCGTCTGTAAAAAGAACTCGTCTCCACTGCCTCATCGGAAATAGCCTGGGCGCATGCGCCATCAACCACGCCATACGACGCAACCTACGTGCCTGGGTCAGAGGCAGACCAACGTATGGACGACGAGCTCGAAGACCAATCTCACGCAATCGACTTCCAACAGTCTGCGGAGAAATTTGTCGATTATGCGTACCTACTGTATTAAGGGCAGTTTCGGTAGCAGTGAGATGACGATTCCGCAAATGTGCGAGACGGATTCACCTGTCTTGAGGTCGCGAAGTCACGCGTGGACGCCCAGACCGCGGTCGGTCTGCTAAATGCCCTGTCTCCCTTAAACGTCTAACAAGACGTTCAGTTGTTGAGACGTTAACCCCAAAATGATTGGCAACTTGCTGTTGCCTCTGACCCTACATCAGCCACGCAATTGCCCTACCCCTCTGAACATCAGTCAATCGTACCATGATTGAAAAAAAAGTTCAAAGTAGCGTAAAAATGAAAAGAAAAATCGGTAAAAGAATCGAAGAGCGTTGTGTATCGTTGAAGTGTACCAAATGGTGTGAGGAAATCTTGTGCTGAAGGTTTAAACATGCTTGTTTTGCACGAAATTTTGGCTTTCCGTATTGTCCGTGCAATGCACTGTGTAGTGCACGGTTGAATGATTTCACACACTGGGTAGATAGCACATCGACCAAAGACTCGTATACCCGCGGTTCACATTCACAGGACAATCTGTAAAAGTGTATGGCTATAGTAAACACTGTAAAAAAATGGTTAAAATAAGAAGGAAAAACTCTACCCTTTGTTTCTTTTTCCTTTTAGTATATGAAAAATATCAGAGTTTTTTTATCTGAAAATTTTCAGTTTTTTAAGTGAAATTTTCTATATATTTGAATAGTTGTGTTTTTGTAATGTATTCCCATTTGTCTATGAACCTGGCGCTAGGATTTATCCTCAGTGGTTTGAACCACACATATCGAGAAAAATTTTTCATGGTCCCAAAGATGTTCGAGCCACTGAGGTTTGACTGTAAGTCTTCAAATGAAAATGTCTACTAAATACACTGTATGGCTTAAACCACAAACATCTTGGCACAAACTTGATAAAAATGGTGAAGAAAGCTATTGTGATTTAAAGTTCTTTTATAACTATGAGAATGGGCGCCGCCATTTTGGATAGTTACTCAGATATTTGACTGGGTTCAGTTGTTCAAGGCATCGTTAGCTTAACGAGCTCTTTAATGAAAAACTCGTTAACTGTTGTAGCTAAGGAATTTTCAAATAAATAGATATTTTTGCTGAAAAATGTGAGTAGTTTTTTTTTTCAGCAAAAAATTAACAATGTATTTGCCATATCTTAAAATAGAAATTTTAAAGTCACATTAGCTAATAACTTCGTTAAGTTTTGAACAACTGGGCCCTGCAATAGACTGCTTATCTGAGTTACTCGGTAGTATTTATGCAAATGGAAACATTTACAGATATAGAGCAACAACATGTTGTTTCAGATGTGATCTATTTAACTGTTGCACATGTGACATGTGCTTATGACAATGATAACATTTTCTAGATCTTGCAAGCGCAATAACTTCCTCATATCTCGTTCGATTTCATACAAAAAAAATCACCAAACTTTTCAGCTGAATAGTCCGGCTCTTTATTTGCTAAATGTTCATTATTCAATGAGCGTTTATTTTTAAGCCAGTCTGTACGAGCTTAAAGATTCCTGGTGAATGAATGGCATTAAACGTATCACCAGTAAAAATTCTAATTCTGAAATTCTGATTCTTTGTCACAAATTGCCATTTGTATTCTAATACTGTCAACCCTCTATATACCGACACTACGACAAAATTCGTTATAATTAGGGGATAATTGCATTCAAATTTGTCATTTAGGGAGGTAAATCGGAGGTAAATCGGCGGTTTTACGGTCGGAAATTTCGTTTTACAGCGACGCGTCAGCGGAGCCGTAAAACGTAATTTGCGACAGTAAAACCGCCGATGTACCTCCCAAATGACAAATTTGATGCAGTTATACCCATCCTAATGCATTTATTCATTTTTTCTATTGAAAAAAAATATACTATTTGCACAGAGCTGCGTAAAACCAAATGCCAATCAAAGAGAAGCGACGTTACATGATGTCGTTAACGTCGGATTTGCGACAGTATATCGCAGAATATACCGTCGCAAATTTTTGACGTTATCCAATCAGACGTCGCGTTACATACGCATGTGCATTCGAATGGTAATTTTACTGGCACAAAACTTTCGCTCAAGCGATGACAGTTAATCAGAAATGAAGAAATTTTGCATCCTTGGCTGTGCAAATTGCGCCCAGTGAAATTTCTGATCAGGCTGATCTGAATCTTCGCTGGGCGCACATGTCCAAATGTATGTATCTGACGTTGCAGTTATATTATTAGTGATTACAGTATAGCAAGTCACAGATGTTGTCTTCTTTATGAAGAATGGCGGTACTCGTTCAGGGCCCAATTGTTCAAAGAATCATTAGCTTAACTAACTCATTAATGACAAACTTGTTTACTGTTGTAGCTAAGGTATTTCAAATACATTGATATTTTTGCTGCAAAAAATGTGAGTTTTTCAGCAAAAAAAAAAAAAAAAAAAAAAAAAAAAAAAAAAAAAGAAAAGAAAATCGATGAATATGTCACATTTCAAGATAGAAATTTTAACGTCACGTTAGTTAACAACTTAAGCTTTGAACAACTGGGCAAAGATGTATCCAGTCATCTAAAAACTACAGTTTGTGGTATTCATTACGAAACACGCTTATTCAAATTTATTGAAAATTTTGCCACTAAAAACTGAAAGTTTTCAGATAAAAATTCTGATATTTTTCATATTTCTACTCAAGAACATAGATTGTGGGTACTCGTTAGAACCGCCTCGCCCAGGCGGTTCTAATGAGTACCAACAGTCTACGTTTTTGAGCATAAATAAGAAAAAACAATGTATACCCATGTAAACCTTTGTTCTACTATATAATAGTGGGGTCTAAGTGGAGTCAAAATTATATTGGCATGTTTTCTTGATGATTATTTGTGGTATTGTTTTATTATTTCAGGCGCAGTATGATAACTGTCTTGGTCTTATTGGAGGACATGCTTACTCATTAACAGGAGCAGCTACGGTATGAAACAAATTTTACACTTGAAACTAGTTCTAGTGTAAGAGAACATAGCATTATGCTCTGATATGGTTACTCATATTTACTGAAGGTGGGTCGTGTTTCTGGATGGCAGCGATTTGACTGATGTCATGCTGTGTTACGCTTCAAGTAGTTTAAGGATTTTCTGTTGGTTTTTAAAATCAGTACTACCGCCTTGAATGACTACTCATGTATCTAAGACTCGCTTATTGTTGCATGTTTTTTTTATAAATTTGAGAACTTGAATAAACTTGAAACTTGGAATAGGAAACAGACCAAACACAGTGATTTCTCGTCATTTGCTTGTTATCGGATTGAAAACTAAAATTTCAATACAGATGTAATCTATGTTGTAGTAGTCTTTTAAGAGTTTTATATTTTCATACTTCAAAACCTATGTTGGTATTTTGTGGTAATTTCGGTTATTCAAAAGACTATTCCAGTATTTCGGTAGTTTTTCCGGTATTTTCTGCGCATTGACTGTTTGCTAATATCCACTCTGTTTGGACAGTAGTAAACGAGAGAGCACCTATCTTGTGATATGTGCGCCCAACGACGACTCAGATCAGCCTGCGCATCCGCGCAGTCTGATCAGAGTCTTCGTTGTTCGAACGAAAAAACTTTACATCCTTTGCAATGCAAAACGTGCCCAGTGAAAATTCTGATCAGACTGCGCGAATGCGTAGGTTGATCTAAATCTTTGCAGGGCGCACATGTCCGAAGGTATGTTTTCTCCTGTTGAATCTCATTTCTTATCTCCATACAGATAAAGACCAACGATGGCAAAACAGTCCGTCTGGTCCGGATCCGGAACCCGTGGGGACACACAGAGTGGCAGGGGCCCTGGAAAGATGGGTAAGACATTAGGTTAACATGTCCATATAATATAGGCTCATGTTCTCCAATCTATAGTGAAAATAGGGAATGTAGGGGTATGCATCATTATTTTTATTTTCAGAAATGTTCAGTTTTTATAGTATTTTTTCTCAGTTTTTCTTTCTATCCTTTACAATATATATATATATATATATATATATATATATATATATATATATATATATATATATATGTACAGTCGACTCTCGTTATCTCGAATTCCAAGGGACTCTCTGAAAAACTTCGAGATATCCGTAGTTCGACATATCAGATTTGCAGAATTGAGGAAAAACTAATTTGATTAACCACATTTAACAAATATATGTGTAATTGGACTTTTGAAGTTAGAGATATATTGAAAATATTGTGGAAAAGAGGAGAAATTGCTCCTTGTATTCTTTACATGTTGTTAGTTTTTCATGTTTAGACAGGAACCAGATTTTCACTTCGAGATAAGCGGTTATTCGAGATAAGCGAGTTCGAGATAACGGGAGTCAACTGTATGTATGTATGTATGTATGAATGTATGTATGTATGTATTTGAGTGCTTATTAATAAAAATATTTCTCCATATCATATAATGGAAACCTCATGGCTTACATAGGCAAAGAAACTATAGATAAAAGATATCACAATAAATACTTATCTAGATCTTCTTGAATACAAAGAGTTGACGGTACTCATTAGAGGCGCTTCTAATCAATACACACAATGCATATTTTCATGGAGATATAAGAAAAATATTGATACATTTTGGATTAAAAAATGTATCACTGATTATGTAATGGAACACCGTACAATCATAGTAACTCAACAACATGGAGAAATGAGAAAAACAAAAAAAAAAAAAAAAAAAAAAAAAAACAAACAAAAAAAAAAACACAATGTTTGTTATGGTCGGTTTAGCACGCACGAACACAGCAATGACAACCCAATTATGTCGAGTTGAGGACTCTTCTACCTCAAGTATTTGGACAGGTCCATTTCCAATATATGGGGTGCCTGGCTAGTTTTAATTATTACCATGTTTTATAGAAATTCCTGTTTTTAATGCAAACAGGGTAGACCCTGATCAGACGCCGTGTTATCTGTTTTTTGTGAGTTTTTCATTAAAGAGTTCGTTAAGCTAACGATGTCTTGACCAACTGAACCCAGTCAAATATCTGAGGAACTATCCAAAATGGCGGCACCCATTCTCATAGTTATAAAACAACTTTAATTCACAATAACAGCAGTGTTTTAATTGGCACTCGATGTCGGCATGTCAACGTCTTTCCCGTGAAAGTTGACGTCATCAACCGTGGTATAGTCAAAACTATTGCCCAGCGCTTTTGCATTTGGTTTAAATGGGTTACGTCATCACTATGGTAAAGTCAAAACTATTGGACGGCTGGTGACATCAACATTGTGTGAGCTCCGGCGCGCGCCAATTAAGTATTAAAAGGTATAAATAGACAAAACTGTTTCACTGAGTTGTGTATAGCAGGTTGGGTAAAAATAAAAAATATCAATCCAGGTCTTTTAGATAAAGCGAACTCTAGGCACACCAACTGCTGCGCATGTGATTTTTTATTTTTTATTTTTTATTTTTTTTTTTTTTTTTTACTATCGCCTTAGAATTAGCAGTGGTAATCGAGCAACCGTTGCTCGAGCCATTGAGGTTCGACTGTAGTTGATACCTTTATTAATTTCTCCATAAGCCACAATGCTAAGCGTTAAAAATTTTCCCACCTGCTTCAGTTCCATGGTCCCTAATCAGATCCAGGGTTTGGTGTGATGTGATGGCCACTTGTGCCAGCAACAGATCCTGGATTGTCGTGTCATCTACACCACTCGACTATGCCCGCCATCCCAAATACTCCTTCTATTCAGGGTCACAAACTGGAATGACCGACCGACTCTTTGTAGCAGTCTAAACAACCAGATAGTTTCCAAAAGGATTTTTTCTTCTGTCTGAAATTCTCCTTCAAGAACCTCCTTTTGCCTGAAAGAAACAGAACAATGCAGTCTTTTTTTACCTTAAGCTACATACACCATTTACTCCGTATACACTATTTTTAGATTGCCTGTCTTTCAGGGTACCAAAACAATGTAACGAAAATAGTAGTCTAGTTCCAGATAGAGAAAAACAGGCATTCCAAAAGCCATGTTAAATCTGATGTTTCAAAAACACATGTTCGAACTTTAAAATCATAGTTTGTCAGTTGCAAAAGTAGATTCTGAAAAAAAGGCATCAGCCATTTCTTTACAATTGTAATTAGCTTATAGAGATCTGAGATTGCCACCAATGCTTATCTATTTACCCTAGGTATTCGGACACCTTAGCCTTTACCATACTTGTTAAAAACTGAACAATGGATTCTACAAGGAATGACCCATGAAGTTTTCCGGGCCATACTAGCAAGTTTCGGCAAATAAGCCTTATCAATTTTGAAAAATCCTGGAATGGACTTATTGATCACAAAGGTCTATTTGCATACATAACGAAAACAAGCCTATTCAAATATACTGAAAATTTTACCACCAAAAAATGAAAATTTTCATATAAAAAATTCTGATATTTTTCATATTTCTGCTAAAAACATAGATTGTGGGTACTCGTTAGAACAGAAATAAGAAAACTAATGAATACCCCTGTAAACCCCAGTTTTACTATATGAAAGTGGGGTTTAAAGGCGTCAAAATATTTAGGCATGTTTTCGTGATGTAACCCGCTGATGTTTCTACAAATAACTGGATGAATTGCAAATAGTGTAGACTCAGATCAGACGCCGCGTTCTGCGGCGTCTGATCTGAGTCTACATTGTTTGCCTGGCCCCGAATGTCCGAGTATTTTTGGGTAAATATGACAAACGTATTTCATTTTGTTTCTTTAGAGGAAGTGAATGGTCAAGAGTGCCACCGAATGCCGTGCAACATGCCAATATAGATGATGGTGAATTCTGGATGGAATTAAAAGATTTTATCAAGTATTTCACAGGTGTTACCATTTGCTCATTGGTTCCAGACTTTGATAAAGACGGATGTGCGGACACACTAAGTAAGTTTCTTTTATCAAAATATCTTGAACAATTTATCTTCATGTACATATTTGCGTGTCGAGTTATTTACATGATAAATAAAGTTCATTCTTTAGTGGCCATATTAGTTTTCTTATAGAAATGAATTTCATCTTTGTTTGTGGATTTTATCGATGTGGAAACATCGGTGAATCACTCACAAACTAAGGGCTTTAAATTAAAGTCGTGGGTGATTCACCGGCCGGTATTTACACATCGATAATATCCATGAAAAATAAAATTCTTTGCTCCTAATTCTTACTTAATTATGTTTGCCTTGAAAATGTGAGTTAAACACATTATTCTAGAAACATACGCAAAGAAAATAGTTCTAATATTTCTGCTCAATGGATTTTATTGAAGTGTAAATGTCGATATGTTTTCGAACAGTCATATTGCGCTAAACGGTGTAAGCCTGTTGAGTTGAGATTATATAATAAATAAGGCGAAGTCGTAATTCTTTTTCTAAAATGTTCTTGCAAAATTTCTAATAAAATCCCTTTGGCAGAAAAATGAATGAAATAAAATAGATGTTTACGTTCATTGTGTACAAAAATGCCTCTTTTAGAAGTTAGTAGCTCCATTCCCAGCAGAACTCATAACGTCATTTCGTGCGTCGCTGCGACGTCATTGACTTACACAAGTCGTAAGAATGTCTTTTCAACGTCGCTGTGACGTAATAACGTCACAACAACAGCGAACGACGTTGTAATCATAATGTGTGTTTGCTTGTTTTATATATATGAAATTACTCAGTCCATAGGGGTTGTGCAGTGTGAATAAAAACTATATTGACTGGCATCATAAATATTATTGGCTGACTAGGCTCATTATTGAAGCTTCACAATACATCAAGGTACCCAACTACATGTCAATTCATGTAAATTTCATTCAGAAAATGAAACGGTCTAAATAAAACACAGGCATGCTAAAATTCTTTGCTGAAAGCGTAGATTTATATGCTTCGCATTGCAACTAACTAGTTGGCAAAGGTTCCCCGTGTAAATGACCCGAGAATCATCAATTGTAAGTTGTACTCGCTACTAACTGAGGGTTACTTTTATCACCATACATGCTCTGGTAGATTAGATTGTTGCTTCTCATCTATTTTGGCTACAAACGTGCGGTTTTTGCCTGAATCTTCCTCAAAGTTTCTTCTACATGCCTGCAAACAGCGAAGGCTCTGCCGAGCTTGCACTGATGTGCAGCATTGCCTGAGCCTTTGCTGGTCGCCTATGAGATAAGTACCCTTTTCTAATGTGCTGGCTCTTATTTGCTTTGAAATAATACATTTTAGGCGAAGGAAAACAATGAAAAGTTTGGTGTTCTACTTTATTTGTTTAAAGGAAAAAAGTCATCAAAAAGAAAAATAAATAAATAAATAAAAATAAAATAATACCTTTTATGCCGACATAAAATAGTTAAGACATTTGAAAATATAACCTTTCAAGCCGACTCATCAGATAGTAAATATAGTCGAAAACAAAACCTGTTAACCCAGTTATTTTGGTGATAAGTTTTATCAAAATCGATTGAGAAGTAAGAAAATATCAGTAGGAAAGCTTTATTTGTCTCTTTAAATACTGTCGAATCTCGTTATCTCGAATTCTTAGTGACTCCCTGAATTACTTCGAGATATCTGTACCTTGACATATCAGATTTGAACAAAAAATAAATCGAACAACCACATTTAACAAATATATGTGTAATTCGACTCCTGAAGTTATAAATATATTTAAACTATTGTGGAAAAGAGGAGAAATTGCTCCTTAGGAGCAATTTCGCCTCTTTTCCACAATAGTTTGTTACCAGTTGTTTTTCATGTTTAAGCAGGGATCAGCTTTTCACTTCGAGATAAGCAGTTATTCGAGATAAGCGAGTTCGAGATAACGAGAGTCAACTGTATGAATAAATCTCTTTTTAACTATTAAAACACTCTAAACTTCAACCAATGTGTTTATTTCCAAATGCTGCGGAACTTTTTCTGGCATAAAATGAATTAAGATTTCTCTTTACTATTAAGCTTGTTGTATAATAATGCAAACTTTTCAGCTTAGCCTGGCGATAATAGACAATACACATTCAGTGGAACATGCCGTTTATACAACGGTGCATCGACGTCGATGTGACGTTGTATAAACGTCATGTACCCGCTGGGAAACCAATAAAGACGCAACGCCATTACAACATTCATTTTGACGTCATGTTGTCTCAGTGACGTTAAAACAATGTTGTAATGACATAGTGTGTTTGCTGGGAATATCAAGCGTGCTGCGTAGTACTTGTTGACAACCATTGGCATTAGCCTATGCATATCCCAGCTAGCATTCTACGTAAATCTACATCGGTCCGTCATCGGCCCGTCAGCTACCCTGACGGGCCGATGACGGCCCGATATAGATTTACGTAGAATGCTGACTGGGATGTTGCTTAAATATCATTTATTGTTTTATATTTATTTGTCTTTTTCACACAAAAGGTTTAAGTAAGTATATGTGTTCAGCTTTACTGCAGTGCTTTAGAAAAACATAGTTTATACATTCTTTCTTTTGACATTTCACTTATTTGTGTTCTATTGACAGTTAATGATCTGAATTAGTTTTGCAGTGATTAATTAAACAGTTTAACATATTAGAGACCCTCCCAGGGGCGTGGGGCAGGGGTACCTGTTCCCTTGTTCCCCTGAAATATTTCAACATTTTCTCTTGTTCGCCAAAATCAAAATCTTAATTTTCTATGTTCCCTGCTCCCCACAATTACATTTGTTCCTTTGTTCCCTTCATTTTTTTACTAGTTCCACCGTTCCCCTGAATAAATGACATTATTACCCTGTTCCCCATAACCCCTTGGAGGGCTTCATAATAAATATATTATTTCTAAAGAAAGTACATTTTTATACTTTGAGAGCTGCAGGGCCCTTCTTGGAATTGCTTTAGAAGCAATTTTATGGTAAAACATGATATACCGTTTTCAAAGAACAAATAATTCGTGGTGAAATAACATAGCCATCACAGAGTGATTATTATGATATGATTAAAATAAAAACATGACAAAACTGATAAAACAAGCTATATATTTTATAATATTCAGAATGTACTTCCTTTTGAGATTTAGTATGTAATCTGTTCCATCTAAACTACTAGTGTTCACTGATACAAGCCGTTATTTTCCGTGGTTTAACCCATTTATGTCTAGTGTCCCTTAAAAGGGACATTTGCAAACTGTGTAGACCCTGATCGGACACTGCAGAACGCGGTATCTGATCAGAGTCTACACTGTTTGCATTAAATAAGCCTACAGGAATTTCTATAAAACATTGTAATAATATGTACTAAGCAGACACCCCTTATATTGGAAATGAACTGGCCTGAAGAGTGAAGATTGAATAGTCCATTAGGCGTAAATGGGTTAAAAAACATTGCACTCTTGTTACAGTTCTTATTGTTTCATCTACAGAATTGTTTCATTTAACCCTTGTACTTCTGCATTTTCTTCTGATCTTGTTCGGCGGAAGAAGTACCCTTACTCGAGTACCCATTATTTCCTTCATTTTCACTGGTTTAATTCAGACTCGTACACTGTATCAATAGAAAAACTTACTACCGGCGGATCAGCCGTTAGCTATTTTACTATAACGTGGGACGATTCACTTGCTCAATGTGAATATTGCAGGAAGTCGTTGGTTCCTTCCGTTGAGTCATCTACCATTTATGTTCCGAGGACGCTCGGGTAGAATTCTTATGGTTGGCACAGTTTTCTGTTTGATAACAAAGAAATGAGACCAAAAACAATACTGATAATCAGAACATGGTGAAATCTGACCCAGAGTTTGGAAAATCTTTTTACTGCATTGTCTTGAATGCGGACAACATGATTTATATTAAAGCATATCCCATCCCATATAGACAAATTTAGAACTAAAGGATGAGCATTGTTTTAAAAGGTACTGAGTTGCACTCAAATAAGCATACTCGTCCCATCCCACCGAAAGTGTAAATACAGTGGACTTTCGTAATCTCGAAGTCCTCTGAAATACTTTGAGATATCCGTTCCTCGACATATCAGATTTGCAGAATTGAGGGAAAATAAATCGAACAGCCACATTTCACGAATGAAATGTTTGACTCCTGAAGTTAGAGATATATAGAAAATATTTTTGAAAAGAGGAGAAATTGCTCCTGAGTAGCAATTTCTCCTCTTTTCCACAGTATTTTGTTACCTGTTGTTAGATTTCCATATTAAACAGTGACCAGATTTTCACTTCGAGATAAGCGGTTATTCGAGATAAGCAGAGATAACGAGAGTCGACTGTAGTTGAAAACATCAGGATAGGGGTTAAATAGAAAATTAATTCTAATTATTGTCTTATTCTGTTATTTTCTGTTTCCTCGATCTTAACCCTATATAATTCTATATAAGCAGTGTGTAAGTGTATCTATATATACATGTACTTAACCCTTGTCCTGCTGAACCCGGATATACCCTGCCTTTGCAAACAGTGTAGATCCAGATCAGTTGGCTTCTGAGGAAGCCAGCTGATCTGCATCTGCACTGTTTGCCATTAAGTATGTGAATTTATAGCAACAATCTGCATCAAGTATTCTGATTGGCTGAAAATTAGAAGTGGGTGTGGCATCTTAATTTATTCAGCAGGACAAAGTTTGATATTGTAGATTAGTTTCCGATCTTTACCAGCACTACTATCTCCACATTTGTACGTCTGATGGTTATTTTCTTATCCTGTTGTGGTGAAGGTTCATGTATAATTTGTATATAATATTTTACTTGAAGACAATTTTGAAATGTAAACCATTAAGAACTCGTACGACGTACATTGTACACCACCAGCTCCAATGTTCTATGAGTGTCTGGTGGGGGCTTACTTATTACAGATAGCATTTCTTTCATAATGATTTTATTAAAAATGACTAAAATATACTGATTTTGTTGACTTTAAATACCCCATTTTATAAATTCGATTTGGAATCTAAAGGTAAGGTATGGTATAATATTGTGAAACGGACTCTAAACGCAACCTTGAACATTTTAGTACCATTTCTCAAAAGAGAAAACTTAGATACAAGTCCAGTTGTTAGCCAGCAAACACACTATGTCGCAACAACGTCGTTACAACGTCGCTGCAACGTCGTGACGTTGCAGCGACGTTGTAACGGCGTTCCTGCAACGTTGTGTGTTTGCTGGGTAGCTTGGCAACGTTGAGTTTCATGCAGATATTTGAGTTCGCTTGGTAAAGGCAACGTTTTTCGCACACTTATCGTTAACGAAATATTCTAGCCGAGCTAACATTATATTTAAACGTATGTCGGACCGTCATCGGCCCGACAGGAATCCCGTCGGTCCTAGTAGAATGCCAGCTGAGGGTGTTGCTATATAAATTTGTTGTATAAATATAATCTCTCTCTCTCTCTCTCTCTCTCTCTCTCTCTCTCTCTCTGTCTGTCTGTCTGTCCGTCTGTCTATCTATCTATTCGAAAGTGCAAAGGTGAAGGAGATGAAAGATTAAAATAGATGAAGAATAGTTGAACTCAAGATAAAAATATGTTGTTTGGGTTATAAGGCCTTGAGTCTCGCAGTCTGCTTACTATAGTCTTGAAAGCGACAATACTGTATAGGCTAACAACAGACTCTAGTAGAGCATCCCACTGGACTATCGCCAGTGGAAAGAAGGACTACTTGTAATGATCCCTAGAAGTTTGCACTAACCCTCACCCAGCGGGCACAAAACGTTGAAACAACTTGATTCAACATCGTTTCAATATTGTGTGCCTGCTGAGCAGTTGATCGTCGGCTGAGTTTGCTGACATAGTGCTAAACCTTGGTTCTCTGAATCCGGATATGCCTCGTCTTCAGTTGCTTCTCCGGAACCCAACTGATCTGGATCTTCACTGTGGGTGTGGCATTTTAATTTATCCACCACGCAAGGGTTAAATTTACGGGCGAGTCCTTTTTTTATGTTAATATATAACCGTATGTACTATTTTATTTGTAGATTTCTGCACCACAATATTCGGAGACTGGGTGGGAAGAAAGGCTGCAGGTTTCCAGAACAGAATAAACAATCCAAGATATTTATTCCATGTTCCTGATGACGGTAATTACTAACCTTTACCCTCTCTTTGCAAATTCATAGACGACACATTGGTGATATTTTCTCATTTTTCCTAGAAAATAAGTTTTGGCATTTCGCAAGGAAACAATTTGTATGAAGTGTCAAAGCATATTTTCTGGAAAAATGAGAAAAAAAAAATGTTTCAAAATGTCGTTTGCAAACAATTTTACCCAGAGTGCTAAACATTAAATTGTTTTTTACATGAGCGATGTCAGGAGAAAAAGGGAATCGAGAGTAATGAACACGCTAACACAAACTATCGAAAATACCTTAAGTATCAGGTATTTTGAGCCTGACTACTTTCGGCCAGTTAGGCCTCATCAGTGATCCTAGTGAATTTGCAAACATCCCGGAATGGGTTCAGAGATCACAAAAGGTCTGGGCCCAGTTGTTCAAAGCGTCATTAGCTTAACGAGCTCGTTAGTGGTCAAACTGTACATTATCTAATTCATAGGTATTTTTGCTGAAAAAATGTGAGTAGCTTTTGCAAATGCAAAAGCTACTCACATTTTTTCAGCAAAAATAGTAGTGTATATGCCATATTTAATGATCAAAGTTTTAACGATACGTTAACTAACGACATCGTTACTTTTGAACAACTTGGCCCAGAAAATATAAAATAAGCTGGTGAAGTGTATGGAGGGACATTTTATGGCCGTCACACAACCAGCTGTAGCTAAGAAAATAGATAAGTTCCAAAAGAATTGACACTTGAAAGCATGAAGCACTCTCACACAACATATCGAAACTCCCTGAAGTGTCGAGTTTTCGGGGCCAGACTAACGAGTTTCCGCCAATTGAGGCCTCATCAGTGAATCTCATATTTTCTTTAAAAAAATCTTGGATTAGTCCGTGGCCACAAAAGACCAGAAAGTATAAACTACAGTGAACCCTCGTTACAACGACAGCATTTGTTCCCAAAAACATTACCATTATAATGAATTTGCTGTTGTAAAGAATTTTTAATGGATAGAATGATAGGGAAAAAAGCATTGTTTTATTCTGATTTCCTCATAGAATATATGTTTTTGATATTTGTTAGAATCGTTGCTTGGAGAGTTTATGCAATTCTTTTGCATAAGTTCTCATAAAACGTCACCTCTTGAGCGAAGGTTTCGTGACATTCAAATTGTCATTATAACGAATTTTGTCGTTGTATCGAGTGTCGGTATAAAGAGAGTTGACTGTACACTGTAGTGAAGTGGGAGATACATTTTATGGCCTTTACATGGCACTATCACTAGCTCTAGTGAAGGTTAATAGATTCTTAAAGGAGTGACCCGTGAGAGCAATTAATACACTCTCATAAAATCTGAGAAATACCAGAAGCGTCAAGTTTTTCAGACAAGGTAGTTTCGGCTTATCAGTCCACATCATGTTCAAATCTGGCCATGACCATTCTATATTGATGTAGTAGCTGTCTAATATATTTATCGGTTGCCTGGGCGAGATTGTTGGTCGCCTGCATGTAATCAGTCATCATAGTGATGTATCAGTCTCTCTTTAATTTAATTTTCAGGAATGGACGAAGAAGGATATGTGCCAGTCGTTGTTCAAATATGCCAAAAGATTTTGCATAGAAAAACAGACAAAACATCAATAAGAGTGGATTTGTTTAAGGTATATTATGGGCTGCAATGTGAGAGAAAGTAATCTCTGACATGTGCGGCTAACGACGACTTAAATCAGCCTGCACATTCGCACAGTCTGGTCAGAGTTTTCGCTGTCTGCATGAAGAATTATTGCATTTTTCGCTATCAAAGATAGGCCCAGTGTAAGTTCTAATCAGACTGCGCGAATGCACAGGCTGATCTGAATCTTCGCTGGGAGCACATGGCCGAAAACTCGCTTTCTGACTTTACGGCTCAGTCTTAACCCTTAAAACGCTAAGAAAAACTGCATCTGAAAATGTCGTCTGTTTATGTCGTCTGCTGAATATTCTTGCAAACTTCTCAAAGCTATTTTTGCATATCGGCAAACAGTGTGGACCCAGATCAGACTGCTCCTCCTTTAGGAGCAGTCTGATCTGGGTCCACACTGTTTGCAGAAATGACTTTTAAAATCACAAGCAGAAGACAAAGCAGACGACAATTGTTGTGATTGGCGCTTTTAGGGTTAATTATATATACTCAACAAAATAATTAAAGGTTGACCAGTTTTAATTTCTCTGATTACCATTCAAATGCGACCCGTCAGTTGTCAAACATTATTCTGTTGGCAATACTGCTATTTGCATACCTATTTCAATAAGCTCAACATGTTAGCAATATGCTCAGCTACCAAAGTGTCAATGGCGCGAACATTGTCAGCCTAGAGGATTCTGAGAAGAATGGGAATTTCTGAAAAATGACTTTTAACCCTAATATGATTTTTTTTTTTGGAATATCTGAAATTTTCTCTTTTTTTTGTACTCAAAACAATGATTTACCCCAAACATAATCTTGCAAATTCCACATTCTTAGGGGTAAAAGATGCATACATGTAGATCTGGCCAGAAAAAGGTCAACCCTTTAAGAGGCTAAAACTGCCTTGATGATTCCCCATAGACAGTGAATAATCTATAGAGGGTATCTGTAGGAAAAATGTGAGTTTCTTGACTGATATTAAGGCCAAGACTGTACTTATCATGTTCAAATTTCAATTTTTCATTTTGGGGTAAAAAGGAGAATTTTCTAAGAATTTTACAATAAAAAATTTCATTTCAAAATTTGTTGTTGGAAACACTCCTTTTCGGGTTCCATTTTAAGAAACAATCAACAATATTTCAATATATTCTGTAGTTTTTGCCCAGAGACTCAGTCAAAATTTGCATATATGGAAAATTACACTAAGTGACCATTAAATTATTTTGTTGAGTATAGTTTGCATTTTATGAAATAGGTAAATGTCTTAAAATTTCATAGTCCAAAGTTGCTGACAAAATGTCATATACAAACAGTATAGCCCCAGATCAGACTGCTCCCGAAGTAGCAATCTGATCAGGATCTATACTGTTTGCTATTCCACTTAGTGTTTAAAGAAAAAACTGCATAAAAAGCAAAATTTAGTCCAAAAACAGGATGGCATAAAGTGTTCGAAATTTTAGGACACTTACCGTAGTCATTTAATTGATTTGATTTTGCTTGCAACTAAATAAGATATCAACATAATTGCTTCTATTAACCTTAACCCCTCTCTAGCTAATTCTGCAGACGACACATTGGTGATAGTTTTTCTTAATATCCCAGAAAACAGGATTTAACATTTATGCAAAAATGTCTCCACGGAGATAGCTTGCATAAAATGACAAATCCTGTTTTCTATAAAAAAATAAGAGAAATATTTTAACATGTTGTCTGCTGAAAATTTTACCCGGAGTGCGACGCCTTAAAGAAATACACATACACCTGGAATCCATTATATCCTCTTTCATAAAAAAATAGAAATGTGTCTTTTTAACCAGAGTCTGCCTTTTCAAAAACAAAGTTTTTACAGATGACTAAGGATTATACTCTGTGGGTAGTCTAAGATTCATTAACAGCATTTTCAGACGGACAGCACGCTTATTCAAATCGTATATTGAAAATTTTACAGCCAAAAAAGGAAAATTTTCAGATAAAAAATTCTGATTTCATATTCCTGCTCAAAACATAGATTGTGGGTACTCGTTAGAACCGCCTCGGTGAGGCGGTTCTAACGAGTACCCACAATCTATGCTTTTGAGCAAAAATAAGAAAAATAATGTATACCCCTGTAAACCCCAGTTTTACTTTATAAAAGTGGGGTTTAAAGGGGTAAAAAATATATAGGTATGTTATCGTGATGTCTGATCAAGCTGAGCGGATCTGTCTGTTATTTAGCACATCGTGGCCCTGTTTGTGGGCTTCTTGTGTTCTGGCTGTAGATCACCATTGAGCCATTTGCTGTGTTTCAGCATAGGGATTTTGATTATAGTCAAACTTCAATGACTCGAACATCTTTGGGACCACGGGAATTCGTTCGATATATGGGTCAAACTTCAATGACTCGAACATCTTTGGGACCACGGGAATTCGTTCGATATATGGGTAGTTCGAGCCACTGAGGGTTAACCATGGCGCTTTGAGTGTACTCATTAGAATCGCCTCGAGGAGGCGATTCTTATGAGTACACATATCATACTATTTAATGATAAAATAAGAAAATTTTTTCTGAAATATTTCTTATCTGGAGCTTTCGTAAGATTTTCCTGTGGACTCAAAAAATGAGTTCGAATTAGCCATGGTAAACGAGCCATCGATGTTCGAGCTACTGAGGTTCTATTGTATGTTTTTCACTGTAATGTTTCACAGATGAGGTAGAGCACCCCTATGCCGACTTCACATACAGTTGACTCTCGTTATCTCGACCTCGCTTATCTCGAATAACCGCTTATCTCGATGTGAAAATCTGGTCCCTGCCTAAACATGAAAATCCAACAACAGGTAAAAATATTGTGGAAAAGAGGAGAAAGTTTTTCCTCAATTCTGCAAATCTGATGTATCGAGGTACGGATATCTCGAGGTATTTCCGAATTTCCTTGGAATTCGAGATAACGAGTGTTGACTTGTAATTTTGACTGCTTCAGAATTAACGGTGAGGTTAGCGTGAATTAAACATAAAATTGGTTTAAGTCTACCCCTCCCCCCCGCCCCCACCCCCCCCCCCCCTCCGCAACCCACCACCTCCTAAAAACCCGCTTTCCCACACGCTCTGGTTTGCCTACTGACCGTTCAAAGGCGGTACCGTTTTTTGTTCTTCTTTGTGCGTCTATGGCTACATATGTGGCGTTTGTGTTATCCTCATTATTTGTTCCTCATTACGAAAACACGCCCATTTAAATATATTGGAAATTTCATCACCAAAAACTGAAAGTTTTCAAATAAAAACTCTGATGTTTTTCATAATTCTGCTCAAAACGTAGATTATGGGTACTCGTTAGAACCGCCTCGCCGAGGTGGCTCTAACGAGTATCCACAATCTATGTTTTTGAGCAGAAATAAGAAAAATAAATAATGTATACCCCCTGTGAACCCCAGTTTTACTATATAAAAGCTGGGTTTACGGGAGTCAAAATTATGTAGGTATGTTTTTGTATTTTTTTTAATAATTTTCCGCGGGGAGGGGGGCGGGGATGCTCTGGAGGGCTGTGCTTCGTAATTGTAGCATTTCCTGGGTATTGTCAGTTATATTCTTAGTTGTTAAGCAAGAAGGACTCCCTGGGCCAACTGGCTACGCTTCCAGTTGTTGGAGGTTCCAACCATGATATAAGAAATGATTTTCCCAAGCTAAAGACTCACAAACTTAAAGTCGTGAGTCTTTGTCCTTGGGAAGTCATTTAGTGTGTGTGTGTGTGTGTGTGTGTGTGTGTGTGTGTGTGTGTGTGTGTGTGTGTGTGTTTGTGTGTGTGCGTGTGTGTTTTCTGGCCGTTCCAAGGCAGTTATTCTGTTGCAGTTCCTTGTTCGTGCGGCGGTAGTTACATATCTGGCGCATGTTTTATCCTTAGTTGTTCCTTATTTCTCCTTCTTTTCATTACGAAGATATGCCTATTCAAATATATAGAAAATTTCACCTTCAAAAACTGAAAATTTTCAGATAAAAAATTTGATATTTTTCATATTTCTGCTCAAAACATAGATTGTGGGTACTCGTTAGAACCGCCTCGGCGAGGCGGTTCTAACGAGTACCAACAATCTTTATTATTGAGCAGATATAAGAAATATAATGTATACCCCGGTGAACCCCAGTTTGACTATATAAAATGGAAGTTTTAGGGGGATCAAAATAATATAGGCATGTTTTCGTGATAAGGTGCCTCGGGAAGACTGTGCTTCGTAATGGTGGCATTTCCTGGGTTTCTTCACTTATAAATTTGCTGAGCGCACATGAAACCTTGTAGGAAATGCTGTTTCCCGGCTTATAACTGTTTAAATATATTACAGGTTGTTGGACTAAATGAACAACGAGGTAAAGAACCCACTGCCGTCGTTGAGTTGCAAGGGGACGTTACAAATATCTACAAGAAAGAAAAGCAAATGTGTGCCAGACACAGGTAATTATATATGTTTTGATCAAATCTTGCTGATAAAGCGTTTATTTTTATGTATCGACTGATTTTTAACCCTTACACCATTTACACCTAGCGCCCCATACATAAGGCGTATAAAATAGTTGTGTTTCCACTAACATGCTGAAAAAATTTTGTCGTAAGGTAGGAGAAATTCTTTTTAATTTTTCTATTTTTCTCCAGAAAAGAACAGGGTCGGGCCTGTAATTTTATAAAAATACGGAAATTTTGTTGAGGGTCAGTGTTTTACTTTTTTATTTTGCATTTCACTGATAAAAAATAGCAGATTCGGTGTTTGAAACAGGGTCGGTCGGGTTAGTGGAAACACTGTGACAACTTTTTTTTTACGCCAAAGGTGGACATTGGCAAACAGAGTAGACCATTATCAACATAGGGTCTGATCAGGGATAACACTATTTGCATTTTGGACAGGAATTGCTACAAAACATGTTAACAATAAAACTAGCCAGACACTCCTTGTATTGGAATTAACCGGTCCAAAGACAGACAACCTTATAATGACAATTTGACTGTCACGAAACCTTCGCTTAGGAGTTAACAACTAGTCATAAACTATACAAGAATATTGTATTTAATACTTTTAAGAAATATATGTTTTGAATATTTGTTATAGAACATATGTTTTGGATATTTGTTAGATCGCCTCACTGAGGCGATTCTAACAAATATCCAAAACATACAGTTGACTCTCGTTATCTCGACCTCGCTTATCTCGAATAACCGCTTATCTCGAAGTGAAAATCTGGTCCCTGCCTATACATGAAAACCTAACAACAGATGGAAAATATTGTAGAAAAGAGGAGAAATTGCTAAGGAGCAATTTCTCCTCTTTTCCACAATATTTTCAATATATCTCTAACTTCAAAAGTCCAATTACCTATCAGTTTGTTAAATGTGGTTAATCAAATTATTTTTTCCTCAATTCTGCAAACCTGATATTTCGAACTACGGATATCTCGAAGTATTTCAGAGAGTCCCTTGGAATTCGAGATAACGAGAGTCGACTGTATGTTCTGTGAGAAATTGAGAACAAATCAAGACCTTTCCTACAGATCAATCTGCTCCTTTAGTATTCTTTACAACAGCAAATTCATTTTAATGACAACGTCTATGGGAACAAACGCTGTCGTTGTAACGAGGGTTCACTGTAGTTAATGTAAAATAGTCCACTCGGCAAACAAATTGTATCAGGCGGCATTCTATTTATTTTACTATTTTGCAGAGGAAACACGGCAATTTTTACGATGAAATCCTAAAAACACATGAAATCCATTGCTATAATGATGACATGCAGGTTTCTTGAGGTCCAATAATATCGTCCCAGCGTTACAATTTGTACGGAAATTTTCTTGCAACTTGTAGGGTAGGACCTTGTTTGAAAAACGTTGTTAATTTATTCTTATTTGGACGGAAATGTTTTTTCTCCTCCAACTTATAACTGAACCACGTCCTTTTTTTTATGTGGACCACACCAAAATCAGTCACTGTAGAGTTAGTTAAATTAACCCATTGTAGACTGGAGATCCCTAAACGGGCAATTACCAGACAGTGCAGACCCAGATGAGATGCTGCACCAAGCAGCATCTGATCAGGGTCTCCAATATTTGCAAGTAGTTCAACAATTTTCTCTCTGAATATCTAAATTACATAGCCTGACATACCTAAAATCGAAAGAATCTTCTAATATAGACTGGCTCCAGTCGTTTCTGCTTTTTTTTTTTTTTTTTTTGCCTTTTTTTTTTTATCACCTCCCGTAGCTGTATTTGTCTCTTTAATCCCATTTCATTGTTTTACTACACTAAATGACATAACTTATGAAATCATTATAAGCTGTACTAGGTTGTATACCTTTGAAAAGGAAAGAGAAAATGACAGAAAAGATAGAATTTGGAAACAGACAATCTAATATATAGTGTGGGAGAGTTCATTCAGTCTACAAAATATTAACTGTCTAAATGGATCGTGCCATGCAAAAACATGTTTTTGGGCATCCGCGCAGTTTGATCAAACCTTTACTGTCCGCTAACAGAATCATTGGACACTGTGAAATGTATCAATCATCACGAAAACATGCCTATATTATTTTGACCCCCTTAAACCCCACTTTTATAGAGTAAAACTGGGGTTTACAGGGGCATACATTATTTTTCTTAATATGCTCAAAAACATAGATCGTGGGTACTCGTTAGAACCGCCTCGTCGAGGCGGTTCTAACGAGTACCCACGATCAATGTTTTGAGCAGAAATATGAAAAATATCCGAATTTTTTATCTGAAAATTTTCATTTTTTGGAGGTAAAATTTTCAGTATATTTGAATAGGAATGTATCAATGAAGGGCAAATGCCTTGAAGAGACTTTGAGCATGCGCTGGATTTGTGCATTGTGCGCGTGTTCGAAGAAACCTTTTCGTTTGGCCCGGTCCAAATAATATTGGCTTGGTCTTTCTTAGAGGTAGAGTTTGTAAAATGACAGCCAAGGCCAAGCTCAGACTGTGCGCGAGTACGCAGACTAATCTGAGGTTTTGCTTTACCCACATTACATATTTTACGGTTGTCCTTCTTCGCAGAATTGAGCCAGGTCATTACATGGTAGTGCCCTCGACGATAGAAGCAGGTACAGAGAAAGAGTTTCTCGTCAGGATATACACACCCTGTCCATTACAAGATATAAGGTAGATCTCTCTCTCTCTTTCTCTCTCTCTCTCTCTCTCTCTGCCTGTCTCAGGGTGTGTGTGTGTGTGTGTGTGTGTGTGTGTGTGTGTTCTAAATTATACAATAAAAAGAAACTTGTTGAAGTTGATATCGCATCTGCGTACGAACATGTGGAAACAAACACCAAGGCCCAGTTGTTCAAAGTTAACGACATCGTTAGTTAACGATTCGTTAAAATTTAGAAACAGATATAAGAAATATAATGTATACCCCGGTGTGATAAATCAATCAGTGGAATGAAACTAACCGTAAAGTTTTACAATTTGACGACTTCATAAATGATGGACGCTAGGATGGACGTAAGTACACGGACGAACGAACGAATGAACGAAAACGTGCATGCTTGTCGCTCATGCTAAGCAGGTGCGAAAATGAGCCACTTTTACATAATCATATGACCTTGCCTGTGTGAATTGTAACATGACGAAGTATGTTTTCATCTTAGGGAACTAGACGGAGGATATGCTATGATGCAGTCAAAGCAATACAAGGCCCCAGAAAATGCCATCGTAGAAAGCAGCCCAAGTAAGTTTACAGTTATTATCAATATCGAAATGAGTTTTAAGATATTATCAATGTCGAAGTAAGTTTTCAGTTGTTATCAATATCGAAGTAAGTTTACAGTTATTATCAATATCCAAGTGAGCATAGTCACTATCGGTAGCCAAGTGAGTTAACAGTTATTATCAAAATCCAAGTGGATTTAAGTTAATATCAATATCGAAGTTAGCTTATAGTTATTGTCAATATCCAAGTGAGTTTATAGTTATTATCAATATCCAAGTGAGTTCACAATTATTGTCAATATCCAAGTAAGATCAACTTTATGACCAATATTCAAGTGAGTTTACAGCTCATATCAATATCCAGGTAAGGTTACAGGTTTTATCAGTATACAGTAAGATTACCGTTATTATAAATATCTAAGTGACTTTACAGTTATTATGAAAATCCAAGTAAGTTTACAGTTATTATCAATATCGAGGTGAATTTTCAGTTATTATCAATACGAAGTAAGTTTACAGTAAAGCTTCCAACGTTATAAGATAAGCTTCCTACGTTATATTGGTTGGCTAAACACAAAAGACCAGACAAATTGTGGGTATTCCGATGGGTACGAATTGCACACCGCTTCTGGCTGATTTGTTCTTGTTCTATTATCTAAAAGAGACTTTCTGAAGAAAAGCAATCTGAAGTTATTGAAGCTTTAAGCTCGACTTCTAGCTATTTGGACGATTTATCAAATGCTGATAATAAGTGCTTCGACGGTTTGATTAGTAAAATTTATCCTTCCGAGGTTCAATTAAACAGAGCAAATTCTTTTGAAACTGAGGCCCGGTTTCTGGACTTGCATTTGTCTATTTTAGATGGGTTTATTTTATGCAAATTTTATAATAAATGCGATGATTTCGATTTTGAGATTGTAAATTTTCCTTATTTGGATGGGGATGTTCTTCGTCCAGCATCCACCGTGTTTATATCTCGCAACTTATTTGGTCAGAGTATCAAGTCATGTTTCTGACTTCAACACTCGAAATAAATTGTTAATTCCTAACTTCTAAATCAGGGTTAACGGTACCATAAACTTCGCAAAACCTTTTCTAAATTATACTGTTGGTTTTCTTCTGCTTCAGCATTTCAGTAATTTCTTGTTGTCGAGTCCTCATCGTTGTTTCATTTCTGTATTCGTTCGAAAGAAAATCAACAGTAGGACTCCGGTGGGCTCGACCAGAGCCAGAGCATCAGGCAACTATTGGCCAATATTTTTTTTGCACCCAATAGAAAAGCCTCATTTAGACAAATATGTTAAGTACTTAACCCTTAGACTGCCAATCACAACAATTGTCGCCTGCCTTGTCTTCTGCTTGTGATTTTAAAAGTCATTTTTGCAAACAGTGTGGACCCAGATCAGACTGCTCCTTTAGGAGTTGTCTGGTCTGGGTCCACGCTTTTTGCCTGTATGCAAAAATAGGTTTGAAAAGTTTGCAAGAATATTCAGCAGATGACATGAACAGACGACATTTTCAGATGCAGGTTTTCTTGGCGCTTTAAGGATTAACCCAGCTAGCATTCTACGTAAATCTACATCGGGCCGTCATCGGCCCGTCAGCTACCCTGACGGGCCGATGACGGCCCGATATAGATTTACGTAGAATGCTGACTGGGAAAGTATGTTTTTGTGGAGTAATAAGAATACCAAATGTACTTTTAAGTTAAAAAATAGTCATCTTCTTAAGCTCTATATCCAGCGTTTTTCATCCATCCTTATTTACATGTTTTACAGTTACATCATCTTGTGAGTTCGGAAAGTGGGTTCAAAACAGAAATGCTGGGGGACAAGTTTCAAGAGAGACGTTTTACACAAATCCTATTGCACAGTGGATTGTTCCTGAAAGAGGTACATGCTCAGCGGGCACCTGACGTTTATACAACGTCGCATCAACGTCAATACAACATAATGATGTTGACATTGTAAAAAACGTCATGTGCCCACTGTGTTAGTCGTTCTGCTTCTTTTTATAGCAGATCACGATTTTGTAATATTTATCACAAAAGTAAAAAATGTGGAATTTAAGATGCCAAGGAAAGCCTCAAACAATAAATGAAGACATCCCTAGTCACCAAAAGTAGAAACGATACAAGCATACGCACTTTAACCCTCTACATGCACACAACACCGCCCCCATAGATAACAAGATGACCAACTTGCAATACTTACAAAAGCTGCAAAAGAAGAAGCAGCGCGTTGGAACAGCCAGTTGCAGGGCTATCGCATCAGTTCTGGAATTTAACAAAGGCCCAACCTTGTCCTTATCTCCGATGCAATTTTAAACCTACAAATAAATGGTAAAAAAGATACCCAGTGCCCAGGAAGAGCCACAATTCTTCATTTGGCAGATTTTCTTCAAGAGTGTTTATTTTTTCATCATAATTTTCTTTCGGATAGCCCATTTCGAGGGTTGAGCGCAAGACTATGGTAACTCAAACATATTTTTTGAAACCCTTGTTTAGGGGCAACTTGGACCCCTTTGTAAACAATGCAAATTTAGGTGCCATTGCTCATACGAGCAATGGCACCTAAATTTTCATTGTTTACAGAAAGAAATGTCGTAATCTTCATAATGCCTTCATGGTGAGAAGATTAGGCTTGGGGAAAAAACAACCATCTGACTTACGCTAGTCTTGCGCTCAACCCTCGATTTGGCTCCTAATTTATTTGGCAAATGATCCATCCCTCGAAATCTGCACAGAATTAACAGGAGCATCTCAGCTTACAAAAATCGGTGATTTTAGTCGCCATTGTATGCCCAGGAACTTTGTTGATGGTTCATATGTCTGATATGTGATATTGTACTGAATTCGCAACCTCATCACGAAAACATGGCTATATAATTTTGACCCCCTTAAACCCCACTTCTATACAGTAAAACTGTGGTTTACAGGGGGAGTATACATTATTTTTCTTACTTCTGCTCACAACATAGATAGTGGGTAGGCATTAGAACCGCCTGGCCGAGGCGGTTCTATCGAGTACCTGCTATCTATGTTTGAGCAGAAATATGTAGACTTTTAGATTTTTTTTTATCTGACAATTTTCATTTTTTGGGGGGTGGTAAAATTTTCAATATATTTGAATAGGCATGTTTTCGTAATGCCTATAAATTATATTTGACTTCACTGAAGACGTTGTTAATTTCCGTATAGAGACCGATAAAGTTTTCCGGTACTGCATCATCATGCAGTGTTTTATTTCTATTTTCCTTAGGACCATTAGACTCATTCAGATATCTAAAATCGAGTAACAGGGTCATATGCAGCCCTACAAACTACCTTGCTCCTAAATGAAAAATCTCAATGGTATCAAGGCCTCCGGCCTCGGTTTTCAACATCTCCCTCGGGACCTGGCGAATGTTAATGCATGAAACACCATGTTTGATCCCTATAGTGGCTGGAAGTACCCATTTAGAACAAATTTCCATGGTCCCAAATATGTTTAAGCTATTGAAGTTCGGCTGTATTTGGAACCTTAGTTATCTATCGACCATTAAGCGAAGAGTCGTCTCAGACTTCTGATTGCAATGGAAGGACAGGTTCATTGATGATTATTACTTGACATCTTCTATACCAATTATCTATGGCTGGCACATTAAGAGGTGTCCTATTGACCCTGTTTATTTTGACACTTTAACTACCTCTAACCATACTTGTCCTAAAATTAGAGCAAACATGTAATTCTAACACACCTCGCCTATATAGCCATTGGTTAAACTCAGTGATTTATCGCCCGACGCTATCTGGCGCCATTCCGACGTTATCTTGACGCTTTGCTGATGCCAGTCATCGTTTCCACGGCGTTAGACGGTATAACGTCGTTTTTCTCCGTCAACAATGTAAGAATGCATGTAAACAACAGCGTTACAGTCAAAACTGTTGGCAGGATTTCTTTAGGTGACGGCGGACAGTTGGAAGAATCTGAAGGATACAATTATTTTTCGTCATTTTCTATGTGTTAGAATCGAAATAGATCAGCTCTTGTGCATGACTTGTTGAGTAATAAATCACTGTTTGTCGGTCAGTTTTAAGTAGATAAATCACTCGCGCTCCGCGCGCGTGATTTGATCTACTTTACAACTGACCTCCAAACAGTGATTTATTACTCAACAAATCACTGCTAGAGCTGATCTATTTCTTAAGTGAAGATACCCAGTAAATGCCACAATCGCGAAGCACAGGCCTCCCGAGCACATTTTATCATACTTGTTTTACAATAAGAGCAACTATATAGGTGAAGATATCCAGCGAATGCAACAATCACGCAGCACAACCTTTCTGAGGCACCAAAAGAAAGAGATAGCGAACAAGCAATTATATAAAAACGCCATATATGAAATCTCCGAAGCACGAACAAAGAACACCTGCAAGAGAGGAACCACTTTGGGAAGGCCAGTTGGAAAGCTAGCATTTTCTTTATCTGTTAGCAGAGAATTTTCATGCTCAGTTATGTTTTGCAAGAAAGAATTTGTAAATGTGAGTAATTTGACTTTCATTAGCAGGACGACACAGTCTCCGCTGAATTGAGTACGAAAAATGTTTATAGCTCAGGGCTTGGTTTGTCCGAATATTTAAAATAAATACGGATTATAATTTGTTGTGGCTCAAGTATTTGTTCGACAGGTAGAAATGTTACGGGCTCAAGTATTTGTTCGACAGGTAGGAAATGTTACCATGTTGCCAAGCATATCGTAGTTTGAAATAAATTTTAATTTATATTAATTGATCCAGGTCGGCAACAGATGGTCAGTCTAACACTAATGCAAAAGGCTAGAGATGAACTGTATCCTATTGGCCTACGGGTGTTTCCGGTAAGTATCTTTATTCGACTCTATAACAGTCGTACTTCGATTTTATCATTCTCTGGATTGTAATAAAGGAACACCTATATCACTTACATTCTGTAGAGATAAATTAGCACGACTTAATAAAACATATAAGTGAAAATACCCAGGAAATCCACAGTCACGAAACACACCCCCCTTCCGAGTCACCTAAAGAAAGAGAAAAAAGAAACGGAAATAAACATAACAAACATCACATGAAACTACAGATGCACAAAAAAAGAAGAGCTTCAACAGAGTAGCACCCCCTTGGAATGATCAGTAGGAAAATTACTAGTTTAACTAGCGTGAAATCTCACCCTAAATACTGATTCAGTTCCAAAAAAAAAATATATATATATATATATATATATATATATATATATATATATATATATATATATATATATATATATATATATATATATATATATATATATATATATATATATGTTCCGTCCGCCTAGGGGTCCTCTACCTCATCTGTGAAATACCGCAGTGAAACATATTATCAAATCAAAGTCCTCCTATCTCTGTTTTTCATAATGAAATGGAGATAATGTTTGTATCCAGAAATGGTGCTTTGAATTTAGAAGTATTCGTTTGATTTAGGTAAATTTCTTTTGGATAAATTGTTTCACCCATTTCTTCAAAATTTTCATTATCAATATATTGCAATTCATCTAAATATTGGAACTTTGAACTAGGGCTTTAGTAATAGGAAAGGGACAGCAATTCAGGGCGGTGGAAATACCGTGCCTGACTTGTCCAGCTTGTCCCATTTCCATGAGGACCAGTAAGAAAATTCAATTTGCTTGTCATGGGACAAGGACTTCATAGTTCTAACAAAGAGGAATATCCAGACTATGAGAGATTTTTTTTTCTTATTTCTCAAAGAAAGCATATGTTGAAGATATGCATTAGAAGCGCCTTGCCAATGCAATTCTAATGAGTATCAACCACAAATATATTCCCCTCGAGAAATAAGAAAAATATCAATTTTCGGACAAGTAAATGTTGGCTGGACAAGTAGATTTTTACCATTTACTTCTTCGTGGAAAAATATAAAATTGCGATAACTCCACGCCCCTATACAACATTTTTTCTTCGAAACAAAACTGAAACAGGTCTGACAAGACCACATAGTATTATATTTATGGTCCTAAGAAGTACAACAATAAACGTCTAAAAGATTGCCTTTGGAAACAAAGAACACACTATGGATTAGAAAATGTGAGTCTCGATTTTATTGCGACTCTTCTTAAGAAGTAACATTACGAAAACACGCCTATTCAAATATATTGAAAATTTTACAACCAAAAAAAGGAAACATTTCAGATAAAAAATTCTGATATTTTCTTATTTCTGCTCAAAAACATATATTGTGGGTACTCGTTAGAACCGCCTCGGCGAGGCGGTTCTAACGAGTACCCACAATCTTTGTTTTTGAGCAGAAATAAGAAAACTAATGTATACCCCTGTAAACCCCAGTTTTACTACATAAAAATGGGGTTTAAGGGGGTCAAAATTATATAGGCATGTTTTCATGATGTGAAGTTTGCAACACTGCTTATCATGCCTTTAGCCTATACACGAGCAGGACTCCATTTTCAAATATATCACATTGGGCCCAATAATCCCAAAGAATTTCGTGGAGGTCGATATTTCATCTGCACTTGCCAAATCATAGGAGCCGAAATCTAGGTCATTGGCACACGGTCATAGAACATGCTTGAAGATAGCACCTCGCCAAGGCGATTCTAATGAGTATCAACCACATATATATATATATATATATATATATATATATATATATATATATATATATATATATATATATATATATATATATATTTCCTTCGAGAAATAAGAAAAAAATACCAATTTTTGGGCAAGTGAATGTTGGCTGGACAAAAAAGATTTTTACCATTAACTTCTTCATGGAAAAAATAAAAAATGCGATAACTCTTCACCCCCTATACAACATAATGTCTCTTTCGAGACAAAACTGAAACAAGTCTGTAATAAGGAGACACAATTTGTATCCATAGGTATTCAAACTATTTATTGATATAATTTAGTACCAAACAAAATAAAGGTATTGTCAAGAAGAAATGAAAGCAATTCACAAACTTTCTGACATGACCACACAGTATGATATTTATGATCCTAAGAAGTACAACAGTAAACATAAAAAAGATTGCCTTTGGAAACAAAGATCACACTACGGATTAGAAAATAGGAATCTCGGTTTTATTGCGACTCTTCATAAGCAGTAATGAAGTTGGCAACACTGCTTATTACGCCCTCTAGCCCATACATGAGCAGCTCCATTTTCAAATATACCACAATGGGCCCAATAATCGCAAAGAATTTTGTGGAAGTCGATGTTGCACCTGCACTGGCCAAAATTACAGGCGCGCGAAATCTAGGTCATTGGCTCTCGGTCATAGAGAATGCTTGAAGAAGATGTCAAGGATAATTACTATGCAAGATTTGACATTCGCAGCTATCACTGCTACTGAGAAACACACTTTAATGATAGACTTAAAAAACATGATAAAGTCACTCGAGTGCAAAATCTAGGTCAACAGCACTAGGTCATAGTGCCTACTTGAAGATAATGTTACAGACAATAACTATGCAAGGTTTAACACTCACAGCTATCACTGCTTCAGAGAACACATTTTAATGCTAGACTCACGACACAGTCAATGTAGTGCGAAATCTAGGTCAAGGGCACCGGGTCACAGGGCGTAATTGAAGAGTATGTTGTGATAAATTACTATGCATAGTTAGACACTTGCAGCTATCATCGCCACAGAGAAACACACTTAGACTCGATGTTAAAGAATGACAAAGTAAATGAACCATGAAATCTAGGTCAAGGACACCGAGTCATAGCGTGTGCATGAAGAGAATGTCGAGGACAATTAGTATGCAAGGTTTGACGCTCGCAGCTATCACCGCTACAGAGAAACACAATTTAATGCTAGACTCGACGTAAAATCATGACAAAATCAACGGACCATGAAATCTAGGTCAAAGACACTGGGTCATAGTGCGTGCTAGTGAAACCGAGATTCCCATTTACTAATCCGTAGTGTGTTGTGTTCTTTTTTTCCAACGGCAATCTTTTTGACAATTATTAAAGAGTTAGCCGAGGGCAATGGACCATGAAATCTAGGTTAAGGACACTGGACCAAAGTGTGTGCTTGAAGAGAATGTCGAGGACAATCAGTATGCAGGTATATCGAGAAAAAATACCATGCAAGGTTTGACACTTGCAGCTATCAACGCTACAGAGAAACACACGTCAATGCTAGACCCAACGTAAATTCATGACAAGGTCAATAGACCATAAAATCTAGGTCAAGGACACCGGGTCTTGGTGCGTACTTGAAGAGAATGTCAAGGACAATTACTATGCAAGATTTGACACTCGCAACTATCAGAGCTACAGAAAAACGCACCGCAATGCTAGACTTGACGTAAAAAGATGACGAAGTCAATGGAATGTGAAATGTAGGTCAAGGCACCGTGTCATAGTGCGTGCTTGAAGAATATGCCAAGGATAATTACTAGCGTAATTAGTCACTCGCAGCTTTCAGCACTACAGAGAAACACACTTTAATGCTGGACAACAAAAAACGGGTCATAGTGCGTGCTTGAAGAGTATGTTGAGGACAATTACAATGCAAGAGAAAGACACTTTAATGCTGGACTCAACATAAAACGGGTCATAGTGCGTGCTTGAAGAGTATGTTGAGGACAGTTACAATGCAAGAGAAACACACTTTAATGCTGGACTCAACATAAAACGGGTCATAGTGCGTGCTTGAAGAGTATGTTGAGGAAAATTACAATGCAAGAGAAACACACTTGAATGCTAGACTCTACATAAAACGGGTCATAGTGCGTGCTTGAAGAGTATGTTGAGGACAGTTACAATGCAAGAGAAACACACTTGAATGCTGGACTCAACATAAAACGGGTCATAGTGCGTGCTTGAAGAGTATGTTGAGGACAGTTACAATGCAAGAGAAACACACTTGAATGCTGGACTCAACATAAAACGGGTCATAGTGCGTGCTTGAAGAGTATGTTGAGGACAGTTACAATGCAAGAGAAATACACTTTAATGCTGGACTCAACATAAAACGCGTCATAGTGCGTGCTTGAAGAGTATGTTGAGGACAGTCACAATGCAAGAGAAATACACTTTAATGCCAGACTCAACGTGAATAATGCTAGACTCGACGTAAAATCATTACAAAGTCGCTCAGACACAAAATCTTGGTCAGGGGCGTCGGTTCAAAGAGCATGCTTGAAGAGTATGTCAAGGACACTTATTACACAAGAATTGACACTCCCAGCTATCACTGCTTCAGAGATATACACTCCTATGCTAGACTCGACGTAAATTGTTGCCAGACAAACGGACGGACGAACGGATGGAAATTTTAATTATGTTGCACCCTACTACAAGCAGGTGCGACAAAAAGCTGTAATAAGCAAGGAAAATAGAGTTTTCTCTAAAGAAATTTCTGTCAGTTTAATCAAGAGGTAGGCCAATGTGGATAGATGCCTTATAACGGTTTCCGTGCGATCATCCACTCATACAGAGCAAACCGCACCTTTAAAGACATAGTTGAAATGAGACCAAAAGTGGTACTACTCGTTAATGATTTTATTGCCTCTACCCAGGCACTATGCAAGAGTGATCAAAAGCATGTCAAAAAGGGACGATCATAAGATCTCGGCAGGAATGGTAAAGAGACCTTCTCATGGGTAATAGGTTATGTTGGAGGGATATTATATATTGACCAGATATATAACCTAATTCTAAATATTTGCGCCTCTACCTGTCTGTTGTTAATTGACAGTATACCAGTTTTTATTGTGCCCAGTCTCTTATCTGGGATAATACTAATGAAAAGACATACCTCACGTAAACATGTCTATATAATTTTAACCCCCTTAAACCCCACTTTAATGTAGTAAAACTAGGGTTTACAGGGGTATACATTATTTTTCTTATTTCTGCTTAAATATAGATTGTTGGTACTCGTTAGAACCGCCTCGCCGAGGCGGTTCTAACGGATACCTACAATCTATGTTTTGAGCAAAAATATGAAAAAATATCAGTTATTTTTTATCTGAAAATTTTCAGGTTTTTGGATGTGAAATTTTCTATGTATTTGAATAGGCGGGTTTTCCTAATGTCATATTTTAATAAACGTCAAAATATTGCCTTTGGTAACAAAGAACGCACTTTGGATTAGAAAATGGGAGTCTCGGTTTTAATGACTCTTCATAAGCAGTAATAAATTTTGCAACACTGCTTACGCCCTCTATTGTATACATTAGAACTCCATTTAATGTCTTGAAGCTTTCTGTCACACTAATAGTTATTAAGTGTATATTAATTATTGCGTGGTATCTACCTAAAGCTGATTTACATCGAGCGACATATATTGCTTGTCTTTTTGCATTGACAGTGTTTCTCAAAACAAAAATGAGGTTCTGTGTGAGAAATGTGCTCATAGTGATAAATATTTTACAATATGCAATTGCCGATTTTACTTATTGCTAATGACTAAAGAATTGCTTACCTTATCCAAAAGCTTAAGCTTCATCCACCTTTCCACCCCTTATATGGAAAGGTGGGACTCGAGAGGAGGTACTCAGAAGTTATAAGGATGGTCACGTTATGACTGTTATTGTTGGATCACGAGAAATGATAATTTATTATCCAATGATTCCGGTAGCGGACAGTGAATGCACTGATCAGACTGTGCAGATGCATGGGTGTATCTGGGCCTTTGCTGTCCGCGTATGCCCGAGGAAACGGAGCGGCCTAAATACGCACTATTTCATAGAAATTGCCCTGATGCATAAATGTAGGTAAATATGCACAGGAAATGTCAAAATCATGAAGGACAGTCTTTATGAGGCACTAAGTAGTTGTGGTCATGGTACCAAAGCCGTAATCCAAACTCATAAATCCATAAACGAATGACGAATCAGACTGTTCAGACCAACAGACATGGACCCCAGAACAAAGGGTGTAATCAGGCGATAAGAAGAAAGGAAAGACGATGAGTTGATATTGACAAAACAAACGCCAAATATGAAACTACCGACGCATAAACAGAGACGAAATGTATAATTCACGATATAAGCTGACGTGAGGATCATTTGGAAATATAGAACAAAGCAAAAAATTGAAAATAGCAGACTCGGTTTGATTGGGCTCGTTAATATAGCGGTCAAACATGTTTTTTCATGCATTATCATTCGCAAGATCCCGAGTGAACTGGCGAATGTTAATGCATTGAAAAGCCATTTTCGATCGCTATTATTGCATTAAACTGAAAACATTTTCTACATTTCGCGTTATTTCGTGCACGATTTTGTTTCGCCTTTTCACCGATGTCTCGCGAACGCAATTTTCACGGACTGTGCTGGTTCTTGGGCCGGGCAGTACACATCTCGTGGCAGCAGCAATTCTATGCCCCCGGTACGAGTATATTGAAAGTTGCGTTACCGTGCATTAGTGCATTAACAACGCGTGAATTGCCTCGTTAATACACGGTTTTCGCCGGTTAATGCACGGCTTTAAAAAACTGTGCGGCACTTCTCACTCACGCTTCTAATAGTGTCTTAAAGACATAAATATAAGACGTGCCCCTGTCATTTGTCTCATCTCTGATAAGAAATTGGGCACAACAAAACTCAGTATACTATCAATAAACAATAAACAGATAGAGATCCAATAGGGGAATTTAGTACCGGCTTGCTTGTGATGTATAGGTGAAATTCCCTCCAAAATATTTATTACCCCTCGGAAGGCCTCTTTACCACCTCCAGCTGGGATCTAATAATCGTCTCTTTATGACATGCCCTTGATCTCTCATGGTGCTTAGGTATGGGCAATATAATCATTATTAAGTGGTGCCATTTTGGTCTCACTATATTACGAAAACACGCCTATTCAAACATAAAGAAAATTTATCCTCCAAAAATTTAAAATTTTCAGATAAAAAAGATATTTCTGCTCAAAACATAGATTGTGGGTACTCGTTAGAACCGCCTCAGTGAGGCAGTTCTAACAAGTACCACAGAACTGCCTCAGCGAGGCGGTTCTAACGAGTACCACAATCCATGTTTTGAGCAGTAATAAGAAAAATAACTTATACCCCTGCAAACCCCAGTTTTACTATATAAAAGTGGGGTTTAAGGGGGTTAAAATTATATAGGCATGATTTTGTGATGTAGCTAGCATTTTTAAACAGAGGTATAGTTTCCCATAAAATTATCAACTCAATACTCCCAAAGAACCAAAACATATAACCCTTTCATCCCCGAGTTTCTGCAATGGACTCAACCATCTTTGAATTTTGACACGTCCATTGCTGCAAATAGGGATATCAGTAAAATAAACTCTATATGCGAATAGCAAAGAGTGTAGATCTGGATAAGGCGGTTCATGATGATCCGTCTCATCTAGATCTACACTGTTTGCATAAGTATTCGTTTTTGTCAACCGAGCCGAAAGAGTTAATAATATCAGCACTTTATCGAAATACGTGGTGACACTTTACGGCCTTCGTACACGCACAAGCTGCCTGTATAATTTTGACCCCCTTAAACCCCACTTTTATATAGTAAAACTGGGGTTTGTAGGGGTCGTCATTTTTCTTATTTCTGCTAAAAAATAAATTGTGAGTTCTCGTTAGAACCGCATTGACGAGGCGGTTCTAAGGAATACCCACAATCTATGTTTCCGAGCAGAAATATGAAAAATATCACTTTTTTATCTGAAAAATTTTCTTTTTTGTTTGTCAAATTTTCAATATATTTGAAAAAGTGTGTTTTCGGAATGTAAAAAAATTACAACATTCCACACGCCCTCTTACATAAATTGGAACTGTACTTTTAAATGAAATAAGGTAATAATGAGTTTGACCCATCAAATGCTGTGTATAAAATACAACATGCTGATTTCGGTCTTCAGCGATATGTATGTTTTATTTTTTAGCTTAATGTTGTGTACAAAAATAGAACATGGTGGTTCCGGTCTTGATTGTTTTGTCAGCTTTATGCTGGGTATTAAATACACCATGCTTAAAATATCTTCAGTGTTATTACGTTTTTAGCTTAATCCTGGGTATAAAATACACTATGCTTACGTTCTTCAGCGATATTTGTGATTCGGTTTTTTTTTTTTTGTTTTTTTTTTGGTTTTTTTTTCAGCTTAATCCTGGGTATGAAATACATCAAGGTGATCCCGGTCTTCAGCGATATTTATATGAAAACTACGAAGCCTGTCCTGAGTCACTCGAAGGTGGAAAGGGAGCATTTATTGTCGGTAAGACCGTCACACTGTCTGATGTCTTTTCTGCTTTTAACAAATACCGTTTTCGGACTCGCTCATCCAGCATTTTAACACTTTGTATTTGGACGGACAGACCTAAGCAAATAGCGCAAAGCGCGGCCTCTGATCAGGGTCTACACTGTGTAACACAATCAAGAAATTCCATTTTGGAGCTGCTTGCTTAAGTTGGTCAATTTTCATCTCATAAAAATCAGTTCAATTTAAGGTTACTGGGCGTATTTGGTATATTTGTCGGCAGTTTTAGCTCACCTGAGCCGAAGGCTCCAAGGTGAACTTATAATATACCAATGGTCTATTGTCCATGTCGGGTCGTCGTCCGTTCACACTTTCAAAAACATCTTCTCCTCAGAAACCACGAAACCGATTGAAGTCAGATTTTAAATGGAAAATCTTCGCCTCGCGTGAACAAAAGTTTATATATAATTGGTCCTGGTCACATGATCTAGATGGCCGCCATGCCTATATATAATAAAAATCCTTTTAAAAATTTCTTCTCCAGAACCGTACGTTAGATGACCTTGCAACTTTGCAACTAGCAAAAGGGACTTCAGCCCTACAAAAGTTATATAAAGTATGACCCTGAGTTAATCCTGACCTATTTTACAACAAGATCAACTGTTTATTTAAGCTTAAACATTGGAAAAGTCCGTCCACACTTTCAAACCACTGAACCCATTGAATTCAGATTTTATACGCAACATCTACGGCGGGGACAAAAGTTTATATAATTGGCCCTCGTCGCGTGGCCAAGATGGCTGCCATGCCCATATATAGTAAAAATCGCTTGAAAGGTCTTCTTCTCCAGAACCGTAAGTCAGACGACCTTGAAACTTGGCACACAGCAAACGAGACTTAAGCCCTACAAGGTTTGTATGCACGATGACCCTTGGTTGACCTTGATCTAATCTACAATATGGTCAACTTTGTTCATTTAGGCTTTTACATTGGGAAAGTCCGTCCACACTTTTTCGGACAGTTTCTCCTCAAGACACCACTTGACCGACTGAAATCAGATCTTACAGGGAACATAAATGCCTTGTGTGAACGAAAGTTTATATAAATGGTCCTGGTCACATGACCGAGAATTCCGGCATGTCCGTATATAATAAAAATCCTTTTAAAATCTTCTTCTCCAGAACCATAAATCTTGAAACTTAGTACACAGCAAAAGGGATTTAGCCCTAAAAAGTTTATATAAATGATGACCCTAGGTTGACCTTTACCTATTTTACAACAAGGTCAACTTTGTTCATTTAGGCTTTTCCATAGGGCAAGTCCGTCTACACTTTCAAACATCTCCCCACTGGACCGAATTAAATCAGATTTTATATAGAACATCTGTGCCTCGCTGGAGCAACAGTTAATATAATTGATTATGGTCACCTGAAAGCTGGCCGCGATGCCATTATATAATAAAAACCTTTTGAAAATCTTCTTTAGAATCATGTCAGATGACCTTGAAATTTGCCACATAGCAAAAGAGGCTTGCATTAATGATGAGCCTGGTTTGACCTTGACCTATTTTAAAGCAAGGTTAACTTTGTTTATTAAGACTTTAACACAGAAAATCTGAAAAAATATGTAAAATCGAAGTTTAAAGAGATGTTTTGAAACTTACGACAGATGGATAAAGTGCTAAGGCCTTTCTTTTGGCATCATTTTTTCCAACAGGTTGTCTGCTCCTATCCTCAGGCTTTCGTCCACTTTCAAACGTCTTTTTCTCAGAAACCACTGGGCCGATTGAAGTCAGATTTTATGTGGTACATATTTGGTTTGTGGAGGACAAAAGTTTGTATGATTGGTCCTGGTCACATTACCAAGATGACGGACATGTCCATATAGAGTAAAAACTCTTTGAAAATCTTCTTCAGAACCACAAGTTGGATGGCCTATCATCTGTCCCGTTTCCGTTTTATCTTTTTCTGGTAATCAGGTGAGTGATGCAGGACCTCCTCGGCCCTCTTGTTTAACAATGGTGGCAGCTTTTTCTGACTTCCTGTTTGCTTTTGTGTGTATCATTCAGAAAATAGGTTTCCAAGGGGTCGGGGTAGCTTCCCAGTAAGCATTCTTTATAAATCTATAGCGGGCCGTTATCGGCCCGTCAGGGTAGCTGACGGACCGATAACGGCCCGCTATAGATTTATAAAGAATGCTAGCTGGGTTTTCTTTCCTTTTAGAGTACATTATTATCAGAAGCTGATAAATATAATGTAGTTCGAAGAATATTAACATGAACAAAATCAAAATAAAATACAAATCTAAAAGGTTATAAACAAAACACACAAAAGAAACTCGTTCCTTGATCAGGGTCTGATTGTATCAGTTCCTGAGTTCACTAATTTATTTTTTATAAAGATGCGAAAGTTGTCCTTAGTTGTTGAAATGATGGAAAATCTTCCAAGTGTACTCAGGACACTATTAATGAACACACAATGTTAAAACAACGTCATGTAGATGTGGTTGAAACGTAATTACGTCGACGTACACTCAACTTATTTAATTCGCCAGAGCATCTTCGAAACTTAGTGACTTCAGTTGACGTAATCAAGCCCTTACTGCCACATTTCTTAGGCAGGGCTTTCGTTATTATAAACTTCATAAGGAGTTTTCGAAATTTTATCGCAGACACAGTGCCTTGGTAGAAAAATATAACGTCAATCTGAAAACACTTCTGCAACAAGGTATAACGAAACCAGAATTTTACGGTAACTTAGTATATAGATTTAGAAAAAAATGTGAGAAAATCTAACCTTTCGGAACAATTCAGAAAACTAATTAACCGTTATAAAAAAATGGCTATAGCCTGGATGTTATGCGGCAGTCTGCATGCCTAGTTATCAACCCAATCATTGTTGATGACTATGCTTCACTCTTTAGTTCCACGATGGCGGATCTGGCCTCAAACTCAGTGACGACCTCTTAATAAAACTTTAACCAGTGGGTTGGGACTTTGATTTGGCCTGCCGTGGATCAATTATTGGCCTTCATTTACTCTGGCACACAGTAGAATTAGTAGTTAAAAGTGGGGTTTAAGGTATGTTTTCGTGATGAATATTGTTTTCTACATTGTTTTCAGGCAGTGAAGCTACAGTAAGTTATCTATTACCTGGAGGGCGGTATTTCGCCATTCTACACATGGATGACGAGTCACAGGCCACAAGTTATGCATTGCTCATTAGATCATCTGCTAGCCTTAATCTGCAGTAAGTATACAAGATACTATTATTACAACAAATACTCAGACATTTAACCTTTTCATCCCCGAGTTGCTGAAGTGGACTCTTCTGTCTGCGAACCAGGGCATAACTATTGTTCCGAAAAGGAGCCTAAGTTAAATATCTCAAGAGAATGGTAAACAGTGTAGAGCCTTATTCTCATCAAGATCTACTGTATCCAGAAAAAAAAAAAACATTTGAACTGCAGGGCTGAAAGTGTTAACCCTTAGAGCGCTAATCACAACTGCAGCAGACGACATTTTAACTTTATTTTTGTACTCTTAGAGGACAAAACCTTTAAGGGCTGGGCATATGCCTAGCAGATGATTCATATGAAATGCAAAGTCTTATTTTCTAAGAAAATTAATACAAAATATAATGTCGTCTGCTACAGTCTTGCTTAACGCTTGAAAGGGAAAGTCAATACTGATAAAAAGTCTGTCAGAAATAAATGATCTTGATAAATCATGTGTGTTGATGTTAATATGTTCAAAATCGGAGGACAAATAAGAAATGTTGAGGTTTGCAGATGCCAGAATTGCTTTAATGGGTGCCACCATTTTGAATATTTAATGAGAATTTATGATGTCATAAAGCCTTAAATGAATATGCAAAACGTTAATAAATATTATTTGGAGCAACATTTTAACCCTTTGCGTATTTAGCGTCTAGGTATGTTTAGTGATTCTAATAGAAACATCTACAATTGTCCGTCACCTAGAAGATTTTATTTAATAATTGAATATATTTAGAACCTAATTGAATAAAATGGCAGCACCCTTATCAATGGTTTTGGATAATGGTTTTTAAGTCTTCGAATGTTAACAGCTTTCTTTGTTTTCGTCGCGTTTTTTTTTTTTTTTTTTTTTTTTTTTTTTTTATCAAATTTGCATCAAAGTCCTTTGTAAAGTGATTCTAATAGAAACATGTACAATTTTCCGTCAACTAGAAGATTTTATTTAATAATTGAATATATTCAGAACCTAATTGAATAAAATGGCAACACCCTTATCAATGGTTTTGGACAATGGTTTTTGAATCTTCAAATGTCAACAGCTTTCTTTGTTTTCGTCCGTTTTTCGATCAAATTTGCATCAAAGCCCTTTGTAAAGTGATTCTAATAGAAACATCTACAATTTTCCAAAGCTCTTTGTAAAGTAAACGTCATAAAGATTGCCTTTGGAAACAAAGAACACACTACAGATTAGAAAATGTGAGTCTCGGTTTTAATGACTCTTCATAAGCAGTAATGAAGTTTGCAGCACTGGTTAGGCCCTATAACGTATACATGAGCAGAACTCCATTTTCAAATGTACCATACTGGGCCCAATGAACCTAAAGGAAACGAAATATAATCTGCACTACGGTAAAGTATGGGGAGACGTTCTACCGCCGTCATACGGCACTAATACCAGCTGTAGTGTAGTAAAATAAACGTCAAAAAGATTGCTTTTGGAAACAAAGAACACACTACAGATTAGAACATGGGAGCCTCAGTTTTATTGAGACTCTTTTATCTTGGTTATATTTCTTACCAGGCTTGCCTTTCCCTTTCAGGTTTAACACATTACTGATCAACAAAAGTTAAGCGTTAAGGGATACTACGTTTTTTTGTTTTTTTTTTTTTGTTTTTTGTTGTTTTTTTTGTTGTTTTTTTTTTGTTTTTGCACCGAGCAGCACAAACTATTTCCTTTGCTCAGTTATAATCAGATGTGAAATCACTCTGCCGAACCCACCCAACACCCCTTCTGTACACGGCCAATAAATAAACTGTGTCATTGGCACTTCCAATAAATCAGCTGTTTCAATGACACTGTCAAGAAAAATCTATGTCTCTTAACTGCCAAGAAACAAGCTGTGTCACTGACACTGTCAAGAAACAAGCTATATTGTTGTCACTGTAAAACAGAACTAGCTGTGTCACTGTCACTATCAAGAATGTTGTATCATTGACACTGCCAAGAAACAGGCTGTGTCACTGGCACTGCCAAGAAACAAGCTATGTACTGGCACTGCCAAGAAACAAGCTGTGTCACTGACACTGCCGAGAAACAAGCTATATCATTGACAATGTCAAGAGAAAGCTGTGTCACTGACACTGTCTAATAAGCCGTGTCAATGACATTGCAAAGAAACAAGCTGTGTCACTGACAAGAAAACAGCTGTATCATTGCCACTCCAAGCAAATTTGGTGTCTAGGAAGGGATGCGGTTTGTGCTTGTGGCAGCACTCCCTGGACTTTTCTCTTAATTTTTTTTTTTTTTTTTTTTTTTTTTTTTGCTCTGGATGTGGGTAATTCGAGCCACTAAGGGTTGATCATACCGCCAGGTCAGGAGGCAAAGCAGAGTTATTTAGGCATTATTTTGGATCTTCTATAAAACCATGATATGTTGAGTGTACTCGTAGAGGCGAGTCTAATGAGTACACACAATACACATTTTCTTGATACAATTAGTTTATTTTCCCTTTATATTCGTTTTCTTGAGCTATTGATTTGAACAACTTCTTAGGGACTCTAAACGATCTTAAATCAGTCACGGTAAACGAGCCATCCGTGTTCGATTCATCGAAATTTTACTTCACTACATAGGTTTTTTTTCTTGTATTTCAGAAAAATTAACTGGGAGGACTAGGTGGATGGCTTGTTACACAGCAGAAGAAGCCCGGAATTTAGCTCAGATAGTGACTTAACTGTGATATTATTTGATAAAGTATTCATTTACCCTAAATATTCGGACACCTCATGTACTTACCATTCCGCCGAATCAGTGTCCGGCCCCTTAGCACATGTCTAGTTCTCTGGCAGAAGTTTTCCATTGGCCTACCGGTTACAGTCGAACTTCAATGGCTCGAACATCTTTGGGACCATGGAAATTTGTTCAAGACATGGGTACTTCGAGCCACAGAGGGTAAATCATAGCGCCAGGTCAGGAGGCAAATGGGGATAATTCAGGATTGTCTTTTCCAATTTATATAATAATGGTATGTTGTGTGTATTCATTAGAATCGCCTCGACGAGGCGATTCTAATGAGTACACACAACATACATTTTCAGCGTAAAGTAAGAAAGTATCTCTAAATATTTGTTTTCTTGAGCTATCGGAAAAATGTCCTACGGACTCAAAAACTAGTTCGAGTCATCCACCGTAAACGAGCCATCCGTGTTCGAGCCATTGAGGTTATACTGTATGTGAGCAAGTAGCATAGGTTCTAGCGAGACTGTATTCACATGCGCAGACTCGCCTGAACCATTGCCGTTCGCATATGCTATATCCGGCTCTTTTCCGAAACTCACGTCCCAGAATTTGAACAATATCATTTTTGATACATGTTTGTGTTAAAGCTGCTGTATGAATGGCAAACAGTATATACTCGGATCAGAATTTGCTTTGCGGTGTCTGATCTGAGGCCACACTATTTGCTAACGCCTGTATGTCCAAATGCTTAGGGTAAAATTGTAATTCTAGCTGTTTAGGAATATATTAAATGTGTATGTACATCGTTTTATAAATCATTTATTATTACGTCAATATTTTGACAGTATTTGTCCCAATATCACACTATAATTATGTAAATTTTCACAATATTGGTGTGAAACATCAACTATTAAACATCAGCAGAGAAAAGAAAAAAAAATGTTTTCTGAGTAAATAGTTCCAAATGTCACTTTACTACAGAAATCGTATTTTTTAAATAAACGTTTGGCCGTAAATTTGATTTAGGGTAATTAAAACAACATCGTATCAATGCCGATGCAAAGTCATGACGTCGCATCGACGTTGATGCGACGTTATATAAATACCATGTGTCCGCTGGGTAGATACAGACACATGTTTTCTGATAACATATGTTCAGTCTGAACAAAAATGACATTTAAAGTAAAATGCGAAGCTAAAAGCGCCTTTCCAAGGAATGTTGGAGAGACAGTAGGTTTGGTTAAGTACCAGCAATGAAAGCATGTGTTTATATATTAAACGCAAAATACACCTTATGCAAATGCAAACTGTATTAACTCTTTCGGTACCAAATTAAAGAGGACGGCTGTTGTCTGCACGTTTTGTAAACACACTATCTATTGGAAATAAGTTTATATAAAAAATCAGTCTGAATATTAAATAGGGTAGAATCTGATGATCTGGATCTACGCTCTTTGCAATAGCCTCTTCTAAACGCTTGTGACGCTGAAAGAGTTCAGTAAATATTACAAATGAGTGTTCTAAAATCTATGTTAGACGTGTTTATGTGTGATTCCTACTGTTAGCGTTTGTGGGTGTTAAACCAGACATATCTAGATTATATATTTCACATCAGAGTTTTGTATTCTCATTTTCCACTTCAGTGATGTCTTTTACGATTGATATTGACGAAACCTTGCTTTTGACTAAGACTTGAGCATCCTGGATAAAACTTTCAGCAGATAACATTTTGAAATGTGTTTCTTATTTTTAGGGGACCATCACGCAAATATGCTTATATAATTTTGACCCCCTTAAACCTCACTTTTGCCTAGTAAAACTGGGGTTTACAGGGGTATACATTATTTTTCATATTTCTGCTCAAAACATATTGTGGGTACTTGTTAGAACCGCCTCGGCGAGGCGGTTCTAACGAGTACCCACAATCTATGTTTTGGGCAGTAATATGAAAAAAAATATCAGTGTTTTTTTTTTATCTGAAACTTCTCAGTTTTTGGAGGTGAAATTTTCTATATATGTGAAAAGGCGTGTTTTTGTAATTAGTTGGCATGAATTGTCCAAACTATTAGTGAAGATACTCAGGAAATGCCGCAGTCACGAAGCAGAGCCTTCCCAACAGAAGGAGAAATGAGAAGCAACCATTGACAAACAAGCGCTACATATTGAAACACCGATGCACAAACAAAGATGAACTACAACAAAGGAACCGCCTTGGAATGTCCAGTAGGAAAACCTATTGGCGATGATTTCTGTTACCACCCCTAATTTGTTTCAATGAACAATTATTATTATTGTTATTATTTGTTTATATTTTATTATTACGTATTATTATTTAATAGGTGCTACCTATATCTGTGCTTTCGAATTTTATCATATGTAAGGCAGCAGCCAAACTCAGTACCAAACAAAGTTCCATTTCTTTACTGACCAAAATCTATTAACCTGATCAAACTTATGATATTTTACTCTTCAAAAGAACATTGCCCTCCTGGAATGCCTTTCCGAGTTTGTGTCAAAATGATAATAAATTCAAATGATTTGTGAAACTATACATTCTAAAAATCAGCTGTTTGATGCACAAACATGATAAAAAAATAGTTTCTTTCCGTTCCGGTTGCCGTGTCAGTACTCTCTCTTCTTATTGCCCCGGCGCCACGTCAGTAGTGTGACGTGTAGCGTGTTTACGAGAGGTCAACTTAATATTTGGAGCCAAGTGTGAGTACTCAATCAGTCTCAATTCACTTGTGCATATGATCAGCTAAACATCTATTCTCAATTTTGACAGAGCTATCTGATCAAACAATGATTATTCTTAATTCAATTTCACCTACAGATAGATGATGTATCGTCTCTGAAAAACACAAACTTTGCAGAGTAATTGGAATTCATCTATCCACGTGAACTTGAAATAAAGGAAACAACGGAGACTGCAGCCTCCTCCTCATATTTGGATTGTTATCTCTACATTGACAGTGGAAAGCTTACTACTAGGCTTTACGACAAACGGGATGGCTTCAATTTTCCCATTGTTAACTTTCCATTCCTGAGCAGTAATATCCCTTCTGCACCAGCATACGGCGTTTACGTATCACAGTTAATCCGTTATGCCAGAGCCTGTTCAAATTATCAGGGCTTCATGGAGTGTACGAAAGTGCTCACTACAAAGTTGTTGAGCCAGGGGTATCAAAAAACCCAAACGGAAGCAACACTTAAGAAGTTCTATGGGAGACATCATGATCTGGTCAATCCCTACAATGTGGCAGTTTCCAGAATTGTTTCTGTTTTTTTTGCCAATGACGAGTCATAAGTAGACTGCCAAAATCCCGGACATACGCTTCTTCCTACATTTCCTTCGTTCAGGCCTGTGGGCATGTCGGGCGAATCTTGCTTACCAAGTAATGCTTACTATCCGCGGACGCCTGATTACACCCTTTATTCTGGGGTCCATGTCTGTTGGTCTGAACATTCTGATTCGTCATTCGTTTACGGATGTATGAGATTGATTTATGGCTAGGGTACCCTCGTGGGTACCATGACCACAACTACTTTGATAGAGCTATCTGCTCCAATATAATGATTAAAGTGGGTCCTCTCAGATTACTTGCTGAGAAACTGAGCATGTATAACTAAAATACATATAGAACAAATACAGTTGCAATTGTATCCATTAATCAAGATGCATTTAACACCAGAGCAACTCAGATGGCTTAAATGGGCTCATTTAGCCAAATTATATGTTCAGCTCGACGGTCATTACAATGGCTTTAGTCAGGCTGAATTTGTAATCGAAATTCGAAGCAATTTAGTAGGGCTCCAATTTAAGAGCTAAGCATTGAATGTTAGGCTCCTAATATATCTACACGATTGTAAGTAAGATCTGCAGAGTAGGAAAGCCAATATTTCAGGCATGTGTACGAATCTTTAGACAAATTACCATACTGGGTTTTGCTTCTTGATATTCTTTCTTTGAAAGCCGGACCAGAACTCTCTGCCCATTATATGTCTGGGATAATCACGTAACTTAATCTGACTGGCTAATTTGTAGAGTATGTGAGATAATAGAACAGAATATAAAGGGCTAGCTGAGAGTAGCACAACCTGTGTCTGGCCTCGTACTAAAATAAACCGATTATAAGGACATTCCTAAGAGATACATATTATCTAACACAGATGCCTAAAGGGCCAGTTTGTCAAATAGCCTCTGCCCGGCTCACTGTGACAAATCACGGAAACGCTTGCATTTCTACATAAGCACCGTAACGCAAAGCGTTTATTTAACTACCTCAGTTTGGGTTTCAGCCATCATTAATTGCACAAGGAATTTGTGTGCGTCGAGCATTCCGAACTGCTGCTAATTTGCAGTTCCTGTTTTATGCACATATTATTATTATTATTATTATTATTATTTATGCTATGTCTGCTAGATTGTGTTGTTGTTTTTGTCATTTACAACTGTTGGTGATAAGTTTTAGACATTTTATTTGTGTACACTTTTTATGCTGTAGCTGCTTTAGATGCCAGTAAGAGATGTTATATTGCTCGATCTATCCGTTTTTGAGTCCGTCCGAATTAGCAGAAGGAAATTGTCGGTATTTTACTTGAATCGCATAATTTGGCATGCATATTTTTTTACCCCGGCTTTCATGAACTTATTGGATAGTTTATCTAGATTCAGAGTATAGGTCCAATATTTTACAATGATCTATCTTCAGAAGGCTGTGGTTTGTAAGTGTTGTCTCAGAGATTGTTAGTTTACTGGCGTGATCTCACGTATTTATATAATCATTTTATAACCAGTGTGATCTAACTTGTATTTATATAGTTATGTTATCTTACTAGTGTGATCTCACTTGTATTTATATAATTATGTGACCTTACCAATGTGATCTCACTTGTATTTACATAATTATGTTACCTCACATTTGTGATCTCATTTTTGTTATACAATTATGTATACTTAATCGTGTGGTCTCACTTGTATTTATATAATTATGTGACCTTACCAATGTGATCTCACTTGTATTTACATAATTATGTTACCTTACATTTGTGATCTCATTGTGTTATACAATTATGTTTACTTACTAGTATGGTCTCACTTGTATTTATATAATTATGTTACCTTACCCATCACGAATACACGCCTATACAATTTTGACCCTCTTAAACCCCACTTTGATATAGTAAAACTGGGGTTTACATGGGTATACATTATTTTTCTTATTTTTGCTTGAAAACATATATTGTAGGTACCCGTTAGAACCGCCTCGAAACACAGTTTCACCAGGTTTGGTTTTTTCTTCTTCTTCATGCCCAACCTATGGGCTATATCGATGTCTTCTCTTCTCAGATTTAGACCACCAATCACACTGTTGAGTTTATCAATCACAATTCCAGCTGTCATTTCCACTGTTTCATCTCCTTCCGACTCTGCCAAAGATATTTCTTCTATCGTACTGCTCTAAATCATTTATCTTCTCTTCTGCCGCCTCAGCTTTTTTCTCTATCAGACGTAAAAGGTTTTCTTTTTCTGCCTTTTGATCTTGTATTTCTGCTTTCCTGCTATCTACGTCTGTTTTCAGATCAGCGATTTCCTTCTTCAGATCATTATTTGCCTTGTCTTTCTCAAACAACTTTCCCTCTAGGATGTCAATTCTGTGGGAGACTGATTTCAAGAACTCGTCTTTCATTCCTTGTCTAGCAGTTCTAACGAGTCCCCACAATCTATGTTTTGAGCAGAAATATGAAAAATATCAGGGTTTTTTCATCTGAAAATTTTCATTTTTCTGGCGGTGAAATTTTCTATATTTTTTTATAGGCGTGTTTTCGTAATGGCAAAGGCTGGCTGTGTAGAGAGCTGGTCGTTGATTATAAATACATGTAGTAAAATAGCGCTGTGAAAAGAAGAAAAGTGGCTGTTATGGGGGACAGACTCCTTTTCCAAAGGGGTAAAAACAATTTTAAGAGTTTTCTCCCCTGAAAGTGTACCACTGGCCCTTAACGACTCTAGATTTTGCTGTTCACATGAGGACAACGTATGGTTTCCGCCGCTTTATCCATTTACTATCCTGATGTCTCATTGTAGATATGTTTTTATACTTGTTCTGTTATACACAATTTTGTTATTGAATATATACTTAAAGTTTGATAGCTGACTAAAGAGTTTCTTTGTGTTTTTAGCCGACTAGGCTCATAGGTGAGCTTATAGTATAGGCATGCATCCGTGGTCCGTCCGTCGTCCGTCAAAATTTTCAAAATAACTCTGAAGCCTTGAAGCCAATTTTTCCCATGTTTCACACTTAGCATCTATACTCAGAGTGAACGAATTATAAGTCTCTTTTTGTGTTTCCATCAGTTAAGAACTTTGAATGCAATGGCATTTTATAGTTGCCATTGACTTATAATCATGGAAAAAGTGGAAATTGTCATTTGTTGCTGCCTCACTACAGATATTTTAAACGAAAGTTTCAAAGAAATGGTTCTTGAATTGTCCTCTACGTTACATACGAATTTTGTCCAAACCGCTTAATTTGATTAGTTGCCACGGCAACAGAAACGTTAAATTTGGAAAAAAAAAATATTCTAAAATATTCTCCTCAGAAGCCATAAGGGGAGTGAAGCTGAAACTTTCAAGAACAGTTCATAACATTAGCCTCTAAGTTATTATTTTTATTTTTTGTTTTTGTTTTAATTATTATTACCGTTGCCCTTATACTTTCTCGCCATTGCAACTTAATGTTTCCATATGCTTATAATGGGAAAAGTGGAAGTAGGTGGAATTGTAACTCTATCGAAAATGAACAAAAATCCGTCAAACATTATGGGAAATAGTCCCTTTAAAATTTTGGTTATTTTTTTTTTCTCGTTTACGCGATAAAGACCAGATTTTTTTATCCGATTCTTCTGAAACTTGCACAGATTTTTTATATCATCGTAGGAGGTAACCCTATCGAAAATGAAGAAAATTTGTCAAACATTATGGGAAAAGGACCCTTTTAAAAGTTTTGTTATTTTTTCTCGTTTACGCGATAAAGTCCACACTTTTTACCCAATTCTTTTGAAACTTGCATGGATTGTTTGTATCTTCATAGACATCGATCCATTTAAAAATGATGAAAAAATTCATCTAATAGTTTTGGAAAAAGAGACATTTGAAATTTTGAATTTTTACTACTTTATATACATGTAGACAGCATAGTCATTTACAACTTCAGAGTGGTGGCTTCAGATCCCGGTGGATCTAAGAAAAAATCATTTTATTTTTTATTATATAACTATATCATTTTTATCGTAAAGTACTTGAAACCTCTAAAATTTGGAGAAAATCTAGTTATTACTTTGGGAAAGGCAGTGTTTTAAATAGTGCTTGTTTTCCCTATATAGAATATAAGATGAATTACTGATCAGGGTCTTTATAATTATGGTTATGTTAAATTCCCACTGGCAGTAAGTTTTTTTTTTCTCGGTAACTGGCCAAATGACCTTGGCGAGGTTCTCATTTTCCGTGCATCCATCCGCCTTTACACCTGTGGTCTGTACCTTATAATACCATATCTTACTGATGCAGAAAAGGCTTTAATCTATTACCAAACCATGAAGTTTAAAGTCTGTACCCAGTCAGCATTCCACGTAAATCTATATCGGGCCGTCATCGGCCCGTCAGGGTAGCTGACGGGCCGATGACGGCCCGATGTAGATTTACGTAGAATGCTAGCTGGGTATAGATTATGCTGACAACAAACTTTGTAAAACTTAAAGTAAATTCTTCACAGCTAGGGTAGCTGCATGTTATAAGCGGTTTATCATTTTCATTTTCATGCTATGTTTTAGATAGAACTCTGCCGAGGAGAATTTAAACTTTGGAACTGGTTGGTAAGAGATAAGTTTTATTGAGACATTCAGCAGGCATTTCATGAAAACACAAGTATTGTAAAAATTGTCTATAATACGCGGTTTTCCAATTTGTGAAATTTGTTTTCTATGCAGTGTGATGACACATAATTATATTCACATTATTATCGATGGCTCCCACTTTTTCATGAAATTTGCATGATAGTTATTTTAAACATTTTTTTTTTTTTATGTGGAAACAGTTTTTCATAACGAAAACACTTCTATTCAAATATATAGAAAATTTCACCTCCAAAAACTGAAAATTTTTAGGTACAAAAACTCCGATATTTTTCATATTTCTGCTCAAAAACATAGATTGTGGGTACTCGTTAGAACCGCCTCGGTGAGGCGGTTCTAACGAGTACCCACAATCTATGTTTTTGAGCAGAAAAAAGAAAAATAATGTATACCCCTGTAAACCCCAGTTTTACTATATAAAAGTGGGGTTTAAGGGGGTCAAATTTATATAGGCATGTTTTCGTGATGTACCTGCGAAAGGTGAAACCCGAGAGAAAACACAAAAACAGATTCTGTACTTGCCAGTAGAGCAATTCAGGCCCTAGTGGACCTTTTGTTTTGAATAGATTCCTATAGGCAAACTTTACAAATCTTCTTGTCTTAAACTAGACAGCCCAGGCCTTTGACATTTGGTATTTGGCTTCATATTGTGGACCTTTATCAAGATTGTTCACATTATAGCCTTTGGGTCAAAAATGGCCCCGCCCCAGGGGTCACTTGTGTTACATACAGGAAAAGAAATCTTTTTGTCTGAAACCAGACGGCCCAGGCCTTTGATACTTGGTATGTTGCTTCATCGAATTGGCCTCTGCCAAGATTGTTCAAATTATAGCCCTGGGATTAAAAAATGGTCCGCCCCGGGGCTCACTTGTTTTACCTAGACTCACATGGATAAAAACTTCAAAAATCATCTTGTATGAAACCAGAAAGCCTAGGCCTTTGATATTTGGTATGTAGCTTTATCAAGAAGATTATCAAGATTGTACAAGTTATGGCCCTTGGGTAAAAATGGCCCCACTCTAGGGTTCACTTAGACTCATATGGGGAAAAACTAAAAAAGTCCTCTTATGTGAATCTAGAAGGCCCAGGCTTTTGATTGGTATATAGCTTCATCAAAACCCACATTTTATGTGAAGTGTCTGTTATGCTTAATTAAGCTAAATTCCATACCAAGCTACTATAGGATACAGAGACCAAAGGTTTTTCAAACTGTGTCGACTGCGTTACGAATATTTTGCAATCTTTGAAATTGTTACCATAAACTTGCTTAGAACAAATAGGCTCAGCTGAGGGTCTTCTGTTTTCTATCTTACTGCAGATATTTTGACAAAAGTGTTACAGAAAAGTTCCTTGAGTAGTCCTCTGCCAAACTTTTGAGTTGTGCTCAAACGCTTGAATTTGTTGGTTGCCAAGGAAATCAAAAATTATGAAAAAATAGGGTAAAGCTGAAACTTTTCAGAACAGTTCGAATTTATTAGCTTTTGCACTAGTTCACTCAGGTGAGCATCGTGACCCATGGGCCTCTGGTTTCTTCCCTCCCAGCAAATTCGTCACATGAATGTCTTTTCGAAAACAAGCTTATTCAAATATATTGAAAATTTTACCAAAACGAGAAAATTTTCAGATAACAATTCTGATATCTATCATATCTCTGCTCAAAACATAGATTGTGGGGATTCGTTAGAACCGCCTTAGTGAGGCGGTTGTAACGAGTACCCACAATCTATATTTTTGAGCAGAAATAAGAAAAATAATGTATACCCCTGTAAACCCCAGTTTTACTATATAAAAGCGGGGTTTAAGGGGGTCAAAATTATATAGGCATGTTTTCTTGATGGATTGTGTACCATCCAGGAAACAACGTGATACGGAGAATCACATCAAGTTACTTTGGTGATAATGTGTTTATTATTTATATACCTGGAAAATCAATTCTTAATGTACCATTCATAACAGCTGCTGACACTTTTCTATTTGCTTTACGTACTTTCTGAGAAAATAAGGTTTGATATTAACTGTAAATCGTCTGCTACATGAAATTCCGAGTCTTTTAATTTTCTCGGACCCCATCCTTAACCCCCACCCCTAAAAAAAGTAGGTTTACATAACAGACATTCACATGAAATGTTGAACTTTATTCTGTGCAGGCGAGGTACATGAAATTTCGAGTCTTATTTTCTCGATAATAATAAAGGTTAGTTTTGACGGTGTATAATAAAGGTCAATACTATACTACTAACTCGACATATTGCTCTGCATCATATTTTAAAACATTTTACAATAGGTACATGATGTATTAGCATTTTATCGAAGAACGGAGCAACATTTTCGTACAGCCTCCTCACAAGATAGTAAAACAAGATGTCCAGAAAGCGCCACAGTCACAGAGCATAGCCCACCAATGATAGCAGAGGATGAGTAAACATACTATGACAGACAGTATACACATAACAAATCCAAAGCAAAGCAATAACTCCCTTTTACACCCATCACCTCTCCCCCCACCCCCCTGACATAACATCTTGACAGAAAAGCAGCACATTACGAAAACACGCCTATTCAAATATATAGAAAAATTAACTCCAAAAACTGAAAATTTTCTGATAAAAAAAACTCTGATATTTTTTCATATTTCGGCTCAAAACATAGATTGTGGGTACTTGTTAGAACCGCCTCGCCGAGGCGGTTCTAACGAGTACCCACAATCTTTGTTTTTGAGTAGAAATAAGAAAAATAATGTATACCCCTGTAAACCCCAGTTTTACTGTATAAAAGTGGGGCTTAAGGGGGTCAAAATTATATAGGTATGTGTTCGTGATGATGGATTCAGGAAACAGATATCTACTGTCATACAGCTATTCGCCACCATCCATGGCATTTCTAGTTTTTCACCAATAAAGGACCAAGTGGATGTTGTTCTCCAGGGCCCGGTTGTTCAAAGCGTCGTTAGCTTAACGACGTCGTTAAGGGTCATTTCGTTAACTGTTTTAGCTGATCCAATACACAATATTCTGATATTTTTTGCTGAAAAAATGTGAGTAGCTTTTGCACTGCAAAAGCTACTCACATTTTTTCAGCAAAAATTTTCAGAATATTTGCGTATCACTCGATGTAAATTTTAACGAATCGTTAACTAACGACGTCGTTAGCTTTGAACAGCTGGGCCCTGGACATTGCAAAAGCCTTTCATAAAGTACCTCATCAAAGACTCGTACAAGCTCAACTTCTGTGGAATCCATGGATACATACTCAAATGGATAGAAGCATTCCTTCGGCACAGGAAGCAGCAAGTGTTACTGGATCATGTGTGTATGGGTGCAAGTCACAAGCAAATGTCATCTCTGGTGTACCGCATGGAACATCTCTGGTGTACCGCATGGAACATTTCTGGGTCCACCGTTGTTGTTGCTTTTATTAACACCTCACCAGAATCTGACAAGCCTCGGACCCTTGCCTCTTTGCGGATGACTGTCTGCTGTATAAGCTAAACAATTGTGGTGCTGATGCGGAATCACTCCAGCAAGCCCTTCAAGCCTTGCAGGAATGGGAACGTACATGGCAAATGAAGTTCCACTCTGAGAAATGCCATGTCTTCCGCATCATTACTAATAAACACCATGAGAGACATAACGATACAGGCTCCACAGTCACACACTCGAAGTTGTTGATAAATATCCCGGCGTCTCTATAAGTGACGTCTCAGCTGACACAAACATATTGACATGGTGTCGCTTGTGAGACCAACCTTGGAATAAACATCATGAGCTTGGGACCTACCAGTGCGAAGGACATCGTCAAGCTTGACAAAGTCCAGAGACAGGTATAGCCCGTTTCGTGCATGGAAACTTCTCTAAGACGAAACCCAGATGTGTAACCCGAATGGTTAAGACTTGTTTTGGAAACACTCCAATGTAAAAGGAAGAAAGACAGATTGACAACGCTGTACAAAAAACAGCATGGATCAGTCAACATGGACACTGGTGGCATACTGCAGCTAAATGGCAGACGCGCAAGACATCAACAGAGAGTATATCCGGTGGCAGCCACGATGGTGGCAGCCTCGATGAGGCGGTTCTAACGAGTACCCACAATCTATGTTTTTGAGCAGAAATAAGAAAATTAATGTATACCCCTGTAAACCCCAGTTTTACTATATAAAAGTGGGGTTTAAGGGGGTCAAAATTATATAAGGCATATTTTCGTGATTGGGGGGGGGGGGGGGCGGGGGCAGATGTCTGAACCTGGCTCAGTCAATCCACGATCAGACGCTACAAGTGCGCCATCTGATCATGGTCCATACTGGCTGCTACCTGTCCATCAGTCACATACAGCAACTGGTCTTCACTTTGCCATGTTCAAATATTAGGGCTCGGACCCATCAATACCGGTATTGATGGGTCCGAGATTAGGGCAAGTATTGTTAAGAGCTAAGGTATCCAGGTCTTGTGGGTTTTTTTAATAGGAGATGGGTTCAACACATCAGCCGTACAAATAGTCACTTAGTCACATGACCAAACCATCACAACTAATCGCGGGAAAACCCACGTGTTTAGTGTTTACAAACAGCGAAAATGTCTTTCTCGAACTATGAGGAACTTAGAAGAAAGAATATTGAAGATAATAAGCGGATTCTTGCAGAGATCGGCTTAGTCAACCCGGTATATATATAATGATGGCTGCTTGTTACTCAGCAATCTCAGTTCACCAATAATTTCTGCATTGTAATCTGTTTTCGCGGGTCGGACCTCCTCAGTCCACATAATGTTCTTAGTAGAGCTAATTCTAACAAAGCATATGACAGTCATATAAGTTTTATGACTGTGGTATGTCTGGAAAAAATCTTCGTCGGGGTTGTCTTGCACAATATGCAACAAACAGAGCAAAGATTGGTTTAATCGGTCGTCAAAGAATTCACGCAAATTCAGTATAGCAGTCTCACAAGACTTAACCGTGTTTAGCTTTATTCTTTCAAAAAGTCTTTTTTTTTTTTTTTTTTTTTGCTTGGCGTGTAATACATAAGAAGTGAATTTGCAAACTTTTACTACACATTTCAATATTCATTCGAGTGCAGAGAATCAAAGAGCATCATTCTCATGTCGTCACCGAGGTCATTGCTCTGAAAAACTGTTAGAAACAAACATCAGAGGTTTTATATTGTGGTCTTGTCCATTGTGCAATTCTGATTATTGACATACAATAGCTGAGTTACCTCGCATGAGATTGGTTTTGATTCAGTAGGCAGAGACAATTAAGCCAGTGAATGATCAGTAATTGACTTGACCTCTATCTGGCCAGGTACAGCCGCATCTTACACAAATTACCTGTGACCCAATGGGCTGTGCAAGCCACTCATAAAACTGTTAACATTGTGCGTAAAGAATGTCCCTCCTTGTATGTATACACTTGAAATAAAATAGATCCTTATTTGACCCCGCAGACTTGTCTGGAGCAGCAATTTTGTTCGTCCTTGTAAGTATGCACTAGAAATAAAGCAGAACCTGATTTGACCCTGCAGACTTCTGGATCAACAGTTTTTGCATTTGTAATAAGGTACACTTTGTACGCTTTTTACTACTGGGAACACTATGGTATTAACTGATAGACCCAAAGTAGTTACTTCTTGGGCAAGATATGATGACCTAGACCAGCCTGCGCATAAAAATATTTCTAGGTCCTAATGCTGTCAAGCAAACTGTAGGTCCTGATCAGAATTGTAATTGGTAAGTACCTTTTTGATTAAATGTTGACTGATGGCCTTCTGTTATGTAAGTAACTAGTTGAGTGTTTTTGTGAATGGTTTCTGATCAAAGTATGCGACAATGCTTCTGAAATTGGCTGCCATTAGACAGCTGTTGTGTGTCACGTCAGCACCAAAGTCTAATAGATATTGAAATGCATAGTATCATGACTTAATGCATAACCATTTGTCTTCTGTACCTATGCAGGGTTTTCCCTGACTAGCATTTTGGCAGTTTTTACCCCCAGAATCGTGCTTCGAACCCTCAAAAGTTAGGGGCAAGAGTCCTGAATGATGTAAATATGATCAATCTAAAATTTATTTGTGGCTTTGTATTTTAATATATCTGTCACCTAAAGGATAAAAATTATCAGTATTTAGGCAATAGTTAACCTCTTTATAATAGTGAACCCCTAAATCTTACTTTAGGACCCCTTATCTCCAGATCAGGGTGTCCCTGGGACCCTTATTTTCAAACCCTGAGGGAAAACCCTGCATAGCCTATGCACAAGAAGTTTTATTCTAGTCATTTGTTTTTAAAAAATCAAATATTGTCACTTTTTCCCTTGGTAAAAAAGAATGCAAGTTATGCAGAAATCTATCTTTCTAGATATACTCCAACACCCTCTTTCGAGTATTATGTGGAGGTGCATGCACAGTTGCAAGATAAAAGAAAAAGTGATAGTTAGGATTTAAAAGAGTGATAGGAGAAAAGGAGAGTGAAATAGGGGTGTTAGTAAAGTGAGATTAAGAACCGGATAAAAACAGTATTTCTAACTTCATGGGAATGAGTGTTTGATCTTACTGTCTTCCTGTTGGAAGGGGTTAAGATCAGATAGCATTACTATTTCTTCCAGTAATCTGTTCCACAATATGATGGACATAGGGAAAAAAGAGAACTGATAATAATTTGCAGAAGCATAAATCTGTCTACAGGGCATTTTTAACCTGTTCAGTGGGGCCAAAATTTTGCCCCATTCCCAATGCCAAATACCCTCTATTTTTCCCTATTTCATCATATTTTTTCCCCCAAAAAATGAAGAAAAGAAATGCCACAAAAAAAAAAAAAAAAAAAACAACAACAAAAAAAAAAAAACAAAAAAAAAAAAACGAAGCGTCAACCTGAATGTACCGATTGATCATGCGGTGTCTGTAACCACATGTAGTGGCAAACGGCTATTGATTATACTGGTTACTGGCTATGCATACTGGCAGTATCAGATTAACATAAGTAGGCTGGGGCCAAAAATGATGTGTGCGCATATAAAAATACGAAAATAATGTTAGTAAACCTAGCTTTACTTTGACAGACCAATCAAATTATAAAAGGTTATGTTTCTGGAATTGTAAACAATCATCATGTCACACTCAGCATCTCTTAACAGCAAATATTACACAAAAAAGATAAAAAACAAGATGCAGACCCTTGCTTTAAGCTTTCCTCATTTGGTTTCATTTGAGCTAATCAAGCTGATTCATTATTACCATCATCAACTGAAATGCTACCGAGTACAAGCTGAGAGGTGGAGAAATTTAAAGATTTGCCGTCATTACGTAAAACATCTAAGAAAAAGAAGGACATATCCGACTCTAAGCCAGAATCAGATGAAGGTCAGAGCCAACAGGTATCAACTAACCCAGAAAGCAACACATGATCAGAATCTGATAATTCTACATCTAAGCCAATTCTTAAAAAAGGTTAAATTCGATCAGAGAAAATTTGGAAAAAAAACAAAACAAAAAAAAACTCAATTTTTGCTCTGCTGAATATGAGTTGACTATCAACGTCATAAGGCCATGATGAGCAAAACTTTATTATCCTCACATTTCTCAGATGAAATTGTGTTCCCAGTTTTGGTGTTTTGTTGATAATTTTTCCCAATACTGCCCAGGGGTCTTTTCCCAAAATACCTGGATAAAGCCCTGGTCTATACGAAAGAGAGTACATGTGACGAGTGGTTTTCAGGGATGCTCAAAATATGGTGGTAATGGAACAGCAACTAAGCCATGAACAATTTTATAGAACATGGTTGTACAAGCATCTTACCTTATTTGCTCAAGGGACCGCCAACACAGGTTGTGAAGCATGTCAGACACACTGTCATATGTGGAATAATTTGATTTGACCTAGGGTGCAGCACGTCACTGGATCTGTGGTAACATTGGTTGACAGACACCACACAGTGGATGCATATTCCAACTGTGGGCAAGCAAATATCTTGTAGGCTGCTTGTTACTCAGCAATCTGTAGGGTAGATAACTTGGAGGCAGATTTTCAACAAGTTCAGTGAGTTCAATTTTTCGAAAATTTTCACAATATTGTTGTGAAACATCAGTAATTCAAATTCAGCAAAGATAAATGAAAAAAATGTTTTCTCAGACAAAAATTGCAAAAAATTACTTTACTATATAAATTGCATAGCTCAGACCAATTTTGGGCTGTAATTTTAATTTTAGGGTAAATATTTGAGAAAAATCACAGAAACTGGAAAGACAAATGGATTCTGTTAAGATATGGTCAGTCAGAACAAAATATTTTCATTTAATTAACCCTTGTCCTGCTGAACCCGGATATACCCTGCCTTTGCAAACAGTGTAGATCCAGATCAGTTGGCTTCTGAAGAAGCCAACTGATCTGGAGCTGCACTGTTTGCCATTGTATGTGAATTTATATCAACAATCTGGATCAAGTAATCTGATTGCTGAAAATTAGAAGTGGGTGTGGCATCTTAATTTATTCAGCAGGACAAGGGTTAAAATAAAACGCCAAGCAAAAATGAGTGATGTCAAAAGGGCAGTACTTAGTTTATTTCCCTTGACCTGTATGGAGCACTTTGTGATGCCTAACAATGTATCCCATTACGAAAACACACCTATCCAAATTATGAATATAAAGAAAATTTCACTTCCAAAAACTGAAAACTTTCAGGTAAAAAAACTGATATTTTCATATTTCTGCCCTTAACATAGATTGTGAGTACTCGTTAGAACCGCCTCGATGAGGCGGTACTAACGAGTACCCACAATCTATGTTTTGAACAGAAATAAGAAAAAATAATGTATACCCCTGTAAACCCCAGTTTTACTATATAAAAGTGGGGTTCAAGGGGGTCAAAATTATATAGGCATGTTTTCGTGATGCCAAGACATCTGCCTTACATTACTTTGTCAAGGTGAGGTGTTTCAAGTTATCAAAAAGTCCCTTTTTATTCAGCATCATTCACTATTTGAGTTCCTGTTTTGCATTATTTAGTGAATTTACACTTCCATACTTCCAGATATTTTTTTAATGGAGAATTAAACAAGATATCAATAACTAAATGCACCAGTCATTTCTATCAACTGCACCCCCTCACCCTCTACCCACCCCCATGGAATAGGGGTAAACAGAAAAAACAAATAAAAAGAAAATCGTAGTATTCCTGGCTACTTTGGCTTAAAATCACAACCCTTGTACTTTCCTGGCACTGTAGGGGCATTCAGAAGGTTGTATCCCCACATGTTATCCTGGCAATCTCCACCTCAGGTTGTGGGGCAGTCGATAACTATGACTGGTATATTATTCATTTATGTCTGTCCCAGAATTATCAATTAATACTCTCCTCAAAAACTCATCTAATCTATTTATACTTTTACAGTTTAAAGCCTTACCGAAGGTGACTTTAAAGAAGAGTGGTTTCAAACGGAAAGCAGAGTCACAACATCCACGACAAAACAAGCGCCCTCTGCTGGAACAAAATATTGATGTGTCTAGTCATGGATCACTCAAGGGAATCAGAAGACGATCTGCTAGACTGCAAGGAAGCGTATGTTAAGCCTTAAAACGCCAATCAAATTTGTAGCAGGTGGCATTCTAAAACTTACATATATATATATATATGTGTGTAGAAAATCAACCGATATCGCCACCCAGTTCTGTATATTTTGTAAACTTCTACCGCGGTTTCACTGTTCTTACAGATTTTCAAGAAGACATATATATACTTTTTTTTTTTTCTCAGAGAAATGTATTGATATGTGAATACTCTGCTTAGCAGATGATTCACATGAAATGTCAAGACTTGTTTTCTCTGAAAAATAAAAAAAATCAAAATTGTCGTCTGCTGCAGTTGTGATTTGCACTTTAAGGGTTGTTAATGATTTTGGAGTAAATTTTAAAGATTTAATTTGAATTGTATTAAAATGTATTGTATAAAATGAAAGCATTTTAAATGATCAACCCAAAGTAGAAAAATGCATCAAATAAGGTTTTGTTAGATGTTTTTTTTTTCTCCATGGAAATACTAATTTCCATAATAACCGATTTTGCTATTCTTACCATAATAACCATAAGAATTTGGACAAACAGGGTCTACATTGTTTGCCACTCATCCAGTAGTTTTAGACACATCAATAGGTGCATGTAGTACAATCACTGTGTATTACCATTAAGTGGCCAAATTAGAAGCACCCTGAACCATGTACACCCAATAAATAGTGCTAGTTGCATTACGAGAACATGCCTATTCAAATATACTGAAAATTTTACCACCAAAAAAATGAAAGTTTTCAGATGAAAATTTCTAAAATGTTTCATATTTCTGCTCAAAACATAGATTGTGGGTACTTGTTAGAACCGCCTCATCAAGGCGGTTCTAACAAGTACCCACAATCTATGTTTTTGAGCAGAAATAAGAAAAATAATGTATACCCCTGTAAACCCCAGTTTTACTATATAAAAGTGGGGTTTAAGGGGGTCAAAATTATATAGGCATGTTTTCGTGATGGGTTGGATGTGACCAGTGCAATTTGAGTGGTCATTGTTTACAGAATCCAAATGGTTAGATGCTAGCAGCTATCAGATGTCAAAAAAAATAAATGTGTTTGAAAGATTTCATGTTGATGTAAGTGGAAAATTAGCCTAAATTTGTAATATATCCACCTAGCTTCATCTTGTTGATGGGCGACAGAAACAGCAAAATCGCTGATTGAGTAGTACAAGACGAGGTCTGCATAAAACATGCACCAGTCAGAGGTGATGAGAATCTCCCTTGACCTGCCAGAAATGCTTGCGAGAGAATATGCAGTATACTGTATTTGAAGATAGATAGACTGATACAAGTAAAATACATCAGTTCTCAACCGATGCCGAAAACTGCATTCTAATCGAATATTCTGTTGCTTTCTTACTGGTAGAAATCCTTCAGCCGTCATCTTGTTGTTTGGTGCACTATTATGATTGTGTCTTGCCTCAGTGGTTCAGTTTGATGCGAATCCAACTGGTGATCAGGAGGTTGCGGGTTTGACCCTCTTCAGGTTGGTAACATTCTTTCATGGAGATTAGCTCATGAAATATTTTCTACGTCAAGAAGGGCAGTTGTCAATTTCTGGCAAAAGAATGTGCACATGCACAATACTGGTTAACCGCTTAGAGAACTAAGCCTTCTCGGTAAAGGTGTGGTTAGGTAAACTGAACATGCTTGACATGACCCCACTGGGTTGACTGGACCGTAAAACCTCAACACAAACAAATACTACTGCTTGGTTTTAGTGAACATATTCAGGGCACAACCAATTTGGCCACTGTACTGTTATACACTGTGACAGTGGACATTCATATTTTATGATTAGGAGTTATGGTGTCGGAATATATATATGTATGGTAAGTATGGCATGTCTCATATATAGAAATGGCTTTCTGGGGTTACTATGCAGTTTCTATGTATGTTTGTCTGTTTCTGAAGAAAGAAAATGTTAATACATGTACTTAGCATGCTATTGGCAAATCCAGCAGAAAACAAATTGATAATAATTTTTTTATTATGCCCAGAAAATAGGATTTGAC